>CM053606.1:67572319-67598440 GCA_028646535.1 Procyon lotor | reverse complement strand
TTGAGTCTAGGAGTCTCTTATGGTTTGTCTCCCTCCCCATCCCTTCCTGTTTCATTTCTCTCCCCCACCCCCCCAAACTCCTGCCTTGCCTATCAAGTTCTTCATATCTCTTCTTGTTTCTTATATTGAGTTTTGTTGAACTTCTTGTAAATTTATAGTTTTCTTCAAATTTGGAAACTTTTTGACCATTTTTTCTTCAGAATTTTTTGTTGCTTTCCTCCTCTTCAGAGATTCTAATTACACAAATATTAAGCCCCTTGAAGTCATTCTACAGCTCACTGAGATTTTGTTCATTTTTTGGGAAAATTTCTACTGCTCTCTATTCAGGTTCACTAATACTGCTTTCTGCCTTGTCTAATTTGCCATTAATCTCATCCACTGTGTTTTTCATCTCTCACATTGTGGCTCATCTCTAGAAGTTGGAACCAAGTGTTATTTGTATGTTTTAAGTACTTAAGTTTTAGACGTACAGAAATATAGTCACAGTAAATTTTAATGGCCTAATAAGCACTTATAGATGGTGCTAAAGGGTATAATGTATTTGTAAGTTTTGAATTGGTTCTTACATGGAAAAATAGTTTGCAAAAAGATAACTTTTGGTGCTGAGTTTTAAGTGACCAGAGTTGATTTTATTTTTATAGTTGTGATCAATAATTATTTTACAACTAAAATAAACCACTATATTAAAAATTATTGTGGGTAAAGTATGGGTATAGATGAAATTTTTCCTGAGTAATTCACAGGTTTTTTTGGGAATACCAGATGTGCCCTGTGTATATATTAATATCTAAAGAATAATTACTAGAGTTTAAAGATGTGCAGAAAAGAGGCTTTGACAAGTAAAAATTTGAAGAAATAAAAGGAGAAGGTTGTCACCCTTGTTTTTGTGTGGATTATTCAAAATCTGTACTCTTTTTGAGTTCACATTTGAGACTTCGGGTTTTTTTCTTTTTTCTTTTTTTTTTTTTTTGGTCAGTAAAACTCAAAATCCATGGGTAAGATTTATGTGTAGAGAATGTTTAAATGTAATGACATCTTGTTTTGCCTTAGAACAATCCTGGTGGAAAAACACATCTCTGACTCTAACAAAAAATAAAATGGCAAACACTAGGTCTAACTTTTCCTGCCCCTGTTCTCACAACCTGTTAAGTCCAAGGGAAAATTATAAGAATAATAACTTATATTTTCTCTGACTACTCCTTTGATTTATAATGTAGATATGCAAGTTACATAACTAAAGTAAAAATTATTAGACACAATTACTACTTGTAACAAGGGATATAAGGAAAGTGCTTTTGTTTAGGATTTTTTGTTCTCCAAGTATAGATGAGTCTCTGGTTATGTTACTTAACTCTCTTTAATTCAGAAAGTATAAAAATGGAAGTATTTTAGAAAATCCTAATTTAAGAAACATGAAAATATCAAATATCAAACGAACTGTTTTTCCTTCTCATAGTTTTACTGCAATTAAAACTTTTAAAATATCAGTGCATGTGGTAACCCCAGAAGGTTGTGAAGAAATGGTTCAATACAATATCAAAGATCTTGTTTGATGAAAGTTAATAATTGATAGCCTTAAAGTTGAAATGGGATAGCTATTTTTTCCCTATGTGTTAAATGTGTTTTTCATTTTAAAAATACAAAGGCTTTTTGGCAAAGATGAATTTAGGAAGGTAAGGTTTGAGTGTGATAGCAGTGCATTTTAATTAAGGAGGGGAAATGTTGCTAATTTAAATTTTTAATGGGCCATTATTCATGTGGTTTAAAAGTTTGGCATTGTAACCATGTTTATTTCCTTTTATATTCTTTGCTTTTTAACAGATTTTTGGAGGTGAGGATATGAGAATAAGGACATGGATAAGTGTTCTTTTCTTCTTCTTTTTTTTTTTTTTAAGATTTTTATTTATTTATTTATTTGACAGAGAGAGAGAGAGAGAGATCACAAGCAGGTGGGGGAGGTGGGGGGGCAGCAGGCTCCCCGCTGAGCGGAGAGCCCGACACGGGGCTCGATCCCAGGACCCTGAGATCATGACCTGGGCCGAAGGCAGAGGCTTTAACCCACTGAGCCACCCAGGTGCCCCTAAGTGTTCTTTTAAACTAAAATAAATCTATTTTATGTATGTTTAAATATAGTAAGCAGGAATCTTTGAAACCTTAATTTAAATATCTTTATCTTACCAACATCTGTATCTGTACTGTCCAGTATGGTAGCCACAAGCCAGATGTGGCAATTGAGCACCTGAAATGTGGCTGGTCTGAATTGTTATGTGCTATAAGAGTAAAATGTATACCAGATTTTGAAGAGCTGATGTGAAAAAAAGATTATCTCATTAACTAAATTTTTTATTACATGCTAAAATGTTATTTTGTCTATATTTGGTAAAATTTTAAGAATTAACTACACTTTTTTTTATACTTTATATGTGGCTAGTAGAACATTTAAACTGGTACAAGGGGCTTATCATACATTTCTGTTGGACAGTGCTGATCTAGGTGATCTTTCATCTTATGTTTATAATTTTACTACTAAAGCATTATCTTGTTTTCCTGAGGATATGCTCTGTAACACAACCAAGAATATTAAAGAATTAAAAAGCTTGGGAGCAAAATAGATCTTTTAAAGTCTCTGTTAAAAATTCATTTATTTTCAATCATAGGAGAGGCCTTTAAGATCTTCACACAAATTCTTTTTCTTTTCATTGAGGATTATTTTGCATTTTATATCAATTGTCTGATTTCCTAAGGAATTTGATGATGTAATTAAGAGAATTTATTGAACAAATTTTTCTGTTGCAACTAGCTTAGCTTCACATTGTGTTTTTAAATTAAGAAATCTTAGAAGTTAAGTCTGCTATGCTTGTCTGTCTGGAATGTCTATATAAAAGTAATCCCAAACCATCAATTTCTGGTCAGGATATTTGGGAGGGAAGTGCAAGTCTCCTGTGTTTGCCTTCTCTGTGACCTCATCTTAAAGAAACAAAAGCAAAAAGAAAAACCCTCATGCTCTCAGAACTAGAGAGATCTCTCATGTAGGCGCCCCACTGTGAGTTGTCTCTGAATTGTTTCCTGTGCTAATTCCTTGTGTTTTCTCTTAATTCTTCCCTTTTTGTTTCTCTTGCTCTGAGACTTGAATTTGTGCTTGATGATGTTGATGTGAAAGGGTGTGACTACCCTGTGAGTCAGGCAAGTATTTTGTTGCTACTGATTTGCTGTTCTTTTAGCCTGCTAGTTGCTGTTTTTCTCTCAGTACATTCATATCTTGTTTCTTTTATGTAACATTACAAGAGATATTTGAATCCTGTGTTTGGAAAGCTGATTCCCCTGCAGTAAGTGCCAGTGTATTTAGCTTTTCAAGTGTTTTTCTTATACAGCAATTTTTTTACCTTAGCTTTTCTTAGATCTTTCCTTAGGTCTTTGTAAATTATCTTAGCAGTTAACACATTTCGAAATGGCATGATGACTATTGCTATTGTATGCGGATCTTTTAGTTCTAGTACCCATAGGAAAGTATTATGCTGAGTGCATTGGGTATTCACAAAGTTTACTATCAACTCTTTGCAAATAGGGTAGTTCCCCATTGTCTGTGGAGGATACATTTCCGAGAATGCCAGTGGATATCTGAAACCGTGGATGCCAGTGGATGTCTGAAACAGTACTGAACTCTGTATATACTGTTTTTCTATACATATGTACTTGTGATAAAGTTTAATTTATGAATTGGGCACAGTAAGAGATTAGCAACAATGACTAATACAATGGAACAATTACAGCAATATAGACACAGTACTGAACTCTGTATATACTGTTTTTTTTTTTTTACATATGTACTTGTGATAGAGTTTAATTTATGAATTGGGCACAGTAAGAGATTAGCAACAATGATTAATACAATGGAACAATTATAGCAATATAGTGTAATAAAAGTTGTGTGAATGAGGTTTCCCTCAAAATATCTTTTTTTTTTTTTTTAGAGATTTTATTTATTTATTTGACAGAGAGTGAGAGAGAGAGAGATCACAAGTAGGCAGAGAGGCAGGCAGAGATAGGGGGGAAGCAGGCTCCCCGCTGAGCAGAGAGCCCGATGCGGGGCTCAATCCCAGGACCCTGAGATCATGATCTGAGCCAAAGGCAGAGGCTTTAACCCACTGAGCCACCCAGGCACCCCTCCCTCAAAATATCTTAATGTACTGTTCTCTTGTGATGATATGATATGGTAAGATGCCTACTGATGAAGTGAGGTGAGTGACATAGGCATTGTCACATAGCATTAGGCCAGTTTTGACCTTCTGACCATATGTCAGAAGCAGAATCATCTGCTAATGGACCCCAGTTGATCATGGGGTAACTGAAACTGCAGAAGGTGAAGCTGCAGATAAAGGTGGCATGGGGGGACTACAATAACTGCTAGATTTCTATTTGTAGGCTTCACTTCTCTTCTCAGGTTCAGACTCGTCTTTTCCATTGCTGTGCTTCTGACCTATATTGATGTCCCCCACGTACTTCGTACTGCAAATACCCAAAAGAGAACCCATTGTTTTCCTTCTCCTCCATTGTATTTTTCAATCATGGTATTATTGTGAGAGGCTTTTCTTTGGTGTTCATCAAGTGTGTAGTGCCACACACAAGCTACTCTTTTTTTCTTATATGCCCATCATGAAGTTCACACTCTCCTGTTTTCCTTAGATAGGTGACCCCTTGGTAAGGATAAGGTTCAGTTTCAGTAGCAAAGATATGGTGAAGTAATCTGCCTAATAAAATAAAACTGAAACTACTCTCTGTGTTGGGATATTCCCTCATTCTTAGTTTAGTCACAAGTTCTGTACATTAGGGAATTGGAAATGCTTTTTCTCTGCCAAGTCTTCTAAGCTTCTGGAAGCAGCCAAACCTAGACTTTCTCTATTCTTGATGCTACTTGAAGTGAAGTCCAACTGAAAATTAGCTTTTGCACCCCCACCTCAGATAATGTGGGGCTATAGCCATTTTGAATGCTGTCCCTAGAGCTGGAGCTACTCTAACAAAAACTTGGGAGTTGCTTACTTAGTTAGATTGAGGATTATGTATTCTCCAGGCAGTAAAGATCCAACCTCTGATGTCTTAGTCTGGCAGCATTCTGGGAGATGAATAGATTTGAGGTTGTCAATTACTATATAGCAGTGGCTGATTAAAAAATGTCCAGGAGGCCACCCAAACCTGTGGGGGAATGCCTTTGATTGTAGCATACAATATTCCTGCTGGGTCAGTATTCTTTCCTTGAATCTGATAAATTTCTTCTTATGTTAGTCATGTGGAAATGATGGGATGGAAAGGTAGTTTCCTTTTTTGGCAATAAATCTGTGCAAGGCCGTGAATCAACGTGCTCTGGAAAGAGGGAAATAGGGTGCCTGGGTGGCTCAGTTGGTTAAGCGAGTGCCTTTGGCTCGGGTCATGATCCTGGTGTCCCGGGATTGAGTCCCACATCGGGCTCCCAGTTCCATGAGGAGCCTGCTTCTTACTCTGACCTTCTCCCCTCTCATGCTCTCTCTCACTCTCTCATCTAATAAGTAAATTAAAAAAAAAAAAATCTTAAAAAAAAAAAAAGAAGGAAATAAGTACATTTTGAATAGACTTCTCAGTAGTCCAAGGACCTCTGAGTAATGCCGTATTACCATTTTCCCAGTTGATGGCCTGAAGTCTTTGGAAATTGTTGACATTTTCAGGTAGTATGCACCCTCTACTACTGTGTCAGAATATTTTAATTATATTGAAACTAGGTGGCAACCAGTTTAGAAGTCTTCCTGAGTTGTTTCATCACTGTATTTAGCAAAAAGAAATAAGAATATTTGATTCTAACTACACATTCTATTAAGTCTACATTTTCTTTCTTTTTTTTTTTTTTCTTGAGATTTTATTAATTTATTTGAGAGAGAGAGACAGAGCATGAGCAGAGGGGAAGAGGCGGAGGTAGAGGGAGAAGCAGACTCCTGCTGAGCAAGGAGCCTAATGTGGGGCTCTATCCCAGGACATTAAGATCATGACCTGAGCTGAAGGCAGACACTTAACCAACTGAGCCACCCAGGTGCCCCACGTCTACATTTTCTTAATGAATATGTAAATTCTTTTCCTGTGTGTCATGACTTAGAAGCTCAGCGGGGAGAGTCTTGAGAGTATTAATTCAAGTATTACTTCTGGAAAATGTCCAACTCTCTAACAGAAGACTTCACTATACCTATAGCAATGAAAAAAATTCCAAATTTTATCTTTAGAAAAATCTGAAATTTGCTGGAATGACCAACTATTTAGAAAAGTAAAAATGAAATAATGGTAATATTTTCCTTTTTTTACAAAATAGATACATATAGGGGCACCTAGGTGGCATAGTTGGTTAAGAGTCTGACTCTTGGTTTCAGCTCAGGCCATGATGTGTTGGGGTCCTGGGATCCAGCCTTGCGTTGGGCTCTGTGCTCAGCATGGAGTCTGCTTGGGATGCTCTCTTTTCCTAACCCTGTGCACCTCCAGTTCATGGTGTCTTTCTCTGTCTCTCAAAGAAATAAATCTTTAAAAAAAAAACAACAAACCAAAATAAATACATTTAATATATTTAAAAAATAGCCCTTTACAAAGTAATAGTCATTTATTTTTTTAAGATTTTATTTATTTATTTTGACAGATGGGAGAGAGATCCAAAGTAGGAGAGGCAGGCAGAGAAAGAGGGGGAAGCAAGCTCCCCACTGAGCAGAGAGCCCAATGCGGGGCTCCATCCCAGGACCCTGAGATTACAACCTGAGCCGAAGGCAGAGGCTTTAACCCACTGAGCCACCCAGGCACCCAGTAATAGTCACTTAAAAAAAAAAAGTTTTAAAGGGCTTTCAACAGTAGAAAGCAGTAGTTTCTCACCTAATTGTCACTACTTTTAATGTCATTAACCACAGACAATATTTTCTGTAAATTTTTATAAAGTTGATATATGCAATCAGAGAAATGGTCAGTTCTTAAGTCTTGAGTTTTGACAAATTTGTGTATAACCCACATGCCCATTAACACATAGATGATTTCTATCATGTCAGAAAATTCCCTTGTGCCCTTCTAGCAACCTCACACCCCTGAAATCTCTCTTCCTATTTTTATTGTCATTGATATATTTTACCTGTTCTTTTTTTATATAACACTTTTTTGAACTATAGCTCATATACATACAATTCACTAGTTTAAATTATACAATTCAGTGTTTTTTCTCATATTCAGAGTTGTATAATCATCACTATAAGAAAGCACGTCTATTAGCCATCACTGTCCATTCCTTCTTGTTCCTCTCATTTCTACTCTAGTTCTCAGCAATAACTAATCTACTTTCTTAGTTCTAGATATTTTAGATAGATGGAATCATACGATATGTTTCCTTTTGTGACTCCTTTCACTTAGCATAATGTTTTCAAGGTTTTTCCATGTTGTAGCATGTACCGATATTTCACTCCTTTTCATGACCAAATAATATTCCTTCATATGGCTATACCAGTGTTTTTTTAAATCCATTTAACAGTTGATGGACATTTGGATTGTTTCCACTTTTTTGGCTAGTATGAATAATGCTGAACATTTGTTGTGTAAGTTGTGCACCTGTTACCCCAGGAAACTGTACATCCATTAGCAGTCACCTCCTATCCCTTCCTGGGCACAGATTTTCATTTCTCTTGCTTATATACCTAGGAGTGGAATTGCTGGTTCACATGATAATTCTTTGTTTAATCATTTGAAGAATTACCATACTGTTTTCCAAAGTGGTTTTACCATTTTACATTCCCATAAATGGTGTCTAAGGGTTCCTATGTCTCTGTTTCTTCACCAACACTTGTTACTATGTCTTTTTGATTACAACCATCCTAGTGATTGTGAAGTGGTATCTTATTACGGTTTTGGTTTGCATTTCCCACATGATTAGTGATGTTGAACAACTTCATGTGCTTATTGGCCGTTTGTATATCTTTTTTGGGAAAAATGTCTATTCTGGTTCTTTGCCCATTTTTAATTGGGTTGTCTTTATCACTGAGTTGTAAGTTTCTTATATATTCTAGATATAAGTTTTCTGGGTTGCAAATATTTTTTCCCATTCCGTGAGTTTTCTTTTCACTTTTTTGATGGCATCCAGGAAGGTGTGAGACATTTTTAAATTTTGATAAGTTCAATTTGTGTGTGTGTGTGTGTATGTGTGTGTTGATTTATTTAGACATTTGTGCTTTTGCTGTCATATTTAAGAAGGCTTTATGTAACTCAGAGTCATGAGGACTTACTCCTGGTTTTTCTTCTATACCACACTTGTTCTTGAAGTTAGTATATCCAGAATCATGTAGTATATGCTTTTTTTGCATCTGGCTTCTTTCACTCAACCTAACGTTTCTAAGATTGATCTGTGTTATTATTATATGTATCAGCAGTTAGTTTCTTTTTATTGCAGAGTAATATTGCGATGGATGAATATATCACAATTTGATCACTTATTTTTTCTGGATATTTGGGTTGTTTCTGGGTTTTAACTATTATGAATAAAGCTTCTATGAACTTTAAGTCTTTCTCTTGTTGGGTCATATGAAAATGTATTTAGTTCTTCAAAGTGGTTGAAGTATGACATCAGTATATAACAGTTATGATTACTCCCATCCTAAGCAACCCTTGTTATGGTCAATCTTTAAAATTGTAGCCATTCTATGGTAAGTGCTGTGAAATGTGTAAGCCTGACGATTCACAGACATATGTTAATAAAAAAAAATTGTAGCCATTCTACTTTATACATAGTTTGATTTGTTTTTTTTTTTTAAAGATTTTATTTATTTGACAGAGAGAAACACAGCGAGAGAGGGAACACAAGCAGAGGGAATGGTAGTGGGAGAAGCAGGCTTCCTGCCAAGCAGGGAGCCCGATGCGGGGCTCGATCCCAGGACCCTGGGATCATGACCTGAGCTGAAGGCAGACGCTTAACGACTGAGCCACCCAGGCGCCCTACATAGTTTGATTTTAACTTGCATTTCTCTGACTAAAGATGTTAAGTTTTTCCCGATTGCTTATTGGCCACTTGATTGTCTTGTTTTGTAAACTGTCACTTTCAGTCTTTTACTCATTTAAACAGCTGTGTTTTTTGCCTTTTTAATTAATTGATTTTAAGAGTTCTTTGTATATCCTGGATACTAATCTTTTGCCAAGATACATATGTTGAGGACATTTTTTTCTCCGTCTATGGCTTACCTTTTCATTTTCTCAAGGGTGTCTTTTGAAGAGCAGAGTTTTTACGTTTGATAAAGTCTACTTTATTTTTTAATCAATTTTCTCTTTTATGGTTAGTGTTTCCTTGTGTCTTATTAACACATTTTGCCTCCTCCAGGGTTGTAAAGGCTTTTTCCTGTTTTCTTCAAGGAGTTTTAGTAGTTTTAACTTGTATATTCATGGCTATTGTCCATTTGAGTCATTTTTGTATGTCATGTGAGTTTAGGCAGGGACAGTATTTTAAATGTATCTTTGGAATACCTCATTTATATATTTTTCTTACAGTTCTGTGTATTTGTTTGTGTTATTTCACCGTCCTCTGAAGATAAACTGCTTTACCCTCTTGTCTAACTCACCCATGATTGCACTTGGCATTCCTGCTTTTACCAGAAGTTATAACTTGGCAATCTCTGAGACCTTTCTGGCTCTTTAAAAGCCTTCTGTTTAAGCACTTTTTCATCTATACTTCCATTATATCTCAAACATATTTAACTTAGGAAATACCATTATTTTCTTTTTAACTGCATGTCTCTCTATTGATGGTAGTGCTGTAATTTAATCACTTGGCATATAGCAAGCACTGAATGAATAATGAATTGAAATATAGGACTTAGGTTCAGGTTGTTTCAGTAAAGTTTGTTTCTCTATCCCATTTAGAAATCTGAGGGATTAGACTCATACATAAAAGTATTTACATATGTATACTAATTTTTCCATAAGCTATATTGTGGACTTACTGAAATAGTATCTATGGAAAAAACTATGTTTAAGTAAACATCATTTTTTTCTAATAAAGAATATTTATAGCAAATAGTTGACCCTTAATTTGCCTTGTATAAATTTTTCTGTTCCTATCAATATTTGGGATATTTTTTATAAATTATTGTTGAAATGGAAGTGTATTAAATTATCCATAGAATTTGTTCAATTTGTGTTACTGTGTCGTATTAGTGAATATGACATATTTGGGATTTGAAGTTTTTTAAATATGAGAATTTTTCTTTTCTTTTTTTTTATTTTATTTCAACTCAGTCAATATTTATTTACTTTGAATCGAGTTAAATGTTCTCAGGCATATAAGGATGAGTAAGTTCTAAATCTGCCATACAAAGGGTGTTTCTGTAGTCTGTCTAGTAGGACTTGACACATATGTTTCTTTTCTTTATTGGTTTTTATTTATCTTAAATTACTACTGGGAGCACTTCCTATATCCTGAGCAGATGACTTTCTCAAGAAATTACTGGAAGTAAATAGTAGCCATGTTAAAAACAAATAGATCTTTAAGGATCCTTATTTGAATGACATGTAATTTACATCTTTATAGTGATAGAGTCACATTTCCAACCTTTCTTTATAGTCTGTTTCTTTATGAAAGAAATAATGGATTTGATGTTGTGAGTCATGAAATTGATCTCTGAAATTATCTTAATTCATCCTTCAACAGATAAGGAAACACAAAGGTGATAGGGCCTTAAGAGTGAAGAAGTCTTAGTTTGAGAGTGCAAACCCAGTGATAAATAACAGCTGTTAGTTTGCCTGAGTTTTTGAGAAATAGTAGGGATTGTTGTGATGGAGTGAATTAAAGTCCTCCATCTCAAGGGAGAAGCTCTTACTTTGCTATACCTTGTTGTTCCTATGCAGAAATATGGGCCTGGTTTTGCCCTGTCTTTTTGTTTTTCAAGAGAATCCCCAGAATTATAAATAAATAAAAATATATATGTATATAAACAAAAAAGTGAAATCTCCCAATTTTAATATTAATAATTGCTTAATTTATACAACACTGCATGGCCAAACAAAACACTTTGGGCAGATTTATACATGTGTAGAGAAAAATAAAAAAAGAGAAGGGATTTGGATGATTTGTATGGCTCTGCCTTGCTTTTTTCTAGCCTAGGACATGTTTTAAACATGTTAAAATTAGTTCTTTCATAGAATTTGTTATACTTGTTTCAACTGTAGTTTCTTTTTTCCTGAAGCACCCCCCAACTATTTTTCTTACCAGATTTCTCCTAATTTGTATTTTTAGTGGAGATGAAGGGAAATTATGATGGACTAATAGCGCTAAAATATTTAACATAATTTACTGTCAAGTTCTGAAATTGTGGGGCTCCTGGTGACTCAGTCAGTTAAACATTCAACTCTTGGTTTCGGCTCAGCTCATGATCTCAGGGATGTGAGATGAAGCCTCGTGTCAGTCTCTGCTCAGTGAGAGTGTAGAGTCAGCTTAAGATTCTTACTCCCTTCCTCTCGCTACCTTGCTGCCTCTCCCCTGCTCTCTCTGTCTCTCAAATAAATAAATAGTCTTTAAAATTTTTTTGAAATTGCTATGCTTAGATGAAAAAAAAAAAAGCAGTAATTTTATTGATGCCAATCAGGTATTATTGAAATTATGCGTATTCTAAAACCATGGCTATAGTGAAGCTCTAAGTATCATCATTGCTTCATCTGGTATCACTGTGAAATTAGATCTTGAGCAGTTTTTAATTATGTTTTAGATTGTTAGAGACGGATAGTAAATCTTTAAGATCTGTAAATGGGTCAAGAAGAAACAGTGGCTCCTCCCTTGTATCAAGTTCATCAGCCTCTAGCAACCTCAGCCACCTTGAAGAAGATTCTTGGATTCTTTGGGGAAGAATTGTTAATGAATGGGAAGATGTACGCAAAAAGAAGGAAAAGCAAGTTAAGGTATTCATATTCCTTGTTGAAGTTCTTCTTATTCCAAAGGGGCATCAAGGCATGGATTAATAGAAGATTTAAAAAACCAGATTCTAGTACTTCCCAAGTGCTGTAATAAAGAGCTCTGCTCTATATGTTTTCATTTATTTGTGTCCATTAAAGTTTTAACTTATAGATATCAGTTTTTATAGATGTCACCTAATGGATAAAATATATAACTGAAAATTATTTTGGAGATTAAATCCTTACATTTTATAGATTCAGGAATGAAGTTGTAACATCTGACATCTTTGAATTATTGGTCTTTTACTTTTTTTGCCTATAACACGTCTTTGAAAGATAATGGTTACTATGCTTTCATTCAAAGCTCTGCAGATGATCAGTTACTTCTTTAATAGCTACAGAGTTACTTCTTTAATAGCTACATTGGGAGAAATGTCAAGAATTTATCCATGGCATTGTAGCTCTCTGACCAGAATAGGACACACCCAAGGGCCAAGTCTTAGCCTTGGGTAAAAGGTTCCCTAATCTTAAGAGTAGCTTTGTGAATTATAAATTCCATAAACTGTTCCACTCCATTCCAGTAGGTCTTTTTTGGCTCTTAAGGTAGGAAACTTACTTAAATGGTTCATTTTAAAAATTTTATTTTACTTTTATTTTTATTTTTAGGAGCTTGTTCGTAAAGGGATACCCCACCACTTTAGAGCAATAGTTTGGCAACTTTTATGCAGTGCACAAAGTATGCCAATTAAAGATCAGTATTCAGAACTCCTGAAAATGACCTCACCGTGTGAAAAATTGATCAGAAGGGACATTGCTAGAACTTATCCTGAACACAACTTTTTTAAGGAAAAAGATAGTCTTGGACAGGAGGTTTTATTTAATGTAATGAAGGTAAGTTCTATTTATTCATTTTTTGAAATGAATTCTCAGCAGATTGAAATTACACATATAATGAAGGATGAACCCTCACCACAATAATGAGTTTCTTTTGTAAAAATTTGTTGTCAGCCTAATTTCTGCTTTATTTTTGATGCTATATTACTGTCTAGTTTGGAGAACTTAGAAAATTCATCACTTTGCTTAGTACTAGTTGGTTGAAATCAAATAACCTGTAAATCACTATACACCATAGAAAGATCATCTATGAAAATGGATAATTTATCTTCTGTGAGTTTTGCAATCCAGGAACAAAGTTTTCTGCTTACTGTGGTCAGCACTGTTAAAATTTCTTAGCCCTTAAAAGTGTGTGCCATTGTAATTTTTAATTTCAATATTGCCTTTTTTTCTTCTTGTAGTTCCTTTCCCTTTCAACTACCTCTGCAAAATATTAATTTCTTCTTAAACCATTTCAGTTTTTCCAATGCTTTACCGTAACCTTACTCTGGTTTTATCTCAGATAAACATTTTTTAAGCTTTGTTACCTTACTGAGTACAAATTCCTTTATTTTCTTGTCCTTAGGAGCTGTCAATTTCTAACTGGGAAATTGTCAAAAGAAAATTTTATATAATAAATCACCTACTTATTAAACACTTATAGGATAACCTGTATAACAGCAAACAAAAGCTTTTCTAAAAAAAAATGGTCTTTACTCCACAATCTCATGATTTTTAGGTTTTTAGAGAAGGAAGATATATCATGTTAAAGTATTCTGAACGTTTTTTACTTTTTAGGCCTATTCTTTAGTGGATCGTGAGGTTGGTTACTGTCAAGGAAGCGCTTTTATAGTTGGATTGTTGCTTATGCAGGTAAGTTAGTGAAAGTATTAAATGTCTGATTAAGTTCTTTATTGAAGCTGGATTGGAGAATTTTAAAATTATCCTTGTTTTTATTAAGCATTAGATAGTGGGAATTTTTCCCTAGGCATAATTTAAATAGGGATATTTAGTTTGCAGTTTAAAATATTAAAAGTGTTGTGCTCGCTTCGGTAGCACATATACTAAAATATTAAAAGTGTTAAAAAGTAATATAAGCAATAATATCCTGCCACTAAACAAAATTTCAGCTTCTTCGTATCTACATTTGGACCATAATATTCCACTAAAGCCTGTAGCTACTTTTAAATCTTAACTTATATGTCGATATTTAATAAGAACTCATCTTTTCTGAACCAAGAAGGGCATGATTGAAGTGTTGGTATGAAAATCTTACTAATATCATACATCTTTGCAAATTTACGCAGAAATTTTGGTTGTCATAGAGTTGAGGGTTTGTTATGCCTATCTTATTATAGGCTCTAAGATAGAGGTCCTCAGTTATTCTTACTGCCCCAGAGATATAATCTATATTTCCATTATAGGTGAATAATTTTGGAGTGGGTTTGGGTGGGATGCTTTCAGAAGTCAGGGACAGGGTCATCAGTTTGTATCTTTGAAGGGAAATGGCAAATAGTGTTTTCTTTTCACCTTTGTTGAAATGTTTTTCTCAAGTCCATCATACTCTATGTTATTCTCAGACTAAAATGTAATCTGAAAAGAAACCCTGGAGATAGATTGATTTGAGTCATACATACATGCTGGTTTTTGCATCTCAATACTACTTTTTAAATACTACTACTTTTTTAAAATACTACTATTTAATCTCTCTCTCAGCTTTAATTAGGTAATACTATCTACTTTCATATTCATTGTGAGGTCATGTGAGATAATAAATATAAAAACCTAGCATGGTGTTTGTTTGCCACATAGTAGACGTGCAATAAAAGTTCGTGGGCTTGCCCAAGATCAGTTTTCTTGGTAGATAAAAGCAGAGTAGGAATCTGAAACTGTTCCCCTATTCTTTCTTCAATTTCCCAACAGTTCTGCCTGAGTTTTAAAGCTCTGTATTTGTCACGCTACTTTCCTGAGTAGCAAAAACCTGATGTCAGAGACACTGGTTGATAATAAGAGTGACAGATTTTTATTTTGTTTTATAACATAAGAACTGTTACCAATTGTTGTAGGATAATTGTCCATTTCTAGGTGACATTGAGTTGTAAATAATAAAAACAAAGTAGATTTGTTAATATTGAGGTATAATGGTTTTGTACAATTGTGATTTTTCCCAATTTGTAATCGATTAATATCGGTAGGATTTTTACTATTAAACTCAAGCATTCCTATTATCAATCCAGTGATTCTTTTTTCTTAATTCTATGCCTTTTACTTTCATATTAGCTCCAAAATAATCTTTCAGTAGTCATTTCTATTGAGCATTTAAAGAGCAGCTTTTCCTTACTTGAGTTAGGAATCTCATAACAGCAGACCTAGCTCTGTAGGAATCCTAAGGGGCAATCACATTTTCCTTCAGGATACTGTAGGCTGGTAGTGGTACTTTTATTTAGTGATGAATTTACTTAGCTAGTATTGTCAGTGGCAGCTAATACATTACCATAGTAATAATTTTCTAGCCCAGGGTCATAAGCTAGAAAGTGTGGTGCAGCCAGATTCAAAAGCCCCCTCTCTTTGTTTCTAAAGCTTATTCTGTTACACTCTTTGCTATATTGCCTCCCACATGTTAGCTTGGCAACACAACTTGGAGTCTGAAAAAAAATTTTGCAAAGTTAGCTTTATTAGCATATGTTGTTTTAAAATAGCTACAAGTGCTGGATATATGTTTTGTGTATATCTTAATACTCCTATAAAATTAGGTAGTGTTTTGTCCCATTAGACCTTTGCAAAAGGCATGGATTCTTGTTAAGTCAGTGTCATAAATTATGTGTGTAATTTATGTATGTAGCAGTGCAATTGATGTGAGATTCAAGGGCCAGATTTCTAATAGAAAGGAGTGGCTATAAAACAACTAGGTGATTGTTTTTCATATTTATATTTTACTTGGTGTCACGCTTTTTCATTTTGTGACCATTGTTTCAGTCTTTTTGAGAACGGCCCACTGATTTTTTTGGGGGGGAATAAAATTACTAAAAAGTAATTTTATTCAATTACTTCAACTTTTTAAAACATACTGTCAGTTCCCATATCAGTACTGTTGCAGAGGAGGAAGAGAATGAAACTTTTTTTGATATGTTCAGAAGAGAAGAATTTCTTATAAGACAAAATTTTATTCATTCTCACTGTGACTAGAATGAGGGGTGGTAGGGGTGGAATGCAAAGGGGGAAGGTAGTGGTAGGAGAAGAGGTTAGAGAAGTAGTAAGTGGTCATGTAATGTAGGATCTTGTAAGGATTTTGGCTTTTACTGAGGTAATGAGAAACCACTAGAGTATTTTGAGCCGTAGATTTGAAATGATCTAATTCATGCTTTGAAAGGATCACTCTGGCAGCTCCATGCTATATGTGGAATAGACAGTGAGGAAGGAAGCTCAGGGAGGTGGTAGAGTGACCCATGAATGATGTAGGAAAAATACCAGGTTCAAAGCTGACGGCCAGGAGAGAATTCTTGAGATGTCTTTGGTGCAAAAGGTGGTTTTATTAAAACACGGGAACAGGACCTACAGGCAGAAAGAGTTGCACTGGGGTCATGAGGAATGGCCCATATATACTTTCAAGTTGGAAGGGGTTAGGGATAATGTAAGTCTCTAAGGAATTTTAGAAACAAGGTTTCCAGAACCTTGAGGGTGCTAGCTTTGTTGGGAAAAGGTCATTTATTACTATTTAATAAAACCTCAGTCGTGAGACCCTTTGGATGTGTATCACTGGGTCATATGTTTGGGGGATGATTGCCAACATGTATCTTGGGGGATAGAGATAAAGGAACTTTCCAAAGGTATTTTTATATGTTCAGGTTGACTTACAGGATCCCGGGAGTCAGGGTAAGATTTCCTTTTGCCCTTAACACAGTATTTAATGTTGAGGCAGCTGAGTTCCTGGAGGAATGTTGCTCTGCCTATGTCATGGACTTGTCAGTGGAGCGGAATGGAGAGACTTTTCTTCTGCTTTGGTTTCCTACATCAGTGAAGAGGCTCTTGGAGTGTCCAGACAGTGGACTGCTCTTTTGATGGTGGTTTGGACTAGCTATGTATGGGCAGAGGTGATTGATTCTTGAAATAATTTGAATTTAGAGCCAATAAAAATTACTGATAGATTGGATGTGGAGTAAGAGAGGAAGGAGATTGTGATGACACATATGGATTTTGAGTGTAAGTTTGGGCAAGGAATGACAGGGTAGGAAATTACGAGGGCTTGAGATGTCTTTTGGATATCCAAGTGGAAATGTAAGTAGGGCATTTGAAAATATGAGACCAGAACTAAAGGTTCAGGCCGTTAGAAGAGAGATTCTAGGGCTTATAAAATAGATACAGATGCAGGTTAAGATGATATTTGTGGTAGTGTGAGAAAGGGAAAATTCTGTTCTAATTGCCTCTAATTTTTGAAAAACTGAAATATCAAATATGATCATTAGCTAAGTTGAGTGAAAAGGAGGTAATGGAAGCTCGAGGACAGAGAAGAAAGTTTGAAACGGTGGCCTGGGAGAATGAGAGTGATTGAATTAGGGAAATAAAGTATACCAGAAGCATTAAAGATTGACTGACATCAGTGGTCAATCTGTGAGACCAGCCAGCCTGGTTAAGCGTTTTGTTTTTACCCAGTCACTTTCTGTTGTCTAGATGTAGTTGTAGAGTTGGGTTTACCCAAGGTGTTTTTCAGTTGGAATTATTACTGAGCGAGAAAGGCAAGAGTAATTATGGATATAAGTGAATGAATAAACATAATAAGGTAGGTAGCAAAGAGCACAGGAAAGAGTTGGGAACAGAAAAAAAGTAGTGTGGTGTAAATGAGTGATATGCTTGCAAAGTCATATCCATATGACAAAAAGCCATAAATACTCTGTGTGTATTAATCTTCATCGCAACCCTATGAAATAAGTGCTATTATTTTACTCACTTGATATATGTTGAAACTGAGCAATAGAGAGGTTAAGTAATTTGCTGAAGGTCACATAGCTATTCTGTGGGATTTGAATCTTAAGTGGTGTGGCTCTAGAGCCTGAGTGAGGATCACTGGAGGAAAGGAAGGCAAAGATCTGCTGGGCCAGGGAATCAATCCTTATGAAAATGAGTGGGGTTTGGGTCGGTGACCTAGAGGTTTGTAGATACTGCAAAAAAGAAGAGTAACAAGTAATAACTCTAAGTGTTATTTCAGAGAGAAGGGGGAGTTAATGCAATGAAGGACATATACCTCTCTACTCCCTGGCTTCTTCCCATGCTGTGGGAGAGAAAACAGCCACCTTAGGGAAGACAAATTACAGTTAGAAGAAAATGGTGAAAGAACATTTGGTAGAGAGATTGAGGATCTAGGTAGGATATTTTGTTGATGGCAGATTATGAGTTCGAAAAATTGCTGTGCAAAGGGTTTAAGGAAGGCTGGGATATAGGGTTAGATTAAGAACCACATGGAATGAGAGTTCTGGGTTGTTGTGAAGTAAATCAGTGCAAATCAGTGGAGCTGTAGGATTTGATGGGATTGATAAGAATGGTCTCCAAGGCAGAATTGTGGCTATGTGTGTTGGGAGGAAGGAAGGAAGTACAGGTTTTACCAACAGTAATTGGTAATTGAAGTCAACTTCTATCCATGGCTGTATTAAGGCCAGGTAAAATGTTATTAGAAACAGTCTTAAAAAAAAAAAAAAAAAAAAAAGTAGCAGTCTTTAGTAAGAAGAGTACCTAAAGAACCTTTGGGGTTTCCTCTTTTAAAACACATTGCTATAATGTGAATGAATGAGCATTAGAAAATTAGAAAATATTCTGAGTATCTGTGTAGCTCTTACATTCCTTATCTTATTTGATACAGTTTTTCTTGTGAGTCACACATAAAACATGAAATTGGTACTTTTAAACCTTGCTTACAGATTATTTGAAAATTTATTTTACACACTTTCGTATGTGTGTGTTTAACAACGATACTGTATCATATCATTTCTGCTCAAAACTGTTGAAAGTTTTCCCATCTCAGGTAAGGTACTTGTCCAAATCCTTACAGTGGCTTCTAAAACCTTATGTAATTTGGTTCCCTGTATTTCTCCTTCATAACCTGACTGCCACTTGTAGAATTCCTCCTAATTATAGTCTCCTATTTGCTGTCCTAGAGCATGCCAATTGTGATTCTACTTCAAGCCCTTGTGTTAGTCATTCCCCCAGCACTGTTCTTTCCTCAGTTGCTCCCTTATTTCATTATTCTGTTCAAATACTTCTTTATCAAGAGGTTTTCCCTAATCCGCCTATATAAGTAGCAGTGTCTTCCAGCATTTCCTGTTACCCTACTCCGTTATTTCTGTAGCACTCAAAACGATCTGGCATGCATATTAATTGATTTATTACATGTATTGTCTCTCTACCCCCAGAAGGATGTTCAAGTTCCACGAGGGTAAAGTGTTCATTTTGTTCACTGGTCTGTACCCAGAAAAACAGAAGTATCTGGCTCTAAATGAATATTGATTGACTGAATTCATGAACTGGGCAAGTGAGGCAGTTAGTTTTAGAGGATATAAGATTTGTTTTAACTTCTCATTCTAAGAATGGGTGATTAGAACCTTTTGATTCCTAGTTCATTGTTCTTAACATTGTATCACATGGCCACTCAAAACAGTGTTTATATAAAGATGAGGGGTACTTAGTTTAAATAGAATTTAGCTTATTTGTGTATCACAGAGCATTAACCTATTTGCCTTTTTCCCCCCTCCTATTGTAGATGCCAGAAGAAGAAGCTTTCTGTGTATTTGTTAAATTAATGCAAGATTATAGACTTCGTGAACTTTTTAAACCAAGTATGGCAGAATTGGGCCTTTGTATGTACCAGTTTGAATGCATGATACAGGTAAAATTGTAGTGTTAACAAAAAGGCATATTGCCTTTATATTTGTGTCATCTTGGTTTGAGTGACAACTAAGTAAATTTAATGTTAAAAGCATTATAGCAATTGAAACATCAGTGTTTTAATCATGTGATCAATTGTTGATTGGTTAACACAATTTAGACCTACTTCCCGGTTAGATGCTGTTTGCAGGTAGATCACAGTCTGGAACTTGACTGCAGTTTTCATATTCAAATTTTAAGCATTTGTGCCAAATCCATCACAACCACATTGCCTAAATGCATGAGTTTCCTTTTTGTGCCCCACTGTATTCTGTTGTTATGTAGACTATGCTGTCACAGGAGCTCATGACATTATGATGCTGACATTAGTTAATTTCCTTTGAGACTTGTCTTTTCTGGTTCTTTCAGTCCTTTCTCCTGCCTTTCCTTTTTTTTTTTTAAATTTTATTTATTTGACAGAGAGAGAGAGAGATCACAAGTAGGCAGAGAGGTAGGCAGGGAGAGAGGGGGGGAAGCAGGCTCCCCGCTGAGCAGAGAGCCGGCTGCGGGGCTCTATCCCAGGACCCTGAGATCATGACCTGAGCTGAAGGCAGAGGCTTTAACCCACTGAGCCACCCAGGCGCCCCTCCTGCCTTTCCCTTTTTATCTCACTCTTTTGCTAGCCTGTAATCCTTTCTTAAAATAAGGCTTTATGTTGCTAGTTTAAGACTGAGAGTCTAGTGACTGTGTGAAGGTGTATAGAAGAGGAGGAGAGGAATCAAAATCAAGTGAAAAATATTTTTTGGAATATTTTACCTTTCTGGAGTTAATTTACATATATATGTAGTAGACTAATATATATTATTAACTAATACATATATATTGTATAAATTAGTTTACTATATTGTCTGGTAATATAATGGTGTAAAATTTTCATTTACTTAAATTTCAGTTAGATAAGCAGAGCTTTAAGAATATAGGTTAATGATTCTGCTGACATAAGAGCCACTTTTACAATGCTCCTTTTCCCTGGTAGCCTTACCTATAAGAATTTCAAAATCCTTACTTCTGTATGTGTTGGGGGGGGGGAAAGGGATATGCAAAATGTTGGCACTTTTTTTTTTTAAAGATTTTATTTATTTGACAGAGAGAAACACAGCGAGAGAGGGAACACGAGCAGAGCAGAGGGGATGGTAGCGGGAGAAATTGTTGGCACTTTTTAAAGAAAAAGACAAAGTAGGTCTTGAGATGATTCTTAGTTAAATTTTTCTTTCTGAAATAGTAGGCTTTTTAAAAAAAGTTTTTATTAGAGAGAGAGAGAGAGCGTGAGTGCACTTGAGGAGGGGGGAGGAGTGGAGGGAGAAGGAGAAACAGACTCCCCACTTAGCAGGGAGCTCGATGTGGGACTGGGAGTTCAGGACTGCGCTGAGCCACCCAGGTGCCTACATAGGCTTATTTTTAACCAACCTTAATCTCTCTTGGTTTATTTTCAGTTAATGTGTCATTTTTGTTTTGAATTACTAGCATCGAGGAAGCATCTGTATTTTAGGTGAGATGGTAGGAAAGTAAGGATAAGTAATCAATGGTAGGTATCAGCACTTGAAAGTATTTGAGCATAGCATTTCCTTCCTTTAAAAATTTTTCTGGAATAATTATAGTTTATAGAAAAGTATTAAAAATATCAGACACCCATGTTCCTACCAACATGATCAAACAAATATTAAATTTTATTTACTTGTTTTGTTATTTTTATTAATAAATGTTATAGATGCAGGCTAAGTTCTAACTCCACATCCTTTTCCCCTGATACTAATCATCATCATGAATGTATCGATTTCTTTCTTTTTTTTTTTTAACGTATCAATTTCTGCATCTAAACTTTACCAAGTGATGCCTGATCTTCATGTTTGGTATAGGCTTATCTAACATACACACAGTAATCTGGTTTAAAATGGTCAATTTTACTGTGTTTTAATTAATTCTTTTCTTCTCTTTAGGAGCATCTTCCAGAGCTCTTTGTGCATTTTCAGTCTCAGAGTTTTCATACCTCAATGTATGCATCATCCTGGTTTCTGACGATCTTTCTTACGACTTTTCCATTACCAATTGCAACAAGGATATTTGATATCTTTATGTCGGAGGTAAGCTAATGGGCAGGCTGAGCAAAGGAATTATTGGGTTAATTATTAGTGCAGGGCAGTGAGGAGAGCAATAAAGGAGATCCATGTGTTCCATACTAAACTACTTACTGGATATTCTCCTTGAAACCTGTCACAACCCTATCAAGTACTGTTAGCACATTTAATAGATGATAAATGAAGAAGTTGAGACTTAGAGGAAGGTTAAGTAGCTTGTCTGTGGACACACAGCACGTAAGTATTGTAGTAACCATCGTTCAAATACAGGCAGTCAAAACTGGAGCCCACTACTCTTATACCTCTGTATCGCCTCCTGATTGATTCAGTGAGAATTAGAAGTGAAATTTGCCTTACAGTTAATACAATTGCTCTGCATCTGTTACCCAAAGAGCAAGAAGTAATGAATACAATTAAGTTTCTTCTATGAATATATTGCAGGTAATCCTTTTAATTGTCATTGTGATGTTGTAATCATCCTTTGTCTTTTATTTTATATTTTGGATGAGAAGTTAGGTGGGTAAGGTTAGGTGACAAATGGTAGATAGCACTTGAAAGTCTTATTACTTATTATTAATAATGACTGGCTGGCTCAGCCAGGAGAGCATGTGACTCTTGATCTCAGGGTCATAGAGCTTACTTAAAAATAAATAAGTAAATACATAAACACATAAATAGGACATCTTAATCAAACCCAGTGTTAATTGTTGTTAATTACATCTTAGGAAGATTAGTTTATATTACCTAGTTAAATTAGTTTAGTTTGGAGCCAGCAAACTGTGATTTGTGTACTGACCGTCTCTTTCAGGAATCAAATCTGTCCTTCCACTTATTTTTGTAGTTTTCTTGGAACATAGCCATGCCGATTTGTTGTGTTACCTCTATCTGCTTTCGGTCTTAGTGGCAGAGTTGAATATTTATGACAGTAACCACATAACCCACAAAGCCTATAATATTTGCTATCTGACTCTACAAAAAAAGTTTGCCAATTTCTAGTAAGATCCCTAAATGTTTACCTTAGTATTCTTTTGAATGATTAATTTTTGTCAATGGAAGAGTTAAGACAAATTTGGCTTTATAAAAATGTCTTTCCACAGGGTTTAGAAATAGTGTTTCGAGTAGGATTAGCACTTCTTCAGATGAATCAGGCAGAACTGATGCAACTTGACATGGAAGGGATGTTACAGGTAGGTCAGTTCATGATTTCTTGAGTGTCTTTAGATTTTACTGTTAATTAGTTAATAATAAACAGCCCTAAGTAGTTCTTATACTTTTTTTTGATTGTTTTATTAGCACTTTCAGAAGGTCATTCCACATCAGTTTGATGGTGGTCCAGACAAATTAATCCAGGCAGCTTACCAAGTCAAATATAACTCAAAAAAAATGAAAAAGTAAGTATTTTAACCAACTTTAAAAATTTAACCAAATTTAACCAAAATTTTGGTTTTTAGTCATGGTTATTTGTTGAACCATATAGGAGAATAAATAGAAATGTCAAAACAGTCCAGTGATAAATGCAGTTTTCTTCCTCAGTTTATAGAACTGTAGCATTTTATTTGGTGGTACAGGTTTCAATATAACATAAATTTAATGTTGGAATTTCATATGTCTCTTAGTAGTGGTGCCTGGGACCATTATGTATTACCTGTCAAACTCCCCTTTCCCATTTTACATTGACTGGAATTAGGAACCTGGTAAATGTATACCTGTGAGTGTGCTGTTATTTTGAAAACCACTTCTGTGGTGTGATCCAACTTAACTGACATTCTTTTCTGCTCAACCCCAGAGTGTCACTTAAGTTCAGGATTAGCCTAACCAACAAGAGAGGCATGAGATATGGATTGAGAAGTTAAGTTTTTTTAAATTGTGTATTATTTTCTAATGAAACTTTTTTTGATATATATTTAATGGAAGTTCAAAGTAAGCAGTCTTGGCTCCCAAAGATTAATTTTTTGAAAATGGTAAAGGTATTAAAAATGACAGCTCTTGTTCCTCCAGCATCGGGTATTAAAATAAATCTTAGCCAGAGGTCATAATTATCATTCCTGACACTACTCTCTGTGGTACGAGATACTTTAAAATGATAGCAATACTGTATGCTAACATTTTTCAGTATCTTCACTGCTGTAACATAAAATTCCATTCAAATGTAACACATACTCCCATGGATGTTCCTACCCCAGGAAGTTTATTACAATATGAGTGAGAATTATGTTATTAAAATTACCTCTAGCAGCACCTGGGTGACTCATTGTGTGGTTAAGCGTCTGCCTCCGGCTCAACGCATGATCTTGGGGACCTGGGATTGAGCCCTGCATCAGGCTCTCTGCTAAGCAGGGAGTCTGCTTCTCCCCCTGACCCTCTTCCCCATTGTGCTTGCTCGCTCTCTCTCTTTCAAATAAATAAATAAAATCTTAAAAATAAATAAATAAAATAAAATTAGCTCTAATTTGCAAAAACAAACCAATTTATGAGCTTTCACTATTATTATTAATGAATTACTTGTGAACTTTGTAAGTTACATTACACTATGATGTTGAGACATTATTGACCAAAAAGCAATTCTGTTCTATAATTGATAAAACTTTTAGGAGCGATGTCAACTTCCAGCTCTTGGTAAAACCACATTTAAATCACACTAGCCAAAAAAAAGAATTTATTTTACTGTAATTACAGAGAATAACATAACTGATTTTCCTTTTGGATTTTATTTATCACCAGTATAATCCTATTTCTGAAATTTTAGTTATTCTATTTACTTACCAAACTTACGACCCTCTAGTTCTTTCACTTTCATACTCATACAATTTCTCTGTTCCACTTTAAGATCTCTACTCTGGTGTTAAATAGCATTCCTCTGATCCAAATAAGTATACCTTGTCTGGTGTTTTGTACCCTTTGTTCATGTAGCCAAGTGTTAGAGAAAATTGCATAAACAAATTGCTGGCAGTAAGTTCTATCTGCATTACCACTTCATGTGTACTTTTATTGACCTTCGTTAATTTTCCCATTCCCCATGGTGATTATTTCAGACTTTGCCATTTTTCCCAGATTTTATCCTATTCTGCCCTATCTAACTCTTCGGCAGGTTATTTTGCTTGTTAATTCATCAGCCATCATTTTTCAAGCACTCTGAACTTTTTCTCCTATGACTTTCAGCTTACAGAGTTAGCCATATTTCATTTTTCCCTTTTCAGAATATAGTATATCTATGCCTTTACAGTGCTAATTCAGGATGTTATTTCCATCTCTTACACGTCCTTGCTGTACTAGTTGTTTCTACTTTTATCTTCATCCCTTCTTTCTGTTTCATTTTCTTCAATGTACAAAGGTGTTTTTGAGTTCAGACTTAAAAACAACAAAACAAAACCTACCTCACCATAGCATTTCATTGTCCTTTTATGAAACTCAATTGTGAAGGAAAGAATAGTTTACTCCTATTAAGGAGGGCACATATTGCATGGAGCACTGGGTGTTATATGTAACACGTCCTATTCCATCTGCCATTTTTTTTTTCATTTGGGACATTTTTCAAATATTCAGAGAGACACTAGAATAATAAATATCCACATCCTTATCATCTAGATTAAACAGTTAATATTCATCTTTTTGAAAATATTAATTCCAATATAATTAACACAGTGTTAGTTCCAGGTATGCAGTATAGTGATTCAACATTAATATTTTGTCATTTACTTCATCTACTTTTTTTTTTTAAGATTTTATTTATTTGTTTGTTTGACACAGAGAGATCACAAGTAGGCAGAGGTGGGGGGAGGGGGGGAAGCAGGCTCCCCGCTGAGCAGAGAACCTGATGTGGGACTCGATCCCAGGACACTAAGATCATGACCTGAGCCGAAGGCAGAGGCTTAAACCCACTGAGCCACCCAGGTGCCCCCTTCATCTACTTTCTTAGTAGAAAAAATTCTATTTTTTTGAAAGTAAGTTATAGAAGTCATGACATTTCACTCCTTCAGTATTCAGTATATAAAGCAGGGTGAGGGATATAGAGTGATGAGATGCTATTTTAGGTAGAGGACTCAAGGATACAGCATGTAGACTGATAAGGTACCATTTGAGCAGACACTTAAGAGAAGTGAGAGAGCAAACCATGTGATAGTATTCCATGCTGAGAGAACAGTAAATGTAATGCCTAAGGCCAGAATGTGATTGATATGTTTATTTTTTCTAAATTTTTAAAAATCTTTCTTCCTTCTTTTTCTTCCTTCTTTTTCTTCCTTCTTTTTCTTCCTCTCCTCTCCTCTTCCTTCCTCTTCCTTCCTTCCTTCCTTCCTTCCTTCTTTTTCCTTCCTTCCTTCCTTTTCTTTCTCCCCTCCCCTCCCCTCCC
>CM053606.1:67527707-67572219 GCA_028646535.1 Procyon lotor | reverse complement strand
AAGCAGCTGCCTTCGGCTCAGGTCATGATCCCAGGGTCCTGGGATCAAGTCCCACATTGGGCTCCTTGCTCAGCAGGGAGCCTGCTTCTCCCTCTGCCTCCACCTGCCACTCTCTGCCTGCTTGTGCACGCTTGCTCGCTTGCTCTCTCTCTGACAAATAAATAAAATCTTAAAAAAAAAAAATAAAGGTGGATTGTTTTATGAGGTAGTTACTACCTACATGTGGCTATTTAAATTTAAATTTAAAAAACTAAGGATTTAATCCATCAGTTATATTAGTCACATTTCAAGTGCTCATTGTCTCTTAGATTTGACTTTGGCTACCGTATTAGACAGCACAGATCTAGAACATTTTCACTGTTGTAAGGTTCTCTTGGATATGTTGGCCTCCTCAGGGACCAGACTTATATTTTAAGTCTAAGGGAAAACCATTAGAGAATTTTGACAAAAGTGACATCACCTGATTTTATTTATTTTATTTATTTTATTATGTTATGTTAGTCACCATACAGTACATCATTAGTTTTTGATGTAGTGTTCCAAGATTCATTGCTTACATATAACACCCAGTGCTCCATGCAATATGTGCCCTCCTTAATACCCGTCACCAGGCTCACCCATCCCCCTACCCCACTCCCCCTAAAATCCTCAGTTTGTTTCTTAGAATCCACAGTCTCTTGTGGTTCGTCTCCCCCTCCAATTACCCCCCTCCCCTTTTCCCTTCTTTTCCCTAATGTCCTCCATGTTATTCCTTGTGCTCCACAAGTAAGTGAAACCATATGATAATTGACTTTCTCTGCTTGACTTATTTCACTCAGCATAATCTCCTCCAGTCCCATCCATGTTGATGTAAAAGTTGGGTATTCATTCTTTCTGATGGCTGAGTAATATTTCATATGGACCATATATTCTTTATCCATTCATCTGTTGAAGGGGATATCACCTTATTTTAAAATTTGCTGTCTGGAAGAGTAGGTAGAAGTTGGCAGGTGAAGAGAAGGCAGGCATTTTAGGCAGAAAGGTAGTATGTACAAAGGCTCAGAGGTCCCTTTAAGAAAGAAATTTCAAGCAATCATTCTTAAGCTTTGGTTTTTTGTTGTAATTTTTATTTGGTATACTTTTAAACTTTTTAAAAAGTTATAAATAATATTTATGTATGTAAGTAAAATTCATACCTGTTTTTAGGGGATCCATTGAGAGTAAGTTAAGATACTGTGCCCTTTTTCCTTAAGTACTTGAATGAATGTGTATTTCCTAAAAACAATGACTTTGTTTTATTTTAGCAGAACCCAATAGCTAATCAAATTCGGGAAATTATTATAGATACAGTACTATTATCTAATTCCAAAAGCATCAAGTTTTATTGCTTGTCTCAATAATACTCTTTGTCGCTATACCTGCTTTCAGACTCGCGCCTAATCCCCTCTTCTGTCCACTCCCTACCCCTCACCTCCTGGATTTTGGATCCACTTTAAGTATTCCAGGATCATGTATTGCATTAATTGTGTCAGATCAATCTCCTTTAATCTGAAGCAGTCCCTCCACTCTTCTTGTATGTCTTGACCTTGATATATTTGAAGAGTACAAGCTAGTTATTTTGTGGAAAATCCGTTGTTTGAGATTTTCTGACATTTTCTCATGAGTAGAATCAGGTTGTACATTTTTGGCAGGTACACCAATGATGTGTCTTTTCAGCTAACCATGCAATGGGTATGTGCTGTTGGTTAATCTCAGAATTGATGATTATATCTCTAGTCACTGGGTTAATAAGGTGATGTCTGCCAAGTTTAACTACTATAAAGTTATTACCTTGTCTTCTATTATTATTTGTTTCCAGATGCTCTAAGATTATATATTATCTTGTTCCTTACCATACCTTCCCTTACCAGATTTACATCCCTTTATGATTTTCTCACCCCCTCATTCCTTCTTTATTAATTGGCATTCTACTGTAAGGAAGAGCTTTTCCTTTCCTCTAATATATTTATTCATTTACTTATATAAATGTGAATTTGTAGGCTTTTTTATTTGGTGAGTTGTAATTCATTACTCTCCAGTTGTCCCTGCTTTGTCCAGTAGGAGTCCTTTTAAACTGGCTGTTTTGTCGTTTTGACATGTTCCCATGGTTCTTTGAGAATTTCTTTATTTTAAGACAATAAAAAGCTCTAGGCTCATCTTATGCCTTACCCACTCCTGCACGGGAGTGAATAATTTCTCCAAAGAGCGTTGATTTCTTTTAGTAAGCCTTTAAAATGTAGCGTGAGGGTAATGGATAGACACTGAAGCAGTTGGCCTCTGGGAGTGGCATGATACAAATCAACATTATACAAATGTCATCCTGGTAACAGTGTGCCAGACAGATTGAATCATGAAACGGGCAGTAGAGAGAGCAATTATGAGGTTCCTCTGGTAATTAAGGCAAGGTATAAGGGAGGCCTAAAAGTGCTGCCAATAAAAGAAGAATGATGTAGCTATGTAGCTACTTTGAAGTTGCTTTGTAGAAACCTTATAAGCACACCCTGGCCCACTGATCAAGGACAGTATATCAATAGTGATAGCCTGGTGATAGCTTGTACCCTTGATATGATGTGATGAAAATGGGACTGACTTCTATGGTCTTCCTCCAAACCCATAATCTCAATACAGTCATGAACAAACATAAGAGAAATCCCAACTGAGGAGTATTCTTCAAAATACCTGATCAGTACTCCTCAAATAATCAGGGTCATCAAAAACATGGAGAGTCTTAGAAATTGTTACAGCCAAGAGGAGCCTAAGAAGACATGGCAACTTAATGTAATGTGAGTCCCTGGATGGGATCCTAGAATAGGAAAAGGACATCAGACAAAAATTTAGGGATCTGAATTTAGTACAGACTTTAGTTAACAATCTATCAATATTAGTTCATTAATTGTCACAAATGCACTATACTAATATAAAATGTTAAACATAGGAGAAACTGGGGGCAAGGTATATGGGAACTCTATATATACTCTTCACTTATTTTGTAGATGTAAAACTCTTCTCAAAAATAAAGTTTATTAAAAAACCTCTATCAGTGCAGTTGAAAAAGGAATAATATATTTTGAAGCATTGTTAAGAAGGTTGAATTGGGGGCACCTGAGTGGCTCAGTGGGTTAAAGCCTCTGCCTTCGGCTCAGGTCATGATCTCAGGGTCCTGGGATCAAGCCCCGCATCGGGCTCTCTGCTCAGCAGGGAGCCTGCTTCCCCCTTTCTCAGTGCCTGCCTCTCTGCCTACTTGTGATCTCTGTCTGTCAAATAAATAAATAAATAAATAAATAAAATCTTAAAAAAAAAGAAAAAGGTTGAATTGAACGTGGTTGGTGACTGAATTGGGAAGCAAGGATTAAATGATCATTTCTAGTGTTTTGTTTTAGGTGTGTGAGTAAATAATAATAACATTTATCACATAACATTTATCACATAACACATAACAAACTGTTCACTTCAAAATAGGGACTAGTGAAGACTGTAAACTTCCAACAGTGCAGCCATTGTTCAAAACATTTTGTACCTCTTTAGAGTCTTTTATTAATATTTTAGGATACCCCATCCTTGTAGATATACTAAAGTAAGAGACATGGTAATATAGCAGTCAAGGGTGTGACCTTAGGCAAGTTTCTCAATCTTTCTAAGCCTCCAAGTGGGCATAACAACCTGCATTAAAAAGTCAGATTTGGGGGAGGATTGTGGGAAGACAGAATAAAAGGCACCAGGAATCTGTCTCCTACCTAAAGAACAATTGCAGTAGCAGAATCTGATGTGACTGTTTTGGAACCCTGGGGCTTATTAAAACCTTTTAACTTCTAGGGGAAGACTTCGATGGTGAATTGTGGTTAACTTGGTCAATTTTAACTCTTAGCGCATTAGCACCCCTTAGCACCATCCTCTACCCTTCAGCCACATGGTAGGCAGCTGTGCTAGTATTTCTCGAGCAACCTTCATGCACCTTATGGGAACTGGGGTGGGCAAAAATTGCCTTGTCTTCTAGATATCTGGGATCCGTGTGCTCTGATCAGTGATTGCTGTGCTGTTCCTGATCATAAGTGCAAGGAAGTGAGCGGCCATTGGTGTTGCACCACTTCCCATTGTTGTAAGTCCCCTCTTCCTCCAGCTGACATAACTGAGATTTAAAGGACATCATCCTTTCTCTTCCCTTTATTTTTCTTTTTTTCCCCTTTTGGGAGCTGGACAGGAAAGACTGGGACATTCAAAAACAACTACATATTTGGGGGAAATTAGAAAGGGACTTTGTGTGGCCAGGGAAAGGCTCAGAAAGGTCCTGAGACAGTTTATAGCTCAGGTTGATCTTCAGCACAAAGATAGCCTGTAACAATCAAAAAGACAAAATCAGTAACAAAAAACAGCAAGCTCTGGGGAGAGGGGAGACTCTGAGTTCCCGAGTTACCACATTACCAGATTCAAATGTTTAGTTTTTAACAAAAATCGCAAGGCATGTGGAAAAAAAGGAAAGTATGGCCTAAAGGAAAAGAATATTGACCCTTGAACAACATGGATTTGAACTTTGCTTATCCACTTATATGCAGATTGTTTTTGATAAATGCAGTACAGTATTGCAAATGTATTTTCTCTTAAAATTTTCTTAGTAACATTTTCTTTTCTCTAGCTACCTTCATTGTAAGATTACAGTATATAATATACACAGAACATATGTTGACTATGCTATTGGTAAAAGTTCCAGTTAACAGTAGTGAAGTTTTTGGAGAGTCAAAAGTTGTATACAGATTTTCAACTGTCCGGGGTGTCAGCACTTCTGATTCCCATGTTGTTTAAGTTCAAGTGAAAAAGACTTGCTGGAAGATAACGTAGAGACTTTAAAAGAAGCTCAGAGAACTAAAGGAAGATGTGGGGAAGATTGAGAAAAAGATAGATGAACAAAATGGAAATACCAGTAAAGAGATGGAAAACTTCAAAGGAAACAAAAAATAATTCTGGATCTGAAAAGTTCAGTAACTGAAATGAAAGATTGATAGAGTGATTAAAAAGCAGATTTGAGCAGGCAGAAGAATAAGTGAATTTGAAGATAAAATATTAGAAATCACTGAATTTGAGGAACAAAAAGAAAAAAGATCAAAGAAAACTGAACAGAGCCTAAGAGGACCTGCATACACATTGTGGGAGTCCCAGAAGAAGAGAGAAAGGGTCAGAGAGAATATTTGAAGATATAATGGCTGAAAACTTCCGAAATTTGTTGAAAGATATGAAAACATCCAAGAAGCTCCGTGAACTCCAGGTAATGTGAAGTCAGAGACCCACACTGAGGTAATTATAATCACACTTACAAAAGACAGAGAAAATCTTGAAAGCAGCAAAAGAGGAGCCAATCACCACATACAAGGGGTTCTCAATAAGACCATAAGACTACAAGCAGAGTTCTCATCATAAACTTTTGAGGCCAAAAGACAGTGGGCCAATATATTCAAAGTGCTGAAAGAAAAAAATTGTCAACCAAGAATCCAAATCTGGCAAAACCATCCCTCAAAAGTGAGGAAAAAAATCAAGACATTTTCAGACAAAGGGAGTTCATCACCACTAGACCTGCGTTCCAAGAAATGCTCATTTATGCAGGGTGAAAGGAAAGGAGACTAGACAGTAACTCAAAGTTGTATCAAGAAATATAGATCTTGGGTGCCTGGGTGGCTCAGTCATTAAGCATCTGCCTTCTGCTCAGGTCATGATCCCAGGGTCCTGGGATTGAGGCCCACATCAGGCTCACTGCTCAGCGAGAAGCCTGCTTCTCCCTCTCCCACTTCCCCTGCTTGTGCTCCCTCTCCCTCTCTCTCTTTCTCTGTCTGTCTCTGTCAAATAAATAAATAAATAAATAAATAAATAAATAATCTTAAAAAAACAAAAGAGAGAGAGAGAGATCTTGTGGCACCTGGGTGGTTCAGTCATTAAGTGTCTGCCTTCGGCTCAGGTCCTGATCCCAGGGTCCTGGGATGGAGCTCTACATCAGGCTCTGTGCTCGGCAGGAAGCCTGCTTTTCCTCTCCCACTCCCCCTGCTTGTGTTCCCTCTCTCTGTCCAATAAATAAATAAAATCTTAAATAATAAAAAGAAAGATCTTATTTAAGGGAAATACATGGGCTATTATAAAAGCTATTATTGTAACAATGGGTTGTAACTCCACTTTTTGTTTTCTATATGAATTAAGACTAGTGCATTAAACCTGGGGTGTCTGGGTGATTTGGTTGAGTGTCTGACTCTTGATTTTGGTTCAGGTCATGATCTCAGGGTCATGGAACCCAGGGTCATAGAGCCCCATATTGGACTCTCTGCTTGGGCACAAGAGTTTACTTGAGATGCTCTCCCTCTCCTTGCCCCTCCTCCTCCGTCCCTCCCCTTGCTTGCTTGCTTTCTCACTATCTCTCCCTCTCAAATAAATAAATGAAATCTTAAAAAAAAAAAAGTTACTAGTCTAAAAGCTAGTATTAATGTAATTTTTATTTGTAACTCCAAAACTTGTTTTCTACATAATTTAAGAGTAGATACTGTATACCTGAGGGTAATATAACACTTTGTGTTAACTACACTGGAGTTAAAAATTTTAAACATTTTTAAAATATCTTAAAAAGTGATTATGACCAGTGCACATGCACACAAAGACTAAATCACAAAGAAAGGGAAAATCAGGGGCGCCCGGGTGGCTCAGACGTTGAGCGTCTGCCTTCGGCTCAGGTCATGATCCCAGGGTGCTGGGATCGAGCCCCGTATCGGGCTCTTTGCTCAGCGGGGAGCCTGCTTCTCCCGCTACCATACCCTCTGCTTGTGTTCCCTCTCTCGCTGTGTTTCTCTCTGTCAAATAAATAAAATCTTTAAAAAAAAAAAAAAAAAAAGAAAGGGAAAATCAGAGTAGCTCTATAACTAGTGAGGTGACTGAATCAATAATCAAAAGTCTCTTGAGAAGAAAATTCCTGGATTTGTTGGCTTTACTGCTGAATTCCACTACACATTTGAAGAACTAATATCTTTTTCAACTGTTACAAAAAATAGAAGGGCATACTTCCTAACTCATTCTATGAGGCCGGCGTTATTACCCTGATACTAAAACCAGATAAGGACACTACAAGAAAACTATATATAATAAAAACATTGATGCGAAAGTCCTCAACAAAATACTGGTAAACCAAATTCAGCAATGTACTAAAAAGACTATATACCACTACCAAATGGTATTTATTCCTAGAATGCAAGGATAATTCAACAAACAAAAATTGATCTATGTAATATACCACATTAACAGAATGAGGGGGGAAAAGACCAGGATCATCTCAATTGATACAGAAAATGTATTTACAGAATTCAGTATCCTTTCATGATTGAAACACTCAACAGAGAAGGAAAAGAAGGCAACTACCTCAACATAATAAAAGCCATCCATATAAGAAAAACCCACGGTGAGCATCTTACTCAATGATGAAACTAAAACTTTCCCTCTAAGATCAGGAACAAGGCAAGGATCCTTTATATTGCCATTTCTATTCAACATAGTACTGGAAGTAGCAAAAGAAATAGGAAAAGAAAAATCCAAATTGGAAAAGAAAAATTGAAATTATCTCAGTTGACAGACAACATGATCTTTTATGTAGAAAAACCCTTCTACAAAAAACAGCTAATGTATGCAGCAAAGTAATAGGTTACAAAGTCAACCTACAAAAAGTTAGTTGCATTTCTGTACCTTAACATGAATAATTTAGAAGGAATTAAGAAAACTATTCCATCTACAATAGCATCAAAAAGAATAAAATATGGAGAATTAACCAAGGAAGTGAAAGGTGTATACAATGAAAACTGCAGACATTTCTGAAAGATATTAAAGAAGACATAAATAAAAGCATATTCTATGTCCATTGATTGGAAGACAATATAATATTGTTAACACATCGGTATTACCCAGTGTGATCTATGGAGTGAACTGAGTGAACTTTTAACTCTCTTAAAATACCAGAGATATTTTTTGCAAAAGTAGAAAACTCCATCCTAAACTTCATTAGTAAACTGAAAGGACCCAAATAGCTAAAACCATCTTGAAAAAGAACCAAAAAGCTGGAGGGCTCAAACTTCCTGATACCCGGGCTTACTACAAAGCTATATAATCAAAACAGGGTACTAGAATAAAGATAGACATCTAGACCAATGGAGTAGAATAGCACTCCAAGAAATAAGCCTTCACATATATGGTCAGATGATTTTTGACAAGAGTGCTAAGACCATTCAGTAGAGAAAGGTCTATCTTTTCACAAATGATGCTGGGAAAACTGGATATCCACATGCAGAAAAAAAAGGTTGGATCCTTTTTTAATTTCGTATGCACCATTTAAGTCAGAATGGATCAAACATTTAAATGTAAACTAAAACTGTAAAAGTTTTTTTTAACTGTAAAACTTTTATTATTTTTTTAAAAATTTTTATTAACATATAATGTATTATTTGCCCCAGGGTACATGTCTGTGAATCGTCAGGTTTACACATTTCACAGCACGTACAATAGCACATACCCTCCTCAATGTCCAAAACCCAGCCACCCTATCCCTACCCCCCCCCCGCCTCCCAGCCACCCTTAGTTCGTTTCATGAGTCTATGAGTCTCTTATGGTTTGTCTCCCTCTCCATCCCTTCCTGTTTCATTTCTCTCCCCCACCGACCCCAAACTCCCGCCTTGCCTCTCAAAATCTTCATATCAGAGAGATCATGTGATACTTGTCTTTCTCTGACTGACTTATTTCACTTAGCATAATACCCTCCAGTTCCATCCACATCGTTGCAAATGGCCAGATTTCATTTCTCTTGATGGCTGCATAGTATTCCATTGTATATATATACCACACCTTTATCCATTCATCTATTGATGGGCATCTAGGGTCTTTCCATAGTTTGGCTATTGTGGACATTGCTGTTATAAACATTCAGGTGCACGTACCCCTTCGGATCACATTTGTATCTACAGGGTAAATACCCAGTAGTGCGATTGCTGGATCGTAGGGTAGCTCGATTTTCAACTTTTTGAGGAACCTCCATACTGTTCTCCAGAGTGGCTGTACCACCTTGTATTCCCTAACTATAAAACTTTTAGATGGAAACATTGGACAAAAAGCTTGGAATTGGATTTGACAGTGACTTTTTGGATTTGACACCAAAGGCTCAAGTAACAAAAGACAAAACAGACAGATTGAACTTCATGAAAATTTAAAAATTTTGCACTTCCAAAGACACTCTCAAAAGTGAGAGAAGATACTTGGAAAGCATATATTGGATAAATGATTAATATTCACAGTGTGTTAAGAACCCCCTAAAACTCAGCAGCAGAAAACACAAGTGTATTCAAAAATTGGCAAAAGGACTTCAATAGACATGTCTCCAAAGAAGAAATACAAATGGCCAATAAGCACATAAAAAGGTGCTCAACATAGGTATAATATAGATGAACCTGGGGGACTTTATGCTGGGTAAAAGAAGCCACTCACAATGGTACAAATACTGTGTGATTCCATATATATGATATACTTAATAGAGACAGAATGTAAAATGGTTGTTGCCAGGACCTGATGAGAGGAATGGGTTTTCTTATTTAAGGGTATAGAATTTCAATTGATGAAAAGAACAAAACAGTGGACATGATGGTGATGGTTGCACAACATTATAAATATATTTAATACCACTGAACTGTATACCTAAAAATGGTTATGATGGTAAATTTTGCTATGTGTTTTTTATCACAGTAAAAAAAAAAAAAAGGTTATTGTGAGTTAAATTTTATTATAGTAAATAATAGATTTTTCTCCTTTGAGGGAGAATTTGATTTTTGACAGCTCTAAGTTTTGGGGGGCCTGGGTTTTTAGTATTAGGAGTAGTGTAGTTAAACTTACTATTAACATTTTTGGTCCAGAGTAAGATCTAAAAATAACTTGGTGGGAATAACTTTTATATGACCTATAAATTTTTGTAAAGATAATTTTATACTTACAGTAGAATTGAAAACATATTACATTGCATTTGTTTGTTATTTCTTACTCTTCTATGATTAGTGACAGTTCTTCAGTTTTATCTTTCATGACCTTGATACTTCTGAAGTGAGCCAGTCAGTGGGTTTGCTGGTGTGAGTTTGATGATTTCTCTTGATTAGATTGAGGATGTACATTCTTGGAAAGGATATCATGGAGGTGAGGTGCCCTTCTCAGTACATCTTAACAGGGGGTACATGATGTCAGCATGTATTATTGGTAGTGTTAACCTTGACCAGTTGGCTCAGGTGCTGTCAGGATCCTGTAGTACAAATTTATTATTTTTCCCTTGGTAATATCTAAATATTTTGAGAGAAATACTTTAAGACTTAAAAAGACAAAGTATTTTAAAGTATTTAAAATACTTTAAGTGCTTTCACTTTTTACCCACTAATTTTAATGCCCACTGATTTTTCTTGCCCGTGAAGGAATTCTAATGGTGATTTTTAATTTATTTAATTTATTTTTATTATTACTGGTTTTTAATGGTGATTTTTATATTTGCCTCATTCTTTCTATGTTTAGGAATCCTTTTATTAGAAAGAGCTGTTCCGGGGCAACTAAGTGGCTCAGTCAGTTAAGTGTCTGCCTTCTGTTCAGATCATGATCTCAGGGTCCTGGAATCAAGCCCCACATTAAGCTCCACATTAGGCTCACTGGGGAGCCTGCTTCTCCCTCTCCCTATGCTGCTCTCCCTGTTTGTTCTCTCTCACTCTCTCGAATAAATAAATAAAATCTTTAAGAATAGAAAAGAGTTGTTCCTCTTCCCTCATTATAGCTTTTACACAATTTTTAATACCTTTTTTTTTTTTAAGTTAAACTGAATTTTAACCATTGTATTTTAATCTGAGGAAGAATGATAGTTCTTTTTATAAGTTTAGGGCTATTTAGAATCTGTAAATTCAGTTCTTTGATGCCTTATATATTTCACTTTCTAAAGTTTATTTGTGTGTGGTTCACATTTTTGTTATTTGTGAAATAGTTTTTTAGGTAAGAATCCATGTAATTATCCAGATGATTTTTCTAATATCAAGTATCTCAAGTTTTAAGTTGGGGGAACCTACTGGAATTATATTTTGTGTTTATAAATAGATCAAATTTTATAATTTAGTAACTACTTGGAATAAAAACATATCCTTAATTTTTTTTCCTTCTTAGGCTTGAAAAGGAATACACTACAATAAAAACTAAAGAAATGGAAGAGCAAGTCGAAATTAAAGTAAGCATCTCAGGACTTTTAAAAGTGCCAAACATAAATTTATTAAAGTCAGTCATTTGGTTATGTTGATATATCTATTTCCTGTAGCATATTTAGCAGTGATTATTTGTTATTACTTACTGATAAATTCATTTACCATCCCAGTAGGTTATAGTTAAAAATAGACATTTCAAAATCCAGAATAATGCAACAAGTGGTTTTCATTCTAATGTGAGAACAGCTGTTTCTAGATTTGTTGGTAGGTCATCAGGAGAAAATACTTCTAAGGGGAAAATAATTACCACTTTACTTAAGCATATTTTTCAAAATTCATAGAAGTCTATCTATAATGTACGTAGACTAACAGCAGTGTAGTATGAGGTACACCAAATAGAGCAAATCATTGCACCAGATCTAATTACGGCTGCCTGAGAACTTCCAGAAACTGGCTAATTCAATTTTCTCATCTCTAAGCAAAGGTTATACTTTTGAACTCTCCACAGGAACAGGTAGAGTGCCAATTTTAAGGGATATATAAATTCCTATGTACACCTTAAAATTTTTATTTGTACCCCCTGTAGGCCAGAAATTCTTAAGTTGAGGATCTTTGGCATTATTTAGCTGGAAGTTAGGGAAAGTTCTATAGGTTTTATGCTGATATTTCAGGATGGAGATAATGAGTAGAAGCAGGAGTTAGTGAAGAAACTCAGTGACTCACTGATTCAGTTTCTTATATCTTTGTCTATATCTCCCCCTTCCAAAAAAAAAAAACCGCTCAAAAAAAAAAAAACAAAAAGAACAAGTTTTGAGTGACTCTCCCCCTTTTTCTTAAACTCTACATTTGGATGTGTCTGAGTTTTGACTTGAACCTGGCAAGACATTAGATGACCACCTTACTTATGATTATTTAGCCGTATCTTAATTCACTTTTGCTATAAAGTACCTGTTCACTACTTGCATCCACAGGCCCTTTTTATAAGTAAGAGAATGAGTTTTATGAAATTGGTATTCTTTCTTGCCATGGTCCTTCTCAAAACCCTCTTCGGAGACTCTCCTTTGTTTCTGTATGACCTCTTTGTCATCTGTTTCCGTTTTCTAGATGTTTTATTTTCATTTCTATCAGTATTCCCTATTAATTGGAAATAGATACTTCTACATTTTTCAGAGAAAGAAAAGACCCTTGTGGATGTTTGTCCCTCCTTTTTAAAAACTATGTCACCCAACTTCTGCTCTACCATTTGCTTTTCTTTTAGGTACCATGAGTAAGAGTAACTTAAATCATACCCTCCACTTCAACCTACTGAAAGTGGAAAAGTACGTCATCCTGATGAGTGGGGAGAGAGTATGGGTTATCGCATACCACGAATATTCGGAACTGCAAATCAAGAATCTGAGGATGGGAAGCCATCCTGTTCATTTCACCATGCTATGTTATTGCAAAAAAAAAAAAAAAAAAATCACAGTTCTATGAACAATCTTTGCTCTTAAAGAAGTTTCTTCTAAAATTAAATCACATGAATAGTACCAAGAGGTCTTTTCAGAAAGATTGTTAGCACAATTTAGCTTGTATTTGCAGTTTTTCTCAAACTTGTTTTGAGAGAAAATTATGGTTAATATACCTCACAGAATATACTTCTGAATGCCAGATCCATTTGTCTTAGGGAAAAACAGATGGCAGAAAGTGTTTATAGAGAAGAAACTGGGGGGTGGGGGAGAATGAAAGTTCAAAAAGTATCACTTTGGGTAAATAAAATCTGCTGATCTCAAAGGTAGTTTGTTCTTTTTCCAAAATTTTGTTTCCACATGGTTTTTTCTTTTTCTCAAGCCATTTTCATCTCCTTCTTTACTCCTACCACCAAAAAGGACAAAGCCATGACCATTTTTGTGGGATTGCACTTTCTTTTTTTTTTTACTTTATATAAGCTTAGGTATATCTGATTTTTGATTTGGACCTGGCAACTTATCTCAGTCATAATCAGATGACCACCACATTTACGGATAGTTTGCCATGTATTATTGGAGGCTTTCTTTAAAATGGGAAATGCCATGTCCTTAGAGATACTCTCTTCCCTTCTTTCCAGGGTCCCTTATAAAAACAAGGGAATGAGTTCTCTTAAACTAATGCTTTCTTGCGTTAGTCCTCCTCAAAGCCTTCAGAGAGATAATCTTAGACTTTTTTATACAAGCAAATGGTATGATTATTAAATTATTTGATGTTTTGATGTGGAAGTAAAAAATCAGTCATTGATAGTGTTTTTTGTTTTGTTTTGTTTTTTACTTAAAATTCTAAGACCTTTGGGTTGTGGACCTTTTTGTCTAAGAATTGTATCTGGAAGCTCCATGATGGTGTAACTTTTAAGTATTTTCCAACCCTTTCCTGAAAGTGTTACAGAAAGATTTTAATAATAATTGTTTCAGATGGAGAATCTTACATTTTATTGTGTGAAATTTTTTATTAATAGAAACAGCTTTCTCAGTATCCTCTTCCAATCTATTGATCTTCCAGCTGAGGGGGAGGAGGTAAGAAAAATTAAAATTCTAGCTTATATTAGGGTACCTCACAAATCTTTAAAGAAAACCTTTATTCCCCCATTTTATTTAAGGCTGACGTTTGAGCTGATGATCTAACATTCATATTTAAATTTTGTGCTTTGAGATGTAAAGATTTAAGCCCTGCAAATGGGAAGAGTTAGAGATTCTGACTGGTTTTTAGCCAGAAGTTCAAATTTTTTTTTAACTTAAAAATTATGAAGTATTCCAGGTATGTTGAAAAACAGATAATAATATAAAAACACTTGTGTATTCACTGCCTGGCATAAAAAAGGAAAACATGAGAAATGTTATCTGAGTCATCTAGGAGTTATAGTTAACAACCAGTATGAAGTATTAGTATTGACACATTTATTTAACATTTAATATGTGAAGGGTCATTTACATGTATCATCTACTTTTATTCTTCTAATAACCTTATGAGAGGGTTCTTATCCTCATCTTTTTGACCTTCAGAAAGCTCAAAAAATATGCTAATGGTCACATTGCTAGAAAATGGTGAAAGTCAAGGATTTAAAATCTTATTTATGTTTTATAAGGCCCATACATATTCTTCAGGGTATACACTGTGCTGCTTTCCAAAAAAGTCTTAATGCATCGTGATATAAGAAGGATTCAGATGCCCATTTTTCTGTGGTATGACAACTTTTATTTAAAAAAGAATGGCTAGAGGGGATCATGCTAAGTGAAATAAGTCAGAGAAAGACTAATATAGATCTCCCTGATATGAAGAATTTGAAAGGCAGGGTGGGGGGTTGTGTGGGGTAGGGAAGGGAAATGAAACAAGATGGGATCAGGAAGGAGACACACCATAAGAGACTCCTACTAAACTCATGAAACAAACTGAGGGTGGCTGGAGGTTAGGAGGGTAGGGATAGGGTGGCTGGGTTATGGACATTGGAGAGGGTATGTGCTATGGGGAGTGCTGTGAAATGTGTAAGCCTAACGATTCACAGACATTTACCCTGCGGCAAATAATATATGTTAATTTAAAAAAAAAGAAGGGCTATATAATAATATCAAATGGGGGTGACACAGTAATGTAATTTATTCAAGAAGTCATCATTTAACAGGTATTTGTAGAACCTACTACATGTCCACACACTATTCTAGGCACTTGAAATGTGTTTATGAAATAGACCAATTTCTGCTTTCATGGAGCTTACATTCTAGTATGGGAGTCAGGCAATAAACAGAAAAGTAAAATATATAATATTTTGATGAGGATCAGTGTTAAACAGAGAAAAGAATACATCTGGGAAGGGAGAGTTAAATGGTAGTGTTTGGATTGAAAATTTAGAGACGTTGACTAGATTACTTTTTACCAAATAACCTGAAGGAAGTGAAAGAGCTAGATAGCTAGATATCTGGAAGGAGAGCAGAATCTAGTCAGGAATGTGCCCAGGGAGAAATAGTAAGGAAACCATTGTGGATGGGGCAGTATACGTGATCAGGAAAGTGACAGGAGTTGGCTGTTGTTGAACATGTGAACATTTTGACTTTGAACCTAGAAAGCCATTTGGATTTTTCAGTAGAGGGGAAGGTATGTTGAGAGTAGATTATAGAGGACAGGAAGACTAAAGAGGCTGATTAAGTACTGCAGGCAACAGATGATTGCGACTTGGACTGAAGTGATAAGAAGTGATTGGATTCTGAATAGATTTTAAAGATAAAGATGACAAGTTGATTGTGGAGGTGTGAGAAGGATAGGAATTAAGCATTTTGGCTTTAGTATGGAGAAAAACTGAGTTTCTAGTACCTGAGATGGGGGAGTCTACAGGAGGATCTGCTTTGGGAGTAATATCAAGAGCCTAGTTTGAAGTATTTTAAGAATCAAGATGCCTAGGAGATATTCAAAGTAGCCTCTTGAATATTCAGAGTTGAATTCAAGAAAGGGCAGGCTCAAAATAAAAATTTTGAGATTATTGGCAGAATGATGATTGTAGAAGCCTTTAGAGTGGATGACATTATCTGGGGAATGAGTGTAGATGAGAGTTCAAGAATTGAGCCTGATCATAAGCTAACATTTAAGTTAGAAAGATGAGAGCAAAGCAGGAGAACACTAAGGAAGTATAAGTGTCCTAAAGACAAGAGAAAGAGTTTTAGAAAGAAGAATTTTACTGTCAGTGCTAAAGAGTGTTCTTGTGAGTTGAGGATGGAGAAACAATCATTGAATTTGTCAGCATGGAGGTAAGCTGGAAAAGAGCAGAGAAATTGTGGGAACTAAAACTTGAATGAAACTAGAAAAAAATGGCGATAGAGAGTATAGATATCTTTCAGTGAATTTGCTATAAAGAAGAGAGAAATGGGACAGTAGCTTAGAGAGAGGGTCATGATTTTGAGGGGATTTTGGTCCTACTTTTTGTTAAGATGGGAAAAATAACCACGTTTTAATGGTGATAGCCAAGTAGGAACAACTGATGATATGTGAATGGCAGGGGATAATTGCTAGAGTCAGCACGGTTTAGGATTTAGCCCATAGTAGGAGATATGGTCTCCTAGCATGGAGAGTTAATCCATAAGAACAAGAGAGAGCCTAAAATATATGGGAAAAATGTAGGTAAGAGGTAGGATGCAGTGGTGGGAGCTTGCTAAGTTTTGTTCTTACTGCTCCAGTTCTTTCAGTGAAATTGGAAACAAGATTATTATTTGAGAGTGACAGTGGGGTGAGGGGTTTCTGGTTTGAAGAAAAAGGAACAAGTATGAAATAGGGATCTGAGAGGGTGAGAGAAGGCATGGCCTCAGGAAATACATTATTGCTGCTAGGGCACACTGAATTTAGTGATTGTTGATTTAAACAAACTTCATTGTTTTATTTTCCTTCAGTCATATTTAACCAATCTACGCGCAGACACAGAGCATGTTAACTCAGAGTAGTGGTTTTACCAGGCAAGTATGCTAACTCCTAAGGAAGAGAGGGTAGAGGGGAGGATAAAAGCAATGGAGCATCTATAATGATGGGAAAGTAAATTTTATAGAGAAGAGAGCACATCAGAGTGAGGGACAATGGAAAGTTGATAGGATCAATGGATTGTCTCAATGAGGAAGATTATTGAGTTTGGGTTATTTCACAAAATGAGTAAGAATAAAACGGTAAGAATAAAGTGAGTTGTTAGAAACTGAAATTCCCCCATTTGGGGATTTTTAGTTCTGTTTTTTTTTTTTAAATCATTTTTCACTATTAAAAATAGCACATATAGTTAGCATGTTTGTATATAAAGTTTTCGGCACCTTATATCTTCTTAGCTAGTGGTAAAGAGTAGAATTATTGAATTATAGGATATTAGTATTTTTCAGACTTTTGATATGCACTAAGTAAATTTTCTAAAGGGTATGTTCTTTTTGGCAGCGAGTTTCCATTCCACTAACACCTTGCCTACATTAAGTAGTTAATTTTTGCTCTCACTCTTTATCTCTTTTGCTCTTTTCTAATTTGATAGGTCAAAAGTCTCTCCCTCTTTTTAAAGTGTATGTATCTGTCTTTCTCTTTATGGTTTTCACTTTTTTTTTTTTTAAAGATTTTATTTATTTGACAGAGATCACAAGTAGGCAGAGAGGCAGGCAGAGAGAGGGGGGGAAGCAGGCTCCCCGCTGAGCAGAGCCCGATCCGGGCTTGATCCCAGGACCCTGAGATCATGACCTGAGCCGAAGACAGAGGCTTAACCCACTGAGCCACCCAGGCACTGCTGATTTTTACTTTAAAGTTTAGAAAACACTCTTCATTTACTCTAGCAAATGTGATTAAAAAGACAGGTACTCAAAAATTAATGAGAATTCAGTCAAATGATAGATTTTAGTCATTAATTTTCCTATATATCAGCAATAAGCAGTTAAAAAATATCTTAGGAAAAGGGTGTCTGTTGGTTAGGTGACTGCCTTCGGGTCGGGTCTTGATCTCAGGGTCCTGGGATTGAGCCCCACATCGAGTTCCTCCCTGCTCTGCAGGGAGCCTGCTTCTCCCTCTCCCTCTGCCTGTGCAGAGCCTGAGCTTGTGCCTTCTCTCTCTCTCTCTAATAAATAAATCAAATCTTTAAAAATAAATAAATAAATTTAACTTGAAAAAATATATATCTTAGAAAAAGAAATTCCACTTAAAATAAGAATAAAACCATCTGGGAAATAGGATAGAACCTAACCTATCACTGAAAAACTTTGCATAAATGCATTTAAAAATGGTGAATAAAGGGGAGAGACAAAAAGAACTCTAAAGTTATGATTTCCCCTATCAAATACACATTAACAAATCCAGTTATCTAAATCCTCCTGATTTTGCAGAGCATTAAAAAAAATCTAAAGAATAGTTATAAACACAAGACAAAAATTGTAATAGTATTCATGACTGACTTCAAGATTATTATAAGCAATGTTTATCATTAATCAAGTTTTTGGTATTATGCTGTCTCATTAATTCTTTCCATGTCATTACAGGTTTTATTACTCTAATTTTCTAGATGAGAAAATGTAGAGTCTACAATATTGAGTAACATGCACAGGTGTTAATTTTGAAGTGAGGATTTGAGCCTAAACCTACCTAACTTCAAAACCTACTCTCTCAACTAATTTAGTATACAAGTACTTAGGGTCCAGGGAGGATAAACAAAACAATATAAGGATGGGGAAATTAGCTCCACCAGACATTAAAGGGGATTACAAAGGTATAATTACCAAAATATTGTGGTGCTAGTCCAAAAAAAAAAAAGATGGAAGCACTTGAAATTTAATAGGTAATTCTGAAATAGTCTTTAATAACTGATAAAGTCTATTATATTTATCAATTTATGATGAAATAGATGTCACATAAATGAGGAATTGGTTTATTTAAAAAGCGGTATTCGGACATTTGGGTAGATGTTTGGGGAAGAAACCAATTTAGATTTTTATTTATAGCAAAATTTCAGAAGATTTAAAGGCAATGGAGAGGGAAACCCAGATAAATGTTCTTAGTTCTAAGTTTTATAATATTTTAGCATCATTTCTATTTTAACAATGATATTTACTCAATTGTCTGAACTTTCTACTAAGTCATTTAGGATAAAATTTTATTGGTGAAGTATGTTGAGAACATTTTGAGAATTACATTTGTTTCTTTGGATTTGCAGATTTTAAGAGCATTTCGTAATTGCTTATTTGTCTAGACCACTGTGCTACACATAATACAAATAGCCAAAAAATGAGAAACATTTTCTTCTCGAATTCAAGCTATTTTGTAGTCAGAAATCACACATAAAAATCAATTTCTAATCATTTAAATATATTCTAAGTGAATAGAACAAGAAAACCTAATTTGCAAATCTAATAACTCTAAGATTTATTTGTTCCAATTTGTGACTCACTTAATAAGATACAGTAATTCACAGAATCTTTATTTCCTTGGTCTGAGATTTTTTTTTTGTTATATAAACTATATTTTAGTCTTTACTGGAAAAATGATAGTTTGACTTAATACCACAAAGTTTGAGGAAAGTTTCTGAGGAAAACATTTTTAAAAGCAGGAATTTAGAGGATGGTAAGGTTGGAAGAAGGCTGGATTAAGTTCTGGGGTAAATTTGTACAAAAGGTAAGGGAAATTTGAAATTATAATGATGGCAAAATGGAGAAGTAACTTCAAGGACTCTAAAATGAAGGGATAACATAATAAGATTCATATGAAAATATGTTGATGGAATAGGCAAGAAGATAGTTTGTATGCAGAGTGTTTTAGTTTTAATACTTATTAGTAATTTGATAGGGTTTGGGGAGTCAGGTATTGAATGGTTAGGTGAAAATTTTTTTTAAAAATCTGGTTTTACATTTTTTTTGTAATTTAAAGATTTATTGTATTTGATAGAGAGTGTGTGTGCGTGCGCACGAGATGGGAGGAAGGGGCAGAGAGAGAAGAGAGTCTTAAGCAGACTCTGTGCTGAGTGCAGAGCCTGACATGGTGCTTGATCTCAGGACCTCGAGATCAGATCCTGAGATCAGGTCCTGAGCTGAAACCAAGAGTCAGTCTCTTAACCAACAGCGCTACCCAGGCACCCCAAATCTGGTTTTGCTTTTTGAACTATAAGAGAGAGCTGTTCATTTTTTTAAGTTTGGTTTTGTTTTTTTAGGTTTGGTTTTTTTTTTTTTAAATATTTAATCTTCTTTGGAGTAGGCTCCACGCCCAACATGGAGCTTAAACTCATGACCTTGAGATCAAGTCACACGGCCTCCATTTTTTTTTAAGTTCAAAACAACTCATAATTAATTCAATGAAAACAACTCAATCTTTGTATTTTCAGAATGTAAGGAATTTTGCAGCTTTGCATATATAAGGCATAAATGGTCTAGTTCTGAATATCCTATGAGCTGCATTTTTCAAATTTCTTTATTTGATAAACTTTTGAGTACTATTTGTGTAGATAGTATTTGTAGGAGGTAAATGAGTTAGAGTCTTTTCTATCTAGTGGGAATTTTAAGACAGATAATACTGATTATGAGTCATGGTAGGTACTTTAAAGAAAGGGATAATTTCTTTGTGCACTGTAGCTTATATTTAAAATTCAGTCACGGCTGGAGTGATAAATTTCATTTCCTTTACTATATATTTCCTACTTTGAACCTATAGGAGTTTGACAGACAATAATGTAACCAACCATTCCTTAGCTTTCCTATTTATAAAAGGTGGTATATTTTAAGAGCTATGATTTAGGTATCTTTTCCTCAAGAATGCTTGCAAACAAACCTCTTTTTTGTTGTTGTTGTTTCTTTTTTTCCTTTTTTTTTTTTTTTTGCAGAGGTTACGCACAGAAAATAGACTTTTAAAACAGCGCATTGAAACATTAGAAAAAGTAAGTAAATAACTATTTATGCAAGTTTCTGTTGAATGCACAATACTATTTTCTATTTATTTAAATAAAGGTACAAGAAATCTATCATGTCTCCAAAGTTGTGGTATTAACTGCTTAGCTTGCCTAGCTTAACTACTTAACTAAGTAACTTGTCATTAATAAAAATTGATCACTACGAGTCCTTAAACTTTAAGGTTAAAGTTTTAATTAAGGTTATTATTGAAGTAACATATTGATTTGTTTTCTTTACATATAATCTCTAAAAGGTACATTCTTTAGAGGTAACCTAATTGAGAATTCATTCTATATAGTATTTTAAAAATGACTTTCAAATGTTACCCTGACTTTCTAGCCACATATTAAATGTGTCAGTGATTCCTCTAAGGCCTAGGATTCCTTTAAGTTTAGTCAGAATGACTGACTGGTTTCTCATATATAAATTCACCATGGTGTTGATTTTCAACACAGGGGAATTATATTTAAACATTTGGTTCTCAGACTTATTTTGATACTACTTACTTCCTCTTCCTCTCTGTTTCATATAAAATAAGGGCAAATGTGGAAAGTCTTGCATTATTTTTAATATTGTGCTTTTGATGTAATGTCTTTTGTAGTCTTGTTCTAACGCTATGAGAAAATACTGAGTAATAAAAGTATAGTCTGAGTTTTGATTTATTAAAAGAAAAACCTGAATTCACAAAGTCTTTTGGTATTTGGAAGGGCTTTTTATTTTTTTTAAACAAAAGATGAGAGTAACTAGGTTAATAAATGATACGGTTAAAATCTTCCTTGAAAATCTGCAGATATATAGTTAAGAGAGAAAACGTGAAGATACGGATAGTTTGGATATTTGTCTTTTGTTTGAAAGCATCATACCACACACAAGGATAGGATGTTTATTTCATGTCTTTTGGTTGTATAGTAGTTTTAGGTACATTATATTAAGTCAAAAATAGTTTTCCTGTATTTCCTTCATCTTACTAGAGTTGCTTTGAGAATAATTCTACTGGTTTGGTGACTCTGCAAAAACATTGAGCTTAATTTAGTTAAGTTGTTCTAATTGCATATTGTTTTTTCTGCTCAATACTCAGTTTATAATCTGTCTTCTTAGGTCGTCTTTTATCTTTGGAATGAGATATTTTCACAGAGAAAGTGTTTTTATTTCAGTGAACCGTCAGAAAGATAAAGGTGCCATAGGAAAGTGTTAAGTTTGGATTTTACTTCTAGAAAATTAAGTACCTTTCTACTGGCTTATATAGCCTAGGTCTGTCCTTTAGCACTTAGAATTCTATAAATACTTATATATCAGTTAAATTCTATAATCAAAATGTTTACTTATTGAATTATTGCTAGAGTTTATTATGTTGAGCTCATTATTTTCATTTGTCATATTTTCCTTGCTTTGCTTCTTTGGAAGTTGCTGTTGTGCAAATTGCTGTCACACTTTATAAGTGGAATTGCTTACTCAAATTCCTTCTCCCTTTCCTATAAGTTGTTTGACAATATGGCTGACTCCAAACATGAAGACTTAAAAGTATGCTTTAAAAAGAAGCTATTTGCTTGTCTCAAATGATGAAAAACCTCTTGGAATTTGTGTTTGGTCTTTTAGAAGCATATGATTTTCTGCAGTCTATCTTTATTTTGATATATTTTTCTTAAAGGTTAAGAATAGTAATGAACACAGTAAATAGCCTTTAAAATCAAATCTAAATATGTATCTTAATTACAATGAAAAGTAGATGGAATTTGGGTATGCTTTGTTTCTTCTTATTCCTAATTTTATGCACCTTTATTTTATTTCTTTCTCTTAAATTTCTATCTGAATTTTTCCTTTTGTAGGAAAGTGCTTCCTTGGCAGATAGATTGATACAGGTATAGTTTTTTTGTTTTTGTTTTTGGTTTTTTAGCATTTTCTCTAACTTTTAAGGAAAGTCCTAAACCTAGAAATTCACATTTTAATGCATGCAATTTTACATGCATTTTCCTAAATAATTTTTTGGGCTGGTATATATGCGTGTAAACTTAATTTTTGATAACAGTGTGTTATCTTGGTTTATTAAACACCTTTTGCACGTTTTAAAGCTAACCTTAAAGTATTTATTCCAAAATGTCAATCAGTGAATTCTGCGAAATTAACTACTGTACATTGAAAATTTTAGTCCTGCATGTACAACTCAGTAATAATTGCATGAATTGAATTTTTATTGACTGAACGAAGAATTGTTCTTAAGATTATCAGATAATTTTTTTAATTTAGTTTCCCAAAATTTGCTGGAGCGATAATGAGCTGCTAGTTAATAATTACTTAGGTTGTTCTGTTCTCTGAGGTGATTTTTTTTTTTTTAACATGTCAAAGTAAATAACTAAACCTCACAAAGGCAGTCTTTCTTGAATCTATCCTAAATTGCTTTACACACACACAAATTATGTCCTAAGGGACAAGTGACAAGAGCCCAGGAGGCTGAGGAAAACTACCTCATAAAACGGGAGTTGGCCACCATCAAACAGCAGAGTGATGAGGCCAGTGCTAAACTGGAGCAAGCTGAAAATACCATCAGGAAGCTCCAGCACCAACAACAATGGGTAAGGAGTCTGGTAGTGCTTTTTCTCACCTTTCTCATCCCCCTTCCCTTTAAACTTTTTTTTTTTTAAGCACAGATTCTGTGCTCTTGTTTTAAGTAATTTTGTTTTCTACTTTAATTGAATTTTTAATCAGTTTTATGTTCTGTAATACTTAGGGGTCTTGTTGTCTAAAGACTCTTCATTCTAACATTCTTTCTCTGTCTACACAGTTTTGTTAGAAATAGGTAATATTTTCTTTCCTTACATTATATTTTAAGTCACAGAAAAATAAGTGATGTTTGTTAGACCTGCTTCTTAGGTTTTAGAAATCTGTTTTATATTGGTATTTTGCCATGGGTAATTTTTGATTTTTAACTCCAGCTAGTTCTTGTTAATTGTGCAGATGAAATATTATCCAACATGGAGAATGTATGTAATTATCTCACTAAAGTTCGATAATGTGGGGATTTATGTCTTGTGAAAAACTACAGCCTTAACTTCCTACATCAAGATATCAAATTGTGGTTTAAAATATATGCTAACATTTTTTTCAAGAGGAGAGAAATTTCAAAATGAAAAAAATGAACTTTTAAAAATTATATTAACTAATGTAGGTTACTAAACATCTATTCTTAGGTATCTTTTGCAGCTTAGACAGCATTTTCCATTGGCAAATTCAGACTAGTGTAATCTTAATCAAGAATGCAAGGGCTAAAAAGAAAAGCCAACTGTTTATTTTTAAAAAGATATTGTTTCTTGTTTCAGTTTTCTGTTCTCAGGAGTTAGATTGTAACAGGAATAGGCAGAAAAGTTATGTTAAATCTAAAACTCTTTGTGGGTCAGGAAGGCAAATAGAATGACTTCCAAGTTGGACATTACTTTTATTCAATAAAATTAAGAAACACCATCATAACCTGGCTATGAATATCAGAAAACTGAAAGCAAGAAGAACAAATGGACAATGGAAAAAAGCATAAAATCAATTTTTTTTTCTATAATGTTAATGAAGATCTTTAAGAAAAATGAATAGAAAGGTGGTAAAATAATAAGTTGGGAACACAAATGTTTTGTCCTTCCTTTGTATGAAGTGTCAGTATCAAAGCACAAAAAATAGAAGAAACAGAATTGTGGGTTTCTGTTGGGTACTAGGTTAAACTGAGTTATCAGTGTAATGTGATTTTGTTATAGGGAAAGATAGTACTGTGTTTTCATTTAGCATAAGCTACAGTCATAATCCATTAGAATCACGAATTATTAGTTTTTTTTGGCGTGCATTTTCAAATACTGAGACCTATAAGACATAAAAATAAGAATGTTTATTTATGGTTTAAAAAAAAAAAAAAAAAGGTAAAATGGGCAAGCAAAAATGGCCAGAATGAACTAAAGCTTTTGAAAATAAAATACAACAAAAGAATCTCTGTGCTGTTTCAAGGACAAGATAGACTCACATTGTGGGTCTAAAATATAACGGGTAGAATGCAGATCTCTACTTTGATTTTGTTTACATTTTCTTCTCACTTGGTAGCCATTCTTCTAAACTGGAATGAAATGTAACACAAACATATAAAGCAGTGATGTACAAAACAGGCGAAACTAACAGAGCCTTGGTTAAATTTCCAACTTCAAAGCAAAGTGCATATTTCTAGATAAAAATAAAATAATTTGCAAAATACAGGAATATTATTGTCTTTAAAGAATTTTAGAAAATAAGAGATACTAAAGACTTTGAGGTGGGCAAAACATAGTTCTTTAAGTAATAATGGTTAGATATCTGAAAAGAGAACCAGTGACTTTGATGATGCTTCATTAAAAATTCCTAGAATATCTGGTTTGTGAACAATTAGAAAAATAACTTTTACTCTTTAAAAGGGAATTAACTATGTATAAGTCAAAACTGACTTTGTGAGGCACCTGGGTGACTCAGTGGGTTGGGACCTCTGCCTTTGGCTCAGGTTGTGGTCTCAGGGTCCTGGGATCGAGCCTGAGCCCCATATCGGGCTCTCTGCTCGGCGGAGGGCCTGCTTCCCCCTCTCTCTGCCTGCCTCTCTGCCTACTTGTGATCTCTCTCTGTCAAAAAAATAAGTAAAATCTTAAAAAAAAAAAACCAACAGGGGCGCCTGGGTGGCTCAGTCGTTAAGTGTCTGCCTTCGCTCAGGTCATGATCCCAGGGTCCTGGGATTGAGCCCCGCATCGGGCTCCCTGCTTGGCAGGAAGCCTGCTTCTCCCACTACCATTCCCTCGGCTTGTGTTCCCTCTCTCGCTGTGTCAAATAAATAAAATCTTTAAAAAAAATAAAAGTAATTTGTTAGGTATCTTTCTAGTTAAGGTAGGGAAATATAGATGAAAATAGTAAACTTAAGTGGTTTTATATATGATTAACTATATCAAGAGGTTATCCATGTTGAAGCAAAGAGATATCAGAGATGTCTTTGTCTCCTAAACCTATGCTTCCAAGTACTTTAATGTTACTAAACCCTTATATACAAGGTATATTTAATAATTTTATACATGAAATATTTCAGAAATGTAGCTAATATGTTGCACAATGAAAAAAGATTCCAAAATATGTTTAAAGTTTATTCAGGAGCACCTGAGTGGTTAAGCATCTGCCTTCTGCTGAGATCCTGGGATCGAGTCCTGGAGTAGGGAGCCTGCTTCTCCCTCTGTCTCTCTCTCTCTTATAAATAAATAAATGAAATCTTTTTTTTTAAAGCAAGATCTCAAAGTATTTATTTATTTTTAAAGATTTTATTTATTTATTTGACAGAGAGAGAGAGAGAGAGATCACAAGCAGGCAGAGAGGCAGGCAGAGAGAGAGGGGGAAGCAGGCTCCCCGCTGAGCAGAGAGCCTGATGCAGGGCTCGATCCCAGGACCCTGAGATCATGACCTGAGCCGAAGGCAGAGGCTTAGCCACTGAGCCACCCAGGAGCCCCTAAATAAATGAAATCTTTAAATAAATAAATAAATAAATAAATAAATAAATAAATAAATAAATAAATAAATAAATAAAATATATATTTCTTATTCTTATTCAGAATAAGAAACAAAAATAAAAGGTTATTTTACAGAAATAAATCTGTAGCCTTCCCCTTAATTTTCAAATTCAGAGAGATGTCTTAGTGATGCTTTATATAACAAAGACCTAGAAATTTTAATCGTTAAATGTTAGGAAATCAGGAATTGGCCAGTAATGCAATACAGTTTACCCTCCCCACCCCCATCCCAAGTAGTCTTCCTGGAAGATCCAATTTAATTCTAAGTAGCTTGCAGAAAATTTGTAGTGTTGTTTCTCGTTTGAAAACCAAAACTCGTGTGCATTGTCTATGCACTGCATTGTGGCCAATGTAGGAAAGACTGTGGCAGCTCTGGATATTTTTAGACTGTACTAAAGAATACTTTATGAGAACATCATAGAGGAGAGTGATTTACAAGTATTTGAGAAGTGATCTTATGGAAAAGTGATTAGCCTTTTTTGATACTGTTTTAGAGGGCAAAATGTGTTTAAGGTTCAAAGATAGAAAATCTTACTCAATGGAATTTTGATAAAAGGAGTAGTTGCTTTGCAAAGTAGTGAGCATACGAATGGTAGGAAGTGAACATCTGTTGCTACATGTTTTGATTTCAACCTTCCAATATAACCTCATGAGTTCCTCAGAACTCAGAATAAAGGTTTCAAACTTCTATTCCAGGAGGAGGTATTGAATTACCAATACAATCATCCATCACCATCACTCTCTATTACAATAGTGTCATTTTATATGATATAAAGAGCTTGGGGTTTAATTTATGGGACTGAATTCTAGTCAGATTGTTTTGCTAATCGTGTGACTTTTGATATTCAAGGACTCAGTTTTTTTTCTCTAAAATGATTACATAGGGCTAGACTGTCTCAGGTCTCTATTTAAGTGAATTTTATTGAAGTATAATTTACATGGAATAAAATTCATTAATTTTGAATTAAAACACATTTGATGTGTTTTAACAACTGTATCTACTTGTATAACCATCACCACAAACAAAATACAGAGTACTTCTATCACCCCCCAAGTTTTCGTCATATCCCTTTGCAGTTCACCTCTCCACTTACAGCAACCATTCTGCTTTCTGTCACTGTAGTTTTTGCCTTTTTTAGAATTTCACATAAATGGAATCATTAAGGTATGAGGCTTTTGTGTCTGGCTTCTTTCAGTTAGCATATTCACTCTTTTTGGCAATCTTATTCTTTATTGTGGTAAAACAGATAAAACATAAATTTATCATTTACATGCACAGTTCAGTGGCACTAAGTACATTTACAGTGCTCTGAACAATAACCACTGTTTATTTCTTGAACTTTTTCATCATCCCAAACAGAAGCTTTGTACCTATTAAAAAATAGTTCCCCTTTCTCCTTCCCCTGGTAATCCCTATTCTATTTCTGTTACTCCTATGAATTTGCCTCTTCTAGGTAACTCATGTAAGAGGAATCATACAGTATTTGTCCTTTTGTGTCTGGCTTATTTCACTTAGCATATTATCTTCAGGGTCATCCCTTATGTAGCATTTATAATAATTTAATTAGTTTTTATGATAATTGAATACTACTCAGTTTTATGTTTATACCACATTTTGTTTATCCATTCATCATTTGATGGTCATTTTGGTTTTCTGCCTTTGGGCTATTATGAATAATTCTGCTGTGATCATTGACATACAAGGATCTGTTTGAATCCTTGTTTTTAATTCTTTAGTGTATATCCCTAGAAGTGGAGTTGCTGGATCATATGGTAATTCTGTTTAACTTTTTGAGGAACCACTAAACTGTTTTCCATAATGGCTGCACCATTTTACATTCCCACCAGCAATGTACAAGGGTTCTAATAAATTTCTTTACTTCCTCACCAACTCTTGTTATTTTCTGTTTTTTGGGATTTTATATCTTGCTTTTTAGTAATAGCCATCCAATAATTGGAGGTGATATTTCATTGTGGTACCTAGGTATACATTTAACAAGAAGATGAAAGACTTGCACTGAAAACTATGAATCATTGTTTATTCATCTATTGATGAAAGAAACTAAAGAAGACACGAATAAAAAAATGAAAAGACATTTGTGGATTGGAAGACTTAATATTGTTAAAATATCAACACTACCCAATATGATCTACAAAATTCTGTCTTTTGCAAAAATGGGAAAGCTGATCCTGAAATTCATATGGAATTGCAAGGAGCCCTAGATATTAAAACAATCTTAAAAGAGAAGAACAGAATTGCAGAGCTCACACTTCCGAATTTGGAAACTTACTACAATGCTCGAGTAATCAAAACAATATGATACTGTCATGAAGATAGACAAACAGATCAGTGGAATAGAAATTTTGAGAGTCTAGAAATAAACCCATATATCTGTGGCCAGTTGATTTTTGATGTGAGTGCCAAGACCATTCGATGAGAAAAGAATAATCCCTGACAAATGGTGCTGGGAAAACTGTGTATCGTCATGAAAAAGAATGGGACCCCTGCCACATACTACCATAAACAAAAATTAACTCAAAATGGATCTAAATAGAGATTTTATGGTTTTAAAACAAAATCAGTGATATAATTAGAGATTTTTCTGTTTTAAAATTTTTATGATTTTAAAGTCATATAACATTCTTTGAACATGAATGGATAAATCTTCATGACCTTGGATTTGACAATGGATTCTTAGATACAAGTTCTTTCACACAAAGCATAGACAACAAAAAGAAACCAGTAAATTGGACTTCATCAAAATTAAAACCTTTTGGATATCAAAGGGCATTATCCAGAAGATGAAAAGGCAACTTACAGAATGGCAGAAAATATTTGTGTATTATGTATTGGTGATAGGAATTTAGCGTCCAGAATATATAAAGAACTTTTAAAAACTCAACAAAAAGACAACACAATTTAAAAATGTGCAAAGGATTGCTGCATTATTTATAGTAACCATGACATGGAAATGACCTGAGTGTCTAATAATGAATGGATAAAGACACACACACACATACACACACACACACTGGAATATTACTCAGCCACAAAAAAAAGAATGAAATCTTGCCATTTGCAACAACATGGATCAGCCTTGAGAGCATTATGCTAAGTGAAATAAATCAGAGAAAGACAAATATCATGTGATCTCACTTCTAGGTGAAATCTTAAAAACCAAACAAAAAAAAAGCTCTTAGAGAACAGGTCGATGGTTGCCAGAGATGGGGTGTGGGAGGTGAAATGAGATGAAGAGGAGTCAAAAGGTACAAATTCCCAGTTACACATAAGTCATGGAGACTTAATGCACAGCATGATGACTGTAGTTACTGTATTGCGTATTTAATAAGAGACTAGATCTTAAAAGTTCTCATCACAGGAAAAATTTTGTAACTTTATGGTGACATGTTAAATAGACTTAATGTGGTTCATTTCACAATATAAACAAATATTGAATCTTTACATTTTATACCTGTAGCTAATATATTGTATGTCAGTTGGCCTCAAAAAATTTTTTTAAATGAAGAAAAGACTTGAATAGCCCCTTCTCCAAAGAGGATATACAAATGGACAACAGGTATATGAAAAAACACTCGACATCATTAGTCATTAGGGAAATGTAGATCACAATGAGGTACTGATTCACACTTACTGGGATAGCAATAATAAAAGGAAAACAACAACTGTTGGCAAGGAGGTAGATTGGAACCCCTGTACACTGCTGGTGGAAATATAAAATGGTCAGCTGCTGTGGAAATTAGTGGTTCCTCAAAAAGTTAAACATAGAATTATCACATGAGGTTGCCTGGGTGGTTCAGTGGGTTAAAGCCTCTGCCTTCGGCTCAGGTCATGATCTCAGGGTCCTGGGATTGAGCCCCGCATTGGGCTCTCTGCTCAGCAGGGAGCCTGCTTCCCCCTCTCCCTCTCTGCCTGCCTCTCTGCCTACTTGTGATCTCTCTCTCTCTGTCAAATAAATAAATAAAATCTTTAAAAAAAAAAGAATTATCACATGATCTGCAGTTCATCTTCTGGATATGTACCCAAGAGTGGAAAACTGGTATTCAAACAAGTATGTCATGTCTACACATGTCTGTAGCACCATTATCCACAAAAAATTGGATATAGCCCAAAAGTCTTTCAGTGGAAGAATGGATAAACAAATTGTGGTATATGCATACAATGAAATATTATTCAGCCACAAAAAGGATTGAAGTACTTACACATGCTTTACTATGGATGAACCTCCAAAACCTTAAGCTAAATGAAAGAAGCCAGACACAAAGATCAAATATTATATGGTTCTGTTTATATGAAGTAACCAGAATAGGTAAATCTGTGCAGACAGAGAGCAGATTGGTGTTTGCCAAAAAGTTGGGGTGGGAAAGGGGTGAGAAACTGCTTAATATGTAAGAGGTTTTACTTGGGCTGATGGAAATGTTTTAGAACTAGGTAGAATTGGTAGTTACACAACATTTTCAATTCCTAAATGCCACCCAATTGTTCATTTTAAAATGATTATTTGAATTTTGCCTCTATAAATTGTTTAAAGAAGGAGACTACAGAAATGAAGGAATGAATGTGTGTATTAGGTGTGTGGAAATAACATACTTAGTTTGAGTGATTGCGGTAAAAGGTGGGAATAAGGGAGAATGTATTACATCGCAGTGCAAGAACGCATTGGTTAAGGTCAGGTTAGGATCAGAAGCAAGTGAGCTAGCTTTGTATGAAGAGCCTGAGAAGAATGAGGGCTCCCTCAGGGCTGGGCATATCTTAACTGTGGTCACATTGAGATGAATATTGGAAATTAAATAGGATAGTAGTTAATGAGGGTGACTCCCTCATAGTGAATTTTCAGGAGTGAAGGATCAAGGTAGTCTACCTGTAACTGCTGGATACAACATACTAGTTACAATTGGGAAAAAGATGGAAAAAAAATACACTATGCAAACACTAAGCAGAAGGCTGGAGTGTTTGTACTTATATCTCATAAAGTATACTTCAGGCCAAGGAATAGTTCCTAGAATAAAGAGAGAAAATCACGATAGTAATAGGGTCAGTTCACAGAGAAGACATAACTCTCTTATTTAGGATTGTGTATATTTAGAAATGCATGTCCCCTAACGTGTGCTTCTAACAATAGAGGAGTGTGAAGCTGAACCGATAGAACTGGAAGGTGAAATAGACAAATCCACAGTTATGGTTGGAGTCTTCAGTACATCCCTGTCTCAGTAACGGATGAAACAAGTAGTTGGAAAATCCGTATGGATGTAGAAGACCTGTGCAGGGTTATCAACTAACTTGACCTGCTTGGCCATTTAGTAACAATAGAATACATAATCTTTTCAAGTGCAGATAGAACTTTTACAAAGATGATATTCTGATCCAGAAAATAAATGTTAACAAATTTAAAGTTATTAAAATCAAAATATCTTCTTTGACTCTAACAGCATTCAGTTAGAAATTAATAATAGATACCTGAAAAATCGCCCAAATATTTGGAAATTAATACATTTTTATCCATGTATCAAAGAGAAAAATCTCAAAGGAAATTAGAATATAGTGAATTAAATGAAGACACAACATTACCAAAATTTGTAGGATTCACCTAAAGCAGTATGTAGTGGAAAGTTTATAGTGTTGAATGCTCATGTTAGGAAAGGAAATACGTCTCAAACCAAAATTCTAAAGTTAAAAAACTAGACATATAAGAGGAGATTCAACCTAAAGCAGGTAGAAGGAATACAAGATAAAAAGTAGAAGTAAGTGAAATTGAAAACAGTACAGAATGAAAATAGAAGGGCGCCTGGGTGGCTCAGTAGGTTAGTGGTCTGCTTTGGCTCAAGTCATGATCCCAGAGTCGTGGGATCCAGCCCCCCATCAAGCTTCCTGCTCAGTGGGGAATCTGCTTCTCCCTCTTCCTCTGCCCTCCCTCTGCTCTTGCCCTCTCTCACCATCTTTCTCTCTCTCAAATAAATAAAATCTAACAAACAGAACAAACAAAAATAGAGAAAATCCATGAAACCAAGTGCTGGTACTTTTTTTTTTTTTTAAACATTTATTTATTTGACAGAGAGAGAGAGATCACAAGTAGGCAGAGAGGCAGACAGAGAGAGAGGAGGAAGCAGGCTTCCCCGCTGAGCTGAGATCCCGATGCGGGGCTCGATCCCAGGACCCTGAGATTATGACCTGGGCTGAAGGCAGAGGCTTTAACCCACTGAGCCACCCAGGCGCCCCTGGTTCTTTGAAATCATTAATAAAGTTGATAAGCTTGTGTCTAGACTGACTAAAGGGAGAAGAAACAGTATTCAATGTCCAGGATGACTTTGATTTCTGACAGATCGAGCCAAGTTGTCTTTTTATTTTCTAATTTTTAACTGAATTAGATTCAGTTAAAAAATATTAACATCTAGTGATGGATAATGTTGTGAATTTTATTTTGCTTTAAATCAGGAAGCACATAAGTTGTTCCCGCTGTAGTAATCCTGAGTTTGATTACCATGCTGAGTTTGGTTACCACAGCTCTCTGCTTTGTTAAGATAAGGTTTCTTCTATGCAACTATTAAGTAATCTTTTGGGAAATACTTCTGTATCAAATAAGTATCTTGTTGTCTATTCAGTTTTTACTTAATGACTTTAGCACTGACTGGGTTTCCAAAATGGTGATTTTCATATTTTCTAATTTTTTCTACACATACGTATGCTAGTGTTCCTCTATAAAGAGACTTTTCTCTTTTTTCCTCTTTAGTCTCTCATACTTACTCACTGTGGACTCTCATATCACTCCAGATTCATGGACTTGTGTTTATTTAATGTTTCATATGATTTTTATATGATTTTTAATTAATTTTAATGCTGCTGTTATATGCCCTACTTATTTCACAATAATATATTTAACTTTTGAGCAGCAGTTTTTAAAAGGTGAATTTTATTTTTAATTAATTTTGATCATTGATGTTCTTTAAAAGGCATTTCCTTTTTTTTTTTTTTTTTTTAATTTAAAGATTATTTTAGAGGTGCCTAGGTGACTTAGTTGGTTAAACATCTGCCTTCAGCCCAGGTCATGATTTCGGTGTCCTGAGATTAAGCCCCCATCAGGCTCCTGGCTCCGCACAGAGCCTGCTTCTCTCTCTCCTCTCCGCTTGTGCTCTCTCTCGCTCTCTTGCTCTCTCTGTCTCTCTCAATAAATAAAATCTTTTTTAAAAAATTACTTTTATAGAGAGTGCACATGCATACAGGTAGGGGGAGTGGCAGATTGGGAATGAGAGAAAGAGGAAAGAATCTCAAGCCGACTCTGCACTGAGGTAGAACCTGACTTGGGGCTCCATATCACAACCCCAAGATCATGACCTGAGCCAAAACCAAGAGTTGGACACTCAACTGACTGAGCCACACAGGCACCCCTAAAAAGCTTTTCTGCAGTTGCAAATAGTGATTGTGTTTGAAAGGTCATTGATTTCATTTTATGCTGACCTTGGTAGCTTGAACCTGATATTGTTGGTTTTCAAAAATGATCTAGTGAGGGACGCCTGGATGGTTCAGTTGGTTAAGCAGCTGCCTTCGACTAGGGTCATGATCCCAGGGTCCTGGGATCGAGTCCCGCATCAGGTTCCTTGCTCGGTGGGGAGCCTGCTTCTGCCTCTGCCTGCCACCCTGCCTGCTTGTGCTCTTTCTCTCTCTCTGGCAAATAAATAAATAAAATCTTAAAAAAAAAAATGATCTAGTGAATTTATTAGAAAACTTAGTATTTAGTACACTAAATAAAATTTAATACTGAGTATTTAGTAGTATTGTGTTAAATATTAAACTAGCCATAAGATAAAACCAAGTATTAAAATTAAACTCTTCCTTTAACTACTTGTTTTACGTGTTTCATGAAGCATAGAAGTAGAAATGATCCAGTGATATTTCATACAGTTGCATGTTTGACTCTGACCCTTTTGAGTGTGGTGGTGCATGAATGTATTTTTAGACAATATTTCCTGGTAACCAACTGTCATTTAGTCTTGCTTGATCTATTTAAAAGTTTTTTGTCCTAAACATGAGTGCTTATCATTCAGGTTATTCCGAATAAGCATTTTTGTCCAGCAGTTTGTTGGCTAGGATCAAGCATAAACAAGAATTTTAATAGTTAAAGCTGCTTAAAATGACTGCCTTTTGAAGTTCTCGGGACCTTTGTACTAGGAAGTACTTAACGGAAGGCTAAGAAAGGTTTCTTCTGACATTACTTCCTTTTAATTCCAGAAGAAAACAGGAAAGAATTATGTGATACTTTTAAGAACCAAGGATTTGGGGCACCTGGGTGGCTCAGTCAGTTAAGCGTCTGCCTTCGGCTCAGACCATGATCTCAGGGTCCTGGGATCAAGCCCCATGTTGGGCTCCCTGGTTAGCGGGGGAGTCTGCTTCTCTCTCTGCCCCTCCCCACTGCTTGTGCTTGCTCGCTGGCTTTCTCTTTCTCTCAAATAAATAACTAAAATTTAAAAAAAGAAAAAAAGAACCAAAGATTTGATATGAGGACTAAAAACTAATCTTAAAATGAACACACAAATAAAGGTTAATAACTTAAAAACAACCAGTTTCTCAGTGGAAGTTGTGAAATATAGGTAATTTTTTTAGAAAAAGTGTTTGTTCAGCAGCATTAGGAATTACCCCACACCTGAATTATCTAATGGGTTTGCTTGTCTGTGAATATGGAAGTTAATGTTTAACATATCTTCCTGCATTCTAAATCTTTAGTTCTACCTCAGTGACATTTCAAGAAAAGCCATTTAATTTGTAATTACTGGTAAGTTTACCTAAGTCTTTCTAAAAATTCAAATAAAGTGATGACTTTACACATTTTGTAAACTCTTAACACCGTTCATCAATATGCCTATCAGTCTTTACAGAAGTTTTCTTCCAAAACTGATTTTGATATTAGTCTAAAATTAAATGTTATACATTCATATGTAGTCATCTTTTCTTACCAGCTTAAATAATAAGTGCTTACTTTAATGGAAGTATTGTTTTCTTAACATTTTCTTCAGCATTAAAAAAAATCTTGCAGTTTGAGTATATAAAGAAGCAGAGACAAACTTCTGCCTTAAAGGATGTTTTGTTTTTTGAGATGTTGGGAAAAAGTCATTTTAAAAGGATAGACCAGTTTTTCAAAAAAAAAATTCAGTGTGGTAGAACTTTAAATAGTACATCCATATTGCTTGAATTTTTTTTTTAAATAGCTGTATGGAGCATATGGTATAGAAGATTACAGACATTTTTGGGGTCATATGCTGAGCCTGAGAGGAAGATATAACTTTTTTTTAAATTGAAGTACAATTGACATACAATATTAAGTTAGCTTCAGATGTATAATAGTGACTCAGTAATTCTATACATTATAAAATGCTCATCACAATAAAAGTGTGTTACAGCATTATTGACTATATTTCTTATGCTGTGCTTTTCGTCCCATGACCTATTTATTTTAATACTGGGAGTTTGTACTGCTTACTCCCCTTTGCCTAATTCACACAGCCCTCCTCTCCCCACACCTTTGGCAAACACTCCTATTTATGAATCTGTTTCTCTCTTTGTTGTTACTGTTGTTTTTGTAAGGTATTTTTTACTTAATTTTTTTCTTCTCTGATTTTGTTTTGTGGTACAGGATCCTAGTCTGGACTACCTGCCTTGTATAATAATAGTTTTTTCAAGTGCTTTAGTTGTGACAGTAGATATGTACCATATTTCCATACTATTATAAATTTTTTTTTTTTTTGGAACAAGTAGATTTTATAAGTTATTTTTGCAACATTCAGTTATTGCTACCTATGCTTAATATATAGTATATACTAGAGGGGGTGTTGTTATTGAATCAAAGCATAGTTGACATATTAGTTTTAGGAGTATGACATAATGATTCAAAAATTCTGTACATTATGAAATGCTCACTACAGTAAATGTAGTTATCATCTGTCACCATACAAAGTTACTCTTACTGACTGTATTCCCCATACTGTTCTTTTCATGTTGTTGTTTTTCCTTCATTTTTTTGGTGGGGGAGGGACAGAGGGAAAGGGAGAGAGGGAATCTTAAGAGGGCTCTACGTCCAGCATGGAGCCTGACATGGGACTCAGTCTCATATGATCCTGAGATCATGACCTGAACCAAAATCAGTCAGATGCTTAACTGTGCCACCTAGGTACCCCATATTATTTTTTTTTGAACCAAGAGTTGACTAGCTACTTTATTCAGCAAATATTGCTTGCTCACTTACTATGAAAAGCACAATTTAGTTCTGACAGTACATTAGCAAATAAGCCAAACTTTCTGGCATTGCTTATATATAGAGAGATAGATATTTTAAAAATGAATTGCACAGTTACTTAATTAGAGTTGTGATAAATACTACAAAAGAGAATATAGAGTTCCATGAAATGGTTGGGTTCCTGAACAGGACACGTAATTATCAGGTTTTGAACTTAGTTGCTTAATTTATAAGTTAAATCAGGGAATATTTGATATATCTATGTAGACAATCCTTTTTGCAGTTGGAATTTTTTTCACTTCTTAATATAAGAAACCTTCAAATACAGATTTTTGCTTCTCACTGTATCGCTCATTTATCCTTCAAATATTGAATGTGAGAAATTATTTTTTTGTTTTACTCAAGACACAAGCAAAAAGATTACTAAGTGTTTTACTGTAACTCATCTTATCTTTGTAACTTTTGTAACACCAGAAAATCATATGGGATTGAAAGGCAGAGACTACACTTACTAAAACAATTTCTATTTCATTGGAGTGGGATTGCTGGTATCACAGAAACATTAAGAGATTCACTGACTCAAGTGAACTTGATGGTAAGTGTAGGGAAGTAATTCATTATTTATAGACTTTTGAATAAATTGTCCCTTGCTGGCTTATTAGCCATCGTAATTGTAGCAGTTTTCATTTGATAAGTTACATATTTGTCCAGGTTATGAATGTGAATATGAAATAAGCTTTTCTAAGAATTTATCATAGGGGTGCCTGGGTGGCTCAGTGGTTAAGTGTCTGCCTTTGACTCAGGTCATGATCCCGGGGTCCTGGGATGGAGCCCCGTTTCAAGCTCCCTACTCGGGGAAGCCTGCTTCTCCCTCTCCAGCTTTTCCGTGCTTGTGTTCCTTCTCTCACTCTCTCTTTCTCATAAATAAATAAAATCTTAAAAAAAAAAAAGAATTTATTGTAAGAATGTTACATGAGATGTTTAGATTATTTTTAGATGCTTAGATTTTTAATACTATGCCATTAATTCTTAGAACATATTACAAGAGTATATTAATCTCTTAAAATGGCATTTCAACCCTTATATGGCTTAAAAGTTTAAAAACATGGGCTCTGCAGTCCATACTCCAATTAACAGAGGTGCCAATTGCTGTGTAACTTTGCTAGGTTTTTCTAGTTTTCTTATCAGTAAAGTAGTAGTTGTGGTGAGTGTTGAATGAGAATACAAAGCACTTAGCATGTGCCGGCCACATAATGAAGACTCAGTAGATATTAGTGTTATCATCATTGTCATTATCATAAACTTTGAAAAAAAACTTTTATAGTGAGTGGTACAGGAACATCTTAAAACAGCAGATTCAGGGATGGTCGAGGTTTGGACGCAGTAAGATAACTGTTACTAAATCTCTGAGCTTCTCTGGGCTTTGATGGTTTTCTTTCTTCCTCTCGAAAGTTTCTCGCTCTTCTCCTGACCTCAAGTCAACTTCATAAAAGCCCAGTTTTTGTTTTGGTTTGTATTTAAGTTTTTGCTATTATGTTGGTTTCAAGATTTTGATTTGTTTTGCTTTGTTTCTGTTTTTTCTCGATTTCGTCTGGAAAAATTAAAAAGGTGGGGCAATCATGCTAAATTAGACATGGAACATAATAGACATGTAACTAGGAATTTTTGCTCTTGGGTGCTCACCTGTTTCACAGCCCCTGCCCCCTCCTGACACTTCCTCCTGGTAAGGAATTGGCAGTGCCCTCCTGTGCTGCAGGTTTTTTCAGGCTTTGTGGTACCAGTCTCCTTTCCTGACATCCTTTTTCCACTGTGAGTTAGTTAAAAGGCTTAACAAAACAAACAAAAAAACACCCTGTTTTTTAAGTACACTTTCTTTTTTCCTGTGTAAAATTAAAAAAAAAAAATGAAGACGAATAGTTTACAGTTCACAGCAGCATTTTTTACCATTGTCACTTTGATGCCAATTCTTCCACTCACAGATTGTATATACTTAGACAAGTTACTTACCTTCTTTGTGCTATAGTTTGTCCTGTGTATTATAGAGGGTTGTTAAGACTTAAGGGAGTTGGTATTCTAGGGTAATGCCTGGCACATAGTAAGCGATCAATAAATGGCATACCTATTATTAGGATTAGTATTAACATTACTCCATTATTACTATTCTACCAGCTTGCTTGGCAAACATCATAGTAATAGTAGTAAATAAAAACCAAAACTAGTAGTAGTAATAAAAACCAAAACTTAGAGCTAAAACTGACATGGAAAAAATTTTAATAGGCTAAACATTGACAGAAGTATCACTTTCCTATTTAGATCTGCAAAAATTTGAACCAAAAAAAAAAACTAGAACCAAGAAAATTGGAAATGGTAGAAATAATGACCAAAAATGGATTCAATTGCAGAAGCTCTAATGGGTCATATTTGAAATGGACCAAAACCCAGGCAAAAATAAAATTTCTAAATCACTAAATTTAATCTTATTTGTGAAATTTATCATACATTAGTTAGGGTTCTCCAGAGACACAGAAGCAGTAGGGGAGACAAATACACAGAGTTTTATCGAGAGTAAATGGCTTAGGCCATTATGAAGGCTGAGAAGTCCCATGTCTGCCATCTGCAGTCTGGAGACCTGGGAAAGCCAGTGGCATAATTCTAACTAAAGTTCAAAGGCCTAACAACCAGGGATGCTGATGGTATAAATTCCAATCCAAAGGTAGGAGAAGACCCATATTCTAGTTCAGGCAGGCAGGCAGGTAGGGAGTGAATCCTCCCTTCCTCCAATTTTTATTCTATTCTGGCCCTAGTGCATTGGATGAGGCCCACCCACATTGGGAGGGCAATCTACTGAGTCACCAGGAAACACCCTCAGACACACCCTGAAGTAGTGGTTAATCTGGGCCCCATGGCCTAGTCAAGTTGACACACAAAATCAGCCATCGTAAGTCCAACCTTTGTTAACTTGACAACCATGTGCATCTCCTTAAACCATACTTAGTCTCCACATAAAGACAAGGTCATAATTCTCCCTAAAGTGATATGATTAGCCTGTGCACAACTGAAAATGCTCTGATGCCTTCCCCAGAAGAGAAGTTAAAGTCTTTCAGTGATGTTTTCTTGATATCTTATAACTTAAATACTATGATGTAAAATTAACAGTTGTTAAATACTTTGATATAAAGTCATTTCATCTTATACAAGGAAGTAAAAGAGGAAAGAAAACACACATACACATATTCATAGCAAAATTATATGGAAATACGACAGTTACAGTCCACATTTCTGTCATGTGGTCATAGCTACTGTTTATAACTACCATCTTCCACTACCTGCTCTATTCCCTTTGCTTTCAACAAGCACTTCAATTGATTGTGATTCTTTGTCTGGTGAGGTAACCCAGACCTTCATTCCTGACGAGTCTGGGCCGTTAGTAATCCTTCCTAATTTTTAATTGACCTTAATTACAGGGCATGATAATACTAAGAGCCACTCTCAAGGATCTTCTTTGTTCCACATATATTCTTCATTTCCACCTCTTGATTCCTTGATTTGTGAATTTTGATTGTGGGAGAATCATGTATTGGACACTGATTCAGAGCACATTAACATTCTGGAGAACCTTGCCCCAGCCCTGCAAGATAGTGCCATTTGCACTGTAATTTAGTCTTCAAAAGGTCATTCCACCATTCTGTCAAGTCAGCTGCTTCAGAATGTTAGGAAACATAGTAAGACTAGTGAATTCCATAAGCGTGGGCCCACTGTTGCACTTTGATATTAGGTGAATTTTTTGATCAGAAGCAATGCTTTGTGGAATACCGTGACAATGAATAAGGCATTCTGTAAGTCCATTCACTCTTGAATGACAAGAACATTTATGTGCAGTGAGGGCAAATCCATATTCAAAGTATAACAGTAAGAACAAAATCCTGCCCCTTCCATGATGAAAGCAGTCCAGTATAAGCAACATGCCACCAGATAGCTGGCTAGTCACCCCAGGGAATTATGTCATATCAGATGCTCAGGGTTGGTCTTTGCTGCTGGCAGATTAGACTCTCAGCAGTGGCCATAACCTCAGTGAATGGAAGTCTGTGTTGCTGAGCCCACGCATAACCTCCATCTATTCCACTATGTCTGCTTTGTTCATAAGCCTATTGGACAGTGATGGGTGGCTGAGGAAAGAGGCTGACTGGTATCCCCAAAATGGGTCATCCTATCCAATTGATTTTTTTTTTAATCCAATTGATTTTTAAAATCTTCTGTGGAAGTCTCCCTTTGGTGAGCATTCTCATGGGCTACAGATAAATGTCTTCATGATTTTTAGCACATTTAAAGAGGACCGTCTACATCTTCCATGGATTTCTTTGTCATCACTTTTTCACTTCCTCTACATTAAACCAAGGCATCTCTGGCATTTCCAGTTCACTCACTATGGGCCACCTTTTGGTCCATGTGTCAGTCAACCAAACAAATGCTAGAACCTTTTCTAACTCCTTAAGTTGCAACACTAAATGCAGAATCTCTGTGTAGTGAGACTATGTGAATATTAAGAACTGATTCCCCTGAAAGTACTTTTTGTCCAATAAAAATGCACATGAATATAACTGAAGAGGGCTAATTGCCATTTAGAAAATTGATAATTGAATGGAATTGACTTAGTGGAGTTAGATTCATTCTAAATACTTTATGCCTATGCATATAGACTATATTAGATAGTAGATGAAATCACATAGGATGAATCTACAAAATAAGAAAACAGAAAGATTGACAGAAAACACAATATTGAAACACTGGGAACTAATAGACACATACACACATATATATAGTTATACATAGCTATGTGAGGTAGAAGAATTGGCAGAGACAGCAGAGAAGATAGGTAGTAAGAACTATGGAGGAGTAGCACCTCAAAATCTAAGTAAAAGTTTTAAGAGTGGTCAGTTTTGTTAAATTCCATAGACTGTCTAGTGAAAGTAATAGCTGAATAAAAGGGTTTATTTACCATTGGGTTTTTATAGCATTACTATATAATGATGTTGTTAGGGATGAGAACAGTTTCAATATGGTTGAGAACTAAAGCTAGTTTACAGTGGATTGAGGAACAACATTCAGTTGGGAAGTATGAAAGGAGAAATAACGTGTAAATTATGGAATTTAGAATTTATCCTTTGAACAAAAAAGGGCAATTAGAAGTTTTGTAAATTTTATTGATAAAATTGTGTTCCCAATATTAGTACAGTTTTTTTTGGGGTTTCTTTGGTGCTTGGTTATATCAACAGGTTTATTCCAGATCCTGTGATTCCATTCTCATATGGGCCGCCTGGGCCTGGTATTTTCCTGGGGATCTCCTGATACAAAATCTTGGCAAACAAACCTGGACTGAAGGTGTCAAGCTTTACACTAGGGCAAAAAATTCTAGTATTACTCATAAAATAACCATGATCTCATTAAACAAAAAGTATCTCGTTAACTATGATCTCATTAAACAAAAAGTACCTGCATTTTGGATGTGGTCATTCCAAAAGAGTGCCTTTTCCCTATTTAGTAAGGTAAGTATTTACTAAAGTGATAGACCTGTTGCAGATGTACCCCTTGTATAGAAATACTGTTTTAATCGTACCAGAAAATTCCTAGGAGAAATAATGTGTAGTACATTGAATTAAAAAGTCCTCATTTGTTTAATAAGTGAACTATTCATTTAAAAAATCATTTTTTGGGTAGGTGGGACAAGGGAGTATCATGTTTTGTTTTTTTGGGGGGGGAGTATCATGTTTTAATTAAACAGTTAATAATCAGTCTTATTCCTAATGTATTAAAGAATGAAAGGAACTATTCTTTACTCAGGCTAGTTCAGTAGGAGATGATTCTCTGACTATTTTGGAATTTTGAGTTGTTTCTTTACTGTGTGAATTAAATGTGAACTGATAGTTTCTTTTAGGAAGTCTTACATAGTGGTGAATTAGATGTCTTTTTGCTTTTTTAGAACAGCTTTTTATAGAAACTGGTTTTAAAAGGGATTTCTTAAGTGGCTGCATTGGTATTCACATTAAAGAGCAGGAAAGGAAATGGAAAGGTTTCGTGCTTCCATGGTTAATTTCTTTGTGCAGCATCTTCTTTATCTCTGTTTCCAGCAGTGATTTTCATGCATATCTTTGAAGAGCTCTACATTCTAAGAGCAAAGACATTTTTACTCTGTTGGGATTTAGGATGGTTCACATTATTGTAGATGCCTTCTTTTTATTTGAAAATAGAATTTTCAATAAATGCGTATTTCTGTGGTGTATGACAATGCTGTTCCATAGCAATATAATGTGAGCCACATATGCATTTTAAAATAAGTAATAATTACAGATGAAATGAATATTCTTAAATCACTGTGTAAAATATTATTTCAACCTGTAATCAATATAAAAATTATTAATGAGATATTTTGCCTTTTTATTTCATATGAAGTCTTCAGAATTCAGTTTATATTTACACTCATATCCTTTCTCATTTGCACTAGCAACCTTTCTAGTGCTGGGTAGCCACATGTGGCTAATGGCTACACTGTTGTCCAGGGCATGTTTATAGAGTCAGAAAAAATTCTTAGTATCTGGATGGATGGACAAATCAAAGGAGATATTTATCTTCCATGAATTGGATTTGATTAGTATAGTAACTAGTTACCAACATAGAATAATGTGTGGCATCAATAAATACCAAGCCTGGACTTTTTTATTCCTTGGAAAGTTATTTGGAGTAGATGAGGTAGAACTAATAGGTAGATAGAACTTTTACATTTCGTTGTCCTTAATAACTGTATTTTGTAATTGCATTTATTTATGTTATATGTACATTTCCTATTTCTACGAAATTTCATTATATGTCTGTAACTTATAGCATAAATGCAATTCCAACTACAATGAAGATTTTGTGCTGCAACTAGAGAAGGAATTGGTCCAAGCCCGTCTGAGTGAAGCTGAGTCTCAGTGTGCACTAAAGGAGATGCAGGATAAAGTCCTGGATATAGAGAAGGTGAGGACAACATAAATTATAAGGACATGTGATAGATGTACTTATTAAATAGTTAAATTGAACTTGGAGTTTTATACATTGGAAAACTTATAATAACTAAGAGAGGAAAGGAGAAAGAAAATAAGATTCTCAATTATTCATTGTTGCCATACTAAAAGCCCCCTTTTTAAGGGTTAAAAAAAAAAAAAAGGATTAGAACCCTTTTAGAGGAAGATAACCAGGGTAATTTGATATGAATAATATTTAATTATTGAAGAAGGAAAAGTTACGGGATACATAATAATGGTTGCCCTCAAATATTATATCTTTATCTGCAAGAGGTAGGCTATGACTAATACATAAACATTTCAGGAAAAAATTTCATCTGAGTGTTACTGTTAAAACTTTCCAAGTTACTGTAAGCTGCCTCAGGATATGTGGGAAGATCTTAGCCTAAGGTGTACTTACAGAAGCTAATTTACTTCTTTTCAAGGTGACTAAAGAACTTTAAGGATTAGATAAGAAACAGAAATGCTTTTAAGTTTCTTAAAATCCTCAGACTTGAAAGTCTGTGTTCTAAATCACAAACTCTGAATCTCTTTTTCATCTATAAAACTATTGATGGCTTGGGCTTTATGTTAAGTTTGTTCTTTTCACTATTAGGTAGTATCTAGCTATTGAATCAAAGCTTTATACGTAATGAACATGACAGCCTCAAGTTAAAATAAAGCAGAGTGTAACTACCATTAGTAGTGGAATACTTTTGCTAGAAATATGCTTGCTATTTTTATATTATTTTTAGAGAATTTATTCTCTTATTTGTTGAGAAAAAGTGAGCAAGAATGCTATTAAAAAATGTATTACAAAATATTTGGTTTCTAAGGTAGGAGTACTCTGTGCACCCTAATGTAAATAAGAATCTTGATCTTTGGGGCGCCTGGGTGGCTCAGTCGTTAAGCGTCTGCCTTCGGCCCAGGTCAGATCCCAGGGTCCTGGGATCGAGCCCCACATCGGGCTCCCTGCTCTGCAGGAAGCCTGCTTCTCCCGCTACCATTCCCTCTGCTTGTGTTCCCTCTCTCGCTGTGTTTCTCGCTGTCAAATAAATAAAATCTTTAAAAAAAAAAAAA
>CM053606.1:67516922-67527207 GCA_028646535.1 Procyon lotor | reverse complement strand
GCCTGGGTGGCTCAGTCGTTAAGCGTCTGCCTTCGGCCCAGGTCAGATCCCAGGGTCCTGGGATCGAGCCCCACATCGGGCTCCCTGCTCTGCAGGAAGCCTGCTTCTCCCGCTACCATTCCCTCTGCTTGTGTTCCCTCTCTCGCTGTGTTTCTCGCTGTCAAATAAATAAAATCTTTAAAAAAAAAAAAAAAAAAAAAGAATCTTGATCTTTCAGTTGTGAATATTTGGTAGAAAAAAATATCCTTGGATCCAGATCCAGCTTAAAAATGGATTTCTTTTTTTTTTTTTTTTTTTTTTAAATGGATTTCTTAAATAGCATTGCTGGTATTCGTGTTATAGAGTAGAAAGGAAATTAGAAGACTTCATGCTTCTTATGGTTAATTTCTTCATTCAGGATTCTCTTTTTATGCATATACAGTAAGTTTCTGGTATGCAATTGAGAAAATATTTAGTCCATCATAAAAATGTGTAGTTGGCACAAATAACTTTTTTCATGATCTCTGTGGGCTAAAATCTTCACGTCCTATTTTATAGCTATATTTTAGAAATATTTTAGAGTTACAAAATTTCATAGATTTAGTATTTGAAATCTCAGTAGTGCCTCAGTTGACTCAAGGAGCTTTTACTAGGGCCTAATTTAGGATCTCTTAGTCATGGCCCAGAGTAATAAGGGCTTCCCTGTGTCCTAAGGTGGGTCTTTCAGTAGAGTAGGAGATTAGTCTAAATCTTGTACTCTTTAAGCAAATATTTAGATCACCTTGGTATTAATTTCTTAATATTGATATAAATAATAACTAATGCTTAAAGATTTTTTTTTACTCCTTTCCAAAGTGACATGCTGAGAAAATACAACAAAACAGGCTTTGTTTGGATAATTCTTTTCCATAAATCTTTAAAATATAAATGATGTCCATGCTTTGTTTGGAGTCCTAATCAGGGGTTAGTAAGCTTATTGCCATGCTGAAAAACATTTTACTGATGTTGCTTTAAAACTCTGATTACTATTTTATTAAGCAAAGCACAGTTGGACTTTTTGTGTCCTCAAAATTAAGTACAGTTACCCTCATACATTCCCTATGGAAATGTAAAACAGTAAATCTGCTTTGGAAAATCTCGATAGTTTCTTAAAAGTAGCAGTTCTGCTCCTTAGTATAAACTCAATAAAAATATAGGTCCACACAAACACTTTTACACAAATGTTCATAGCATTTTCATAATAGTCAAAAAGTGGAAACAACTCAAATTTCTTTCAGCAAAGAATGGATAAATAAAATGTAGCATATACACACATTGGAATATTATTTGTCAGTAAAAAGGGATGAACCTTGAAAACATTCTAGGTGAAAGAAGCTAGTCATAAAAGGCCACATGTTGTGTGATTCCATTGATATGAAATGTCCAGTGTAGATAAATTCATAGAGACAGAAGATGAAGACAGAAGATAAATCCATAGAGACTAATGGTTGTCAGGGGCTGGGGGGAGGGGAAATCTGGAGTGACTGCTAATGGGTATAGGGTTTCATTATGGGGTGATTAAAATGTTCTGAAATTAGATTGTGATGATGGTTGTACAACCCTGTGAATACTCTTAAAACCATTGACTCGTGCACATTAAAAGGGTAAGTTTTACAGTTTGTGATTTATATATCTCAGTAAAAGTGTGTAAAATTAAGTATAATTACATATGGAACAAAGTAGCTCTTACTACATATGTTTTATTTAATTTTATTCTTTAAATTTAAAAATTACATATTTTCTCTTACTTTAGAGAAACAACTCCTTTCCTGATGAGAATAACATTGCAAGACTTCAGGAAGAGCTCATTGCTGTGAAACTGAGAGAAGCGGAAGCTATCATGGGATTGAAAGAACTTAGACAACAAGTCAAGGATTTAGAGGAACACTGGCAGGTATATCATTATATTTTTTGAATGTTTTTTAAAAAGCAGGTGAGGGGCACCTGCGTGGCTCAGTGGGTTAAACCTCTGCCATTGGCTCAGGTCATGATCTCAGGGTCCTGGAATCGAGCCCCGCATCAGGCTCTCTGCTCAGCAGGGAGCCTGCTTCCCCCTCTCTCTCTGCCTGCTCTCTGCCTACTTGTGATCTCTCTCTCTCTCTCTGTCAAATAAATAAATAAAATATTAAAAAAAAAAAAGGTGAAATCTGAATATCCCATTTGTGTGAGTTTGAAGTAGCTGATAATCAACACTAGGATTTGAGTTTAAAATGAGAAGGACTCTTTAAATGTAAAAATCTGAGAGCATTTATAAGTTGAAAGTGTCTTTAAGCTGTTTCTCCCTTTTTAATTCATTTAATTAAAAAAAGATAAAATAGAGATCAAGTCATGTTCTAATTGTATCATCGTGATTTATATAACTTCTCCAAAGAATGAAAAAATTTTCCTTTATATAGGACATATTTCTTCTGTTGATATTAAATCCATTAGTATGAAACAACAGAAGGGTAACACTAATATAAATTTGTCTATACATTTGTAAACTCTTTTGAAAATTGGTTATCTCACAAAATCAGACATTTATAGGCCTGCAAATTTATTCACATATGAAGGAAAGTGTTGACAAGGAACAAACAAGCAAACAAACCCCAGAGTCTAGAAGACAGAGCAAGAAGGGAGAAATGGAAGAAAAAAACACTATATACCATTTCAGAATAGTGACTTCAGTTTGAATTTGGGGTGGGGCTACATCTAGCAAAGACCAAAATTAGTCCTTAACATTGCCACAGCTTTTTTTTCCCCCAGAAGTATCAGGCAGCAATAAACTGGAAATTAAAAACAAAAGAAAACTGATGCTTCACCATGGATATTTTGAGAACACTCCTAATATTGCTTCCTTAATTCATGAGTGGCCCAATTTTTTTCTTGGGATTTCACTAAAAATGTGGAAATCTCTCTTATAATAAATTTAGGGTGAAAATTGAATTCTTTACAGTACACCACAGTATAAACAGATTTGAACTATGTCTGAGCTTGTATTCCAGATCTGCCACTTGTTGACCTTTCTGAAGTTACTTAATCGCCGCCATTTCTGTCATCTGACCTCTATAATGACGATAATAGTGCCTATTAAGGTTTTCTGGGGATTAAATAAAATAATGTATATACAGTATTAAATATAGTACTGGGAATGAAATAAGTGCCAAGAAAGTCAGCTCTTTTTTTGATACTGAGAATATTTGTTGCAATATAATTTTTTTTGTCTTTTAGCGCCACTTAGCTCGTACTACTGGGAGATGGAAAGACCCACCTAAGAAAAATGCTGTGAATGAGTTACAGGATGAACTGATGACCATTCGACTTAGAGAAGCTGAAACTCAGGCAGAAATAAGAGAAATAAAACAAAGGATGATGGAAATGGAAACACAGGTATGATGGGAAAGCCCAGTAGCTTTAAAAAATACCATTAGCATGGGTCGCCTGGATTGTTCAATTGGTTAAACACTGGATTCTTGATTTTGGCTCAGGTCATGAGCTCAGGGTCATGAGATCAAGCCCCGCATTGGGTTCCATGCAGTTTGTGAAGTCTGCTTAAGATTCTTTCTCTCCCTCTCTCTCTCTGCCCCTCCTGCCCCCCACCCAACCCTCACATGCTCTCAGTCTCTCTCTCTAAAAAAAACCATTAGCAGATCAAAAGTTTATGAACAGGTTATATCATCCCTAGAATAGAGCTAAAAGTTGGATATATGAAACTGTCTAGACTAACTTCCTAGCCCAAAGAAAAAGGGCTAAAAATTATAATCTTTGACATCAGAGATTTAATGTCTTCTTTGACCCATTCAGCAAAGTTTAAGCAAGCCATAAAACTACACTTAACTTTGTTCCCTTGTTGTACAACTTGAGAGGCAATATTCATGTAGAGCAAAATTTCTCAACCTTGACTTTATTAAGATTTTGAGCCAGGTAATTCTTTTTTGGGGGGACAGGCCTGTGCATTGTAGGAAGTTTACCAGCATCCCTCTACCCACTCGATCCCAGTATCACTGTACCCCCTCCACCCCAGGTTGTGATGACCAAAAGCATCTCTACACATTGCCAGATGTCCCCTTGGGGACAGAATTGCCCCTAGTTGAGAATAACTGGTGTAGACTATAATGTGAATGATGCTTCCTTATGTGTTATTTGGTGACTCTGAGCATTAATTCCAAAGTTATATTTCTCAAGTCTCCCCTTTCTGTAATAAATTCTACCTTAAATATACTTGATTTAAGATCTGCAAAATCCTTCTTATGGAATTCATTTGCATTATAAACCACATTTGATGTTTATGTGGTACACCTGTGTGGACCGTATTCTGTATTCTCTGTAATGTTATTTGGTTTTCAAAATATTTAGTCAGTAGGGGGCATAGTTAACTCATGTATCATTCTGTATACCTATGTGCAAAATGATCATTCGAACTTGAACATGTAGCAGGAATCTGTAAATCCTTTAGGTTAAATATATCTTGTTTTACATTGTTCAAAGTTATTTTCCTGTATTTTTCATTATAATTAAAAATAACAGTAAGATTATGTAAATTAGAAATTTAGCTTTTGTAATGGGAGGTTTTATTTTTATAACAGATTTTATCTTCGTGTACATATTAAAGATGCAAACACAGCTTTTAAGCCAATGGTCAGGTTTTCTTTCTTTTTTTTTTTTTTTAAGACTTTACTTATTTGAGAGAGAGGGCATGAGAGAGCACAAGCAGGGGGAAGAGCCTAGGGGGAGGGAGAAGCAGGGTCCCCGCTGAGTAGGTAGGCCAACCATGGGCTCAGTCCCAGGACTCTGGGATCATGACCTTAGCAGAAGGCAGATGCTTAACAGACGGGCGCCCCAGATTTTATTTAAGTGTGACGAATGAATCAAATTCATAAACATTGTTTTGAGAACTTTTGAATACAAAGCACTGTCCAGCCACCAGAGAACTTAACACCTGAGAAATCAGGCATGCACAAAACTACATTCAATATAATTCACTATATGACATGATGGTTATTAATCATTTCACACTATGTGTAAGACAAGTCAGTATGCTGTACACCTTAGACTTACGCAGTGCTGTATATCAATTAGATCAATAAAATTGAAAAAATATATAATTCAGAAATTTGGTAATTAAAGAGTTTGATGAAAACTGCTGTGGAAAATAGAAGGGCAAAATTAATTCCTACTAGATGGTTTAGGAAAAGGCTTCCTAAGGTTTTGTATTTTGAATTGTACCTGATTGTGGTTTTGGATTGATTTGCTGGAAGAGGAATGACATAAGGTACTTTTGCCTAAATCCAGTACTTGAACTGATGTTGGTCCATATCGAGCATCCAGATTAAGAGATTTGTCCTTGTTGATACATTTCAGTTCCTTCATTTTAGTGCCTTTTAGAAAATACCACCTAGGGAATACACCTTAGTTTACTGAGCCACACTCTTCTTCCTGTGTACTAGTTTTTGTTCTTACAGATAGTGCTGCTCTGAACATTCTTGCACATATTTCCTTGTGGATAGCTCTGAGAGTTTCTTCAGGACAGGGTTTCTTATCTTTTTTTTTTTTTTTTTTTACTATAAATTCCTTTCACAGTCTGAAACCTCTGGACCCTTTCTCAAAATAATGTTTTTTAATGCATAAAGTAAAATACATACGATTGCAAAGCAAACCAGTTATACTGAGGTACAGTTCTCAAAATATTGGAAAACAAGTGTATGATAGAGCACACAGACAGAGACATACACGACACGTTCACATGCCCAGATTCTGGTTCCTAATATTTTGGATTTTTCGTATTCTGTTGTCATTCTCTTTTTGTTCATCTGCATGTAATGTGTTTGTCCCTCTGCTCACCTTTAAGATTTTCTCTCTTAGTTTTAGCAGTTTGAAGATGAAATGATTTGATGTACTTTTTTTGCTTTGTTTTTTTCCTCTGAGTTTCTTGGCCTTCTGGCTTTGTGCCTACCATGAAATTTGGCAAATTCTTGGTTATTCCTTCTTCAAATACTTCTTCAATCCACCCGTACTCTTTTCTCCTCCTGGGATTCCCATTACACATATGTTAGATTATTTGATATTGATAGAAACTCTTGAATGTTCCTTTCCTCCCCCACCCTCATTATTGTTCCCTTTGTGTTTCAGTTTCTCTTGACTTAAATATTTCTATTAACTTACTATTAAGTTCACTGATTCTTCCTTCCACTTTGTGGGTTGTCTGATGAGCCATTGAAGGCATTCTTGACATTTATTACTGTGTTTTTCATTTCTAGCATTTCCATTTCTTTTAGTTTTCTGTCGATACTAACTGTGTGATCTTGCATGTTTTTCACTTTTCTGTTAGAGCCTTTAGCATATTAATCACAGTTATTGTAAATTACCTGTCAGATAATTTTAATATCTGTGTCATATGTGAGGCTGATTCTGTTGATGGCTTTGTGTCTTGGTTGTGTTTTGTTTTTTCTTACCTGTTCCTATGCTTTGTAATTTTGAATATGCTTTGAAAATTGAGTATCTTGAGTAGGACAATAGACTAAAGTAGGTAGTTTTTATGCCTGGAAATGGGCATACCTTTTCCTCTACTAGGCCTTTAATGTGGGGGATTTGAGTTAATATAGTCAGGAGTTGGGCTGGGTTTGAGGTTTGTTGTTTCTGTGGTTACCCTCATTGCACCACAGGCTTCAAATTCCTCTAGCACTATCTTATTTTTAGATTGGGGGCTGGTTTGCCAGTGAGTTTTCTCAGTGTCTCTAGGTCTTCCATTTACACAGCATTTCAGAGAGAGTCAGTCTCCAGAGCGTTCCACTGTTACTTGTTGCAGGAAGTTGGAGGGGCAGAAATCTTCCCCATTTTTCTGATAAAGCCTCACTCTTAGGCTGCATTGTGTCCCTGGATCTGGAGTGTTTGACTTTCTTAGTGCTCTTGCCCGACCACCAGCGTAGTCCTAGGCCCACAATATAGTCCTGTCCCTTCCTCAGAGGTAGTGGTTTCCTCAGTGCTCCAGGGGCAACAGTGTTTCTTGGCCTGTGAAGCCTGTGAAACCTTTTATTCCCTAGAGGAGGGAAGGTTTAGTGCTCCTTCTCTATTGCCTGCTATTCTCCTCCCTCAAGCCTATGCTGTGGAGATCTCTTTCTCAAGACTCTCACAAGTCTTTTTTGTGTGTACCTTTTGGGGTCCTTGAAGAAAAAGTGTATAAAAGCTTGTGAACTCTGCTGTTCCCCTTGGGCTCCACACTCTCTAGCCAACCAACACTTGGCCGCAACCAATTTGGTAATATTCTGGGTGAATTATTCTTAACAACTTCTGGCTTCATCTGCCATATCTGTCCTTAGATTTGGGGATAGTTGGTTGCCTTGTAACCTCTCCTCTCTGGTTTTAAGAATCATGAATTTAGAGTTTGGCTTCTTTTTCAAAGAGTGGGAGTAGTGCTCTTTATATTCCACAACCCCATCAGGAATCAAAACTCTTTATTATGATGTATTTACTTAAAATTATTTTCTGGGATTCCTGGGTGGCTCAGTTGGTTAAGCCACTGCCTTTCACTCAGGTCATGGTCCCAGAGTCCTGGGATCGAGCCCTGCAGCGGGCTCTCTGCTTATCAGCGAGCCTGCTTCCCCCTCTCTCTCTGCCTGCCTCTCTGCCTACTTGTGATCTCTCTCTCTCTGTCAAATAAATAAAATCTTTAAAATAAAATAAAATGATTTTCTTTTTTCAATTTATTTCTTTCCCTTTTTAATTTTTTCTCCTCCTTTTTTCCTTTTTTTTTGGGTTAATTTAGATGCTTCTTTTTGTGCTACTGGTTTGACTTTTATGATTCCTTTTCTTTTCTGTTAGTGTTTATTACCTGAAAAAATAAAAATAGCTCACCTGACTGAACAAAGTTTGATGTTGATAATAATCTCCATCTTCCTTTTAAACTATATAAGGGCCTTGGAAGATCTTTATGTGCTCTTCTTCCATTGTTTTATGGAGGCAGTACTTATTTGGATTTATCTATCTATTTACTGACTTTTTATTCTCTTTTACTTTTATTTAACAGTTTCTTTCTGATTTCAATCATGCATTGTAAACTCTCACTTTCTTAGGGGTAAATGTACTTTTTTCCTCACTCTTATATGATAGTTTAGCTGAATATACTATTACAGGATGAAATTTATTTTTTTAAGCACTACAAAGTTTTCCTTTTGAGATGTCTGCTGCATATTTCACTTACCCCCTTAACAGATATGGATTTGTCTCTTCTTTTTGTTAGCATTCTATTTTGTTAAAATGTATCTTAGTGAGGGTTTATTTGTATTTATTCTGTCTAGAACTAGTTGTGTTTCCCAAAATGTGAATTCATATTAAAAAAGATTATTTAGTTATTTATTTGAGAGGGAGAGAGAGAACACATGTGTGAGTGAGGGGACGAGCAGGAAAGGGACCAGCAGACTCTGTGCTGAGCAGGGAGCTGGGCACCAGGCTACATCCCATGACCCTGAGCTCATGAGCTGAGCCGAAATCAAGAGTTGGATGCTTAACCAACTGAGCTATCCAGGCACCCCCAAATTTGCTAAAAGTTTTTTGGTAGTTACTTGTTCTTTGCTTTTTTTTTTTTTTTTTTTTTTTGATAGAGAGATCACAAGTAGGCAGAGAGGCAGGCAGAGAGAGAGAGAGGAGGAAGCAGGCTCCCTGCTGAGCAGAGAGCCCAATGCGGGGCTCAATCCCAGGACCCTGAGATCATGACCTGAGCCGAAGGCAGAGGCTTTAACCCACTGAGCCACCCAGGTGCCCCCTTTGCTTATGTTTTTGCTCCCTCTTTTTATGTTTAATAAATTTAAATAAACTATTTTATACAGAGTCCTTACATGATTACTATCTAGAGCTTTGTTTTTTTTTTTAAGATTTTATTTATTTATTTGACACAGAGAGAGAGATCACAAGTAGAGAGGCAGGTAGAGGGAGAAGGGGAAGCAGGCTCCCCACCGAGCAGAGAGCCCAATGTGGGGCTTGATTCCAGGACCCTGAGACCATGACCCAAGCCAAAGGCAGAGGCTCAGCCCACTGAGCCACCCAGGCGCCCAACCATCTACAGTTTTTAAAGAATCTGTTCTTATTATCCTTTTGCCTACAATTTCTCACTCATTGTCAATATTCAGTTTTGTTTATGTGTGGAGTTTTATAGTTTTGGATCATAGACTCGTAGTGAGGGGTATGGGGAGGGGTTCTATCTGTGGGAATTCTTTGCAGCTTACGTTAAAGGTATGCCTTCTGAAGTATAGTTATTTGTTCAGTGGTAGGAGGGAAGACAGTAAAAAGAAATTGTAGAACATTTTGAATACTAAGAAGATCACTATTTTGTAGACAAATAGTAAGTCAGGAAGAGGAGTAAAAGTGAAAATGAAGAAACTCAAAAATGGTAGAAAGTTTTGGAGCTTAAATCTATTACATTATGCAGATTTTTTAATAAAACTGAAGGCAGGGTCCTTTTTATTGAGTGAGGTAGAATAGGTGTAATAATAGTAAAAACCAAGAATTTATTAAGTATCTGTTTAATTTCAGACATTATGTGAGATTCCTTTCATAAACTTTTCTCATATGATTCTTACAACACAGCCTTTAAAGTCTAGTCATAATATCTATGCTTGTACCAGTGTACTGGATTTGATGGGATTAGATACGTTTAGCAAGGTTGAAGAACTGTAAAATGAGGAGCCAGATTCTCCTGTCTTTGGTTATAAAATCCCTACTGTTTCTTTCAGACCCCTAATAAAATATTTTGGGGTTGAAGTAAATCAGGCTACATGAAGCCTGCATGGGGAAACTTCTTCATGTCAGTCAATTTAAGGTCTCTCTCTATATTTTTAGCGTGTTCTTTAGTTGTAATACAGTAAGCCTCAACATTTATTGAGTTACTTCTCAATAAAGTGCTCTTAAGTGCTCAAAACACACTCAAGTGCTGTTCCATGTAATCTCTCATTTAATACTGAAATGACCCAAATGAGAAATAGGGAGTATTTTTATATACATTTTTCAAGTGAAGAAATAGAAATATTAGAACTAGTCTGCTTAATCACCAAATAACAAGTCAGAATTCAAAACCAGTTCATGTTCCATAAAAAGACTGTGCTGTGTACATTGGAGGAATGTAGAAGTGCGTATAACACATTCCATGACATCAGGGATTTCACAGTCCAGTAAATGGTGATGGTACTTTTCAGTTAGTCTGTGCTTTCTTTTGGGAATGGGAAAGAGGAGTTAAATTCATTATATTTCTGTATCTACTTGTTTGTATGACGCTCCCTATTTCAGAAATTAATACCTT
>CM053606.1:67504487-67516822 GCA_028646535.1 Procyon lotor | reverse complement strand
TGGGTGGCTCAGTCGTTAAGCGTCTGCCTTCGGCTCAGGTCATGATCCCAGAGTCCTGGGATCGAGCCCCGCATCGGGCTCCTTGCTCAGCAGGAAGCCTGCTTCTCCTGCTACCATTCCCTCTGCTTGTGTTCCCTCTCTCGCTGTGTTTCTCTCTGTCAAATAAATAAAATCTTTAAAAAAAAAAAAAAAAAAAGAAAAAAGAAATTAATACCTTCAAGGTCTGGGTAAACATTCTTTAAGTTTGTAGATATTGTATAAACAGAGAAAATTAGGAAGAGTTTCTAATATAGACCTTAAGTATTCTTCTGGGTGATTTGATTTTTAGAGCACATTTATAATTTTTTTTAGCGTTTAACTATTTGCTAAATAAAATCCTCTGTAACTAATAATAGCATTTTACATAAGGTTATTGAGGTATAATGGGGAGGTAGAAATTTATAGATTTTGAGGGGTCTTTAATGTCTGAGTATTTATATTTTTAATTATTAGAATCAGATCAACAGTAACCATCTTCGAAGAGCGGAACAAGAGGTAATTAGTCTGCATGAGAAAGTGCAGTATCTTTCGGCACAGAACAAAGGACTACTTACTCAATTAAGTGAAGCAAAGCGCAAGCAAGCAGAGATTGAATGTAAGGTAAATATATTGACTACCTAATGTTTTTGTCAATTAAATAATGCCTTTTTGTTTTGTCTCTTCATCATTTTAAAGGCAAATAAAACCAAAAAGAGCTAGTTTGATTTCCCACTTTTCCTGGACTTGGTTTGATGGTTGCTTTCAGACAGGGTTAGCTCATCTTGCTGTGAGATGGATTTCATGCACAAAACCTTATTTTCACCCACTTGGTTAAATGCCAGTTTAGGATATTAAGTTAACCAAGTGACTGAAAATTGGTATCTCTGTATAATCTTTCTTTTGACTTGTAGCTCTTTAAAACCAAAGCTTTTAAATCACAATCAAAAAGATAGGTAATTTATAAAAAAAAAAAAAGGTAATTTAGAGAGATTAGGGCAACTCTACTTTGATCAGTATAGTATAGTATACACTCAATATTGATACATGTTTTCTGGGTAGAGAGCAATAGAAGTGTGTTTGCCTGTGGGTTGGGAATATTGTGTACATTTCCCATTATTATTTTAATCAGTTTTTCTATTTTTTTTTGTGTAAAGTATTTGGATTAATAAAGCTTCAAAAAGTATTTAAGTGCAAGTAAATGTTTTCCTGAAATCAGTTGCCAGTGCAACGGTGGTGAGAGTGAGGGGATGAGGAGTGGGGTGGGATAAGGAGAGAGATAGAAGAAGAAAGAGTGAGTGTGAGAGAAAGAGAAATAACTAAAGATATGACTGTGGTCTGTGCATTAGAATAGATTACTTACTAAGGACAAGTTATGGAATTTTAGAAATCAACTACGCATCCATCTTTCCATGGTGAGACAGCAGGAATGATGCCCTGTAAAGATTCCAGCCTCATTATTCTGATAAGAAATAAGACTTTCAATGGTACATGTGAAGCTGTAATTCCATCAACTTGTTCTAGTGTCATTAAAAACCAGGAGTGAAGCTTGAGTGGTTTATCAGTGTCACTGAAATCCAGAGATGAAATTACATCCTAATAAATATGCATCGCTCTTGCATTTTACACTGACAGAAATCTGTAGGCAGTACTGAAATTTGTACTAACTTAAAATTAGTCCCTCTAGAAGGATATGACTAGACTAATTTAAAAATAAAATGATGTGACATGAGGTTAGATCTGTTTGATTGTCTTTCTAATAGGAGATTACATTTTTATGATGCTGTATTGTCTGTGCTGACTTTTTTTTTTTTTTAAGATTTTTATTTATTTATTTATTCGACAGAGAGAAAGAGAGATCGCAAGTAGGCAGAGAGGCAGGCAGAGAGAGGGGGAAGCAGGCTCCCCGCTGAGCAGGGAGTCCGATGTGGGGCTCGATCCCAGGATCCTGAGATCATGACCTGAGCCGAAGGCAGAGACTTTAACCCGCTGAACCACCCAGGCGCCCCTGTGCTGACTTATTTTTAATAAAGAGCTAAACGTAATCTTTTTTCATCATTGAGGTTTTTCTTAAACATAGGTTGATAACAATGTTACTGGATTTAATATTGTTCCTCAAAAGCCTTATCACCTTTTAAGGAAAGTAAAGTGTTCTTTGGAAATAATTTGTGGGATTTGCTGATGAAAAGAAAATATATTTTTTAAATTTTAAGTAATAGGCTCAGATTCAGAAATTTGAAAATTTTAAGAACCAGTATTTTATTCATTTTTAACTGTTCAGTAATAATTCTGTGAAATTTGTTATAGATGCTGACTCTAATATCTGTGTGTGTTTAACCTGCATATTGATTTATTCAGTGTTTTGTAATACCTTGTGTAGATTTTGAGAATGACCAGTGTGTTGTCATAGTAGCACCTAGTACATTGTAATTAAGTGAATATATTTTACCTTGTTATATTGGGACAGTTCAGGAACAAACCTTAACTTTTTCAAGGAAGCTAGTCCTTTAATTATGGAAATCTGATTCATTTTCATTTAGTTTTTTTAAAGATTTTATTTATTTGAGAGCAAGAGAGTGCACATGCAGGTGTGCGCACAAGTGGGGTAGAGGGTTAGAGGAAAAGGAAGAAGGAAACTCCACTGAGCTGGGAGCCAGACTCTGGTTTTGATTCCAGGACCCTGAGATTATGACCTGAGCTGAAGGCAGACAGTTAACTGACTGAGTCACCCGGGTGCCCCTCATTTAGTTTTATATGATTATAGCTTGTGATTTGTTGATTATTATTATTATTATTAAGTTTCATTTTATTTTCCATTTATGTAATATATCAGAGTACTGTTTTTAGTATTAATGTCACTTTCCCTCTACAACTGAATTTGAATGTTCCCACTTAAAGATGAAAGTAGTTTTAATAATCTCCAAATGAAAATAATAATTTTATTTATTATTTTTATTTATATATATTTTATGTATATATATTTATTATATTTATTTTTATTATAAAATTATTATATAATAATAATTTTATTTATTATTCTCATAATCTCCAATATGAAAATTCAAAACACTGAAACCCAAATGTTTTCTCATAAATTTCACACAAATTCATTTGGATGGCCATTTATAATTTTTCTTTTATCCCACTTGGGTGTGAATATTTATACTTTACAGTTTCATTGTGTTTAGTACTGAGCATGGTATTTCATTATGGATGCCAGTGGATAATACTAATGTATGTTTTATGTATCTTATTATATTTCTAAAATCTAAAAAATCAGAAATTCTATGACATACCTAGCCCCCAAGATTTTAGTAATGAGATTGTGGGATTTCCTACATAAATATAAATCTGAAGAGTATAGAAAGATTTTATATTCTCTAGTTCTACATATATAAAGAGAGATACCAAGATAAATATGTATATATCCATGGAAAAGGTATAGTAAAAAAAAGGATATAGTAATTCATGTATAAACTTTTAAATTGTATGATAAGTAATTTTAGGTGAGGAAAGTCAGAGTATTTTACTATGATTATAACATTGTGCATATTCGTAATAATTCCAGGAAGGAAACAGGAAGAAAATAAACCTGGTGCTTGCAGGGCGCCTGGGTGGCTCAGTGGGTTAAAGCCTTTGCCTTTGGCTCAGGTCATGATTTCAGGGTCCTGGGATCAAGCCCCACATCGGGCTCTCTGCTCAGCAGGGAGCCTGCTTCCCCCTCTCTCTCTGCCTGCCTCTCTGCCTACTTGTGATCTCTCTCTCTCTCCGTCAAATAAATAAATAAAATCTTAAAAAAAAAAACAAACCTAGTGTTTGTATATAATATATATAATATAGACCGTTTTTTAAATGATTTTATATATTTATTTGTCAGAGGGAGTGAGCACAAGCAGGGAGAGTGGCAGACAAAGGGAGAAGCAGGCTCCCCATTGAGTAAGGAACCCAGTGTGGGACTTAATCCCAGGACCTTGGGGTCATCACCTGAGCCGAAAGCAGATGCTCAACTGATTGAGCCACCCAGGTGTCCCTAATATAAACTTTAATAGCTTAATACATAAGCATTTTTTCGTAATGCTTTGATTTTTTAACAGTATAAATGAAAGCATTGCTCATACTCTTTCCCCTTTTATCTCATTCTCTTCCTGACTCTACTACATTCTCCTTTATTTTTTTTTTTTTATTTTTTAATTTAATTTAATTTTTTTCAGTGTTACAAGATTTATTGTTCATGCACCACACCTTCTTTTACTTTTTTGCTAGGTAACTGCTTTTATTTTCTGATACATCCTTTCAGAGTTTTTGGGGTTTTTTAAAGATTTTATTTATTTGAAAGAGAGTCAGTGAAAGAGCATGAGAAGGGTGGCAGGGGAGATAGGAAAGCCGGCTCCCCACTGAGCAGGGAGCCCGATGCGGGGTTCAATCCTAGGAACCTGGGATCATAACCTGAGCAGAAGTTAGATGCTTAACTGACTGAGCCACCTAGGCGCCCCTCTTTCAGAGTTTCTTTTAGACAAATACAAGCTGTAAAAGTACATCATTTTTCTTTTCACTTTCCTACATAAAAGTTAACATACTGTATGTTCTTCTCCTTGCTTTTTTTTGTCACTATGGTGGGTTTTTTTTTTTTTTTATGTCATTATGTTTTGTAGAGCTTTCAATATCAGTGCTTCAAGAGTCTTACTAGTTTCTAAGGTACGTTGTTTTCCATTGCATGGATGTACTGTAGTATGCTTACCTAGATCCTTGTTGATGGGCACATGGATTGTCCCCAGTGTTTTTGCTGCCACAAACAGTATAGTGAATAAACTCTTGTACCTATATAATTTTAGACATACAGAGTTATATCTACATTCTATACCTATAGAGGTATATCTGCATGTTCCCTTAGATTGTTTGGTAAATGCATTTGTACTTTCATAAATTTTGTCAGATGACACTCCTTAGAATTGTACCATTGTACACCGGCCAAGAGGGCATGATAGTACCTATTTCTCCATTATGTTACTTACAAAGTGTACTTACAAAGTGTATAGCCAAACCTTCTCATTTTAAGTAGATGTAACTTGCATATTTTGGGACAGTGATTCTCAAATAAGGATGAGAGGAGGTGAGATTATGCGACTTCAAAGAATGATGGCATCTGTTTACGTATTCATCAAATACCTGGGCAGCCTTTATTTGTCAGTATTATAGGCACTAAGGATTCAGTAGTGAGGAAAGTGAGCACAATGTTTATTGAGACAAAAAATAAAAAATACGTAAGATCATTACTAAAGATGTACTATAGAGTGGGAGGTAAGAGGAAGTGGTGGTGATTAAGTTGGAGTGCCAGGAGGTGGTATCAAAGCTGGGATGTGAAGAATAGGAAAGAAACAGCCACGTGAAGATCCAGGGGAAGATCCTCGCATGAAAGGGTCACAGCTTTCAAGATCCAAAAGCAGGAAAGGAGTTGCTTGCTGAGTCTTGTATCAAGTAAAAAGCCAATGAAATAAAAGCCAGGGAAGAAGGTTGGGACTCCACTTCTTACCATATAAAATTTTACAGCTAATGAGTTTGGGTTTTACTCTTAAGTGCTATGGGAGACCATTGAAAGATTTTAAGCAGGAAATCATCTATGACTTTTTGTGTTTTGCTGTATTTGCTTCAGTTTTTTTTTTTTAACTTTTAATTTTGACATATTTTTGTTTACAGAAAAGTGGCAAAAATAGTACAGTTACCATATAACTTTTAATCAGCTTTTCCTAATGTTAACGTCTTATATAACCATGATACATTTGTCAGTACTAAGAAATGAATGATGATGCAATGTTATCACTAAACTACAGACTTTGTTCAAATCTCCCCATTAGGTCTCTATCTCCTCCAATCTGTGACAGTTTCTTAATGCTTTTTTAATCTTTCCTTACCTTGATTATTGAAGAATACTGGTCAGATATTTTGTAGAATATCCCTCAGTGGTGATTGTATGTTTTCTCATGACTAGACTGAGATAATGTATTTTAGGAAAGACAACAGAGTAGAAGTGTCCTTCTCAGCACATCATGTTAGAAGGCATATTGTATTAGTATGTTAGTGCTGTTAACCTTGATGATTTAAGTTGATGTCTGCCCGTTTTCTCCACTACGTAGCTTTTTTCCTCTCATACTCTATTCATTACAAGCAAGTTACCAAGTCCAGCCCACAGTCTGACAGCAGACAGGGGTGTTAAAGCTATACCTCCTCAAGGAAAGAGTATCAAAGAACTTGTGGGCGTATATTAAAACCACCACAGTAATTAACAAATATTTGGGGGGACTATTTTGAGGCCAGGCAAATATCCTTAAAGTTTGAGGATTAGTTAATTTTAATTAAATTAGTTAATTTTAGCATTTATTAGGGGATATTGCTTATAGCAATTAATGTAATTATTTTTCAAAAGAACACATACCGTTGTGTGTAGAGATAGGTTTGAGTGGGGTTGGAGAGAGATTTGTTACGAGATCATCAAGAAATAGTACAAGACAGGTACTAGCTTGGGCTCAGGTATTGGCATTTAAATAAAGAGAAGTAGATAAATTCACAATCTGTTTTTGTACAGAACCAACAAGACTTGGTGATTAGATTGGAGGGGGGAAGATTAGGGAGAATTTGAGTTTTTTTACTTGATTAACATAATTTTGTATAATTTATAATATATACATTCGTAAGTATTATGAATTTATACAATTTATATAAATAACAATTTACTTGATTAATATAATTTTTATATATTGTTAACTAAAATTAGGAGACTATAAATGTTTTAGTTATCTGTTACTGTTTTTAAAGTTTCCTCTGAAACTTAATGGCTTAAAATATCAATAAGCACCAGTATCCTAGAGTTTTTGTGGTTCAGAAATGCAGGAGCAGCTTAACCAAGTGGTTCTGGTTTAGAGGCTCTTACGAGGCTGCAGTCATCCGAAGACTTAACTGGAGCTAAAGGATAAAGTGTTTTAGGTGGCTCTCTCACAAGGTTGAAAGTTGGTGCTGGCTTTTGGAGACATCACTGCCCTCAAGGGGATTTCTCTTAGTAAAGGATTTAGACAAGTACACCAACAAGCACAATGCAATATGAGTAGTGCTGTGATTGAGGAGGTATATAGGACACTATAATGGAAGTTTAGTGTTAGGATAATACTTCAAGGAAGACTAACTGAGGAATGATTGAGCTAAGACATTAAAGCTATGTAGGAGTTAAAGAAAGACAATAAATAGAGTTCACTGGACAGAGGGAATGGCATATGCAAAGAATAAAAATGAGAAGGAAGAAGAGGTTGCTTGAACTAGAAGAAGTTCATTGTAGCTGGAGGTAAGTGTCCTGAGGCGTACTGGTAAGATATGAGGCTAGAGCGGTGAATAGGAAGTGAAATCATATAGTCTAGGACACCAGTATAAGGACCTGAGTCATTACCTCAAGATCTCTGGAGTGCCATAAAGTGTTTAAAATAAGGGAGTGACAAAATGAGATTTGAATTTTATGAAATAGAAACACAGTGATGTGCTGGAGCCAGCCAGTAAAGGCTTGCAAGAACCAGTTGTTAAATTTTCAGGAATTTTGTGACTCACTTGTTAAAACAGCCATATTAACAATTAAGTTATATAACATAATTAAATTGTGATAAAACAAAGGTAATAAGTACTCAAACTTCATCATTTCCTACTTATTTTTATATTTTACCACTATCTGCTTTTGAGGTTTTTTTTTTTTTTTTTTTTTTAGATTTTATTTATTTATTTGACAGAGAACACAAGTAGGCAGAGCGGCAGGCAGAGGGAGAGGGAGAAGCAGGCTCCCTTCTAGGCAGAGAGCCCGGTGTGGGGCTTGATCTCAGGACCCTGGGATCATGACCTGAGCCGAAGGCAGAGGCTTTAACCCACTGAGCCGCCCAGGCGCCCCAGTGTTCAGTAATGTTAACGTTGGTAGCTTGAAAGGAGCCATGGTGGGAGGATTTACATCACATAAGTTGTCAAACTACAAGTCAGGGCTGAGTTTATTTTTTTGTTGACTATCTAGACCAGATGTTGGCAGACTGTAGCCCATAGCCCAAGTCTGTCTGGTTGTCTATTTTGGGAAGTAAAGTTCTATTGAAATATAGCCTTGCCTGTTTCTTTGTATTGTTGGTGGCCACTTCCACACTGCAGTGGTGGCAGGTTGAATATTTGTGATAGATTGTATGGCCTACAAACCTAAAATGTTTACTATCTGGCCTTTTAAGGAAAGGCTTTTGATGCTTGTGCTTGATTTTTAAATGCAGATTAAGGTTTAAAAGTGTGTTGTATCTTCAGCCTATACATTATGACTACCACAAAATTTTAAAGGAAAATGTCCTTCAGTATTTGATTACTGTTACCAGAATCAACAAAAAACTTGTTCACATTATTAACAAATGAGTGAAATTGTAACATAAGTCTTCTTTGTTTCACTTTCATCTTCTAACAAAAATATTCAGTCAACATTTATATCAAAACTTCACTTTTCCCCAGTTTCAACCATTAGTGACTCATGGATACAATAGTTTAGGAAAAAATCAGTGAAGGCATTCTGTGAGAATATAGTGACTACACAGAATGGGCAATGAGTATTGTATATCTTATTATCTGTATGTTTTGTTCTATATATCCTCTATATCAGTTTATATTAAAAATATAATAAACATATGCATGAAAACATGTGTACACACACACGCTCACACACACACAGAGCCCTAGGAGAAAGCTGATTGCTAGACAATTTTTAAGATTTTATTTCTTTATGGGGGGGTGTCATAAGCAGGGGGAGTGGGAGGGAGGCAGAGGGAGAAGGAAAAGTAGGTTCTCCACTGAGCAGGGAGCCTGATATGGGGCTCAGTCCCAGGACCCTGGGATCATGACCTGAGCTGAAGGCAGATTCTTAACCTCTGAGCCACACAGGTGCCCCTGATTGTTAGACATTTACTAGCACAGCACAGGGTACACATGTGACCATATGTAGACTGGCAAAATATTTAAAGCAGTATCTGCTTAAAGTGAAGCAGCAATATCATATCTGAGATACAAGAATAGGTATAACTTTTTATTTGGAAGTTTAATTATTAGACTTCTAAATTTGTTATGTTTAGAAATTTTGGTATTATAGTACTGTCAGGTGCTAAGTTTCTCCTAAGATCACCATGTTGTACATTTTTGATACAAATGATTGCTACATTTCAGCTGAAGTTAATGGAGGAGAAAAATATTTTTGCATACCTTACTTTTCTCTAACATATTTCCTTCATATTTTGTTATTTCTGGATCAGTAGTAATTGGCAAGTGTATTATAGAATACAGGGTTTTCTTGGTGAAATTTTGAGGTGGTATAGTACTATGCTTTTCCTGGGAAGGTTGGAATTACGGTGTAATCGAATTTTTATTCTCTTTTGTAGTGTAATATACATGTTCGTTAACATTGCTTCAGAAGGAATATAATTATTAAATATTATCTAGTTAATATACTATCTCAGTATCCATATTCTCTGTTAATCTGTTGTCTGAATTAAGTATTTGAAAGTTCTCAATATTTGTTCTTGCATAAAAATGAGCAGCTTTCACAGTCACTAGTGATTTGAATTGTTTTAAGGTTAAGTTCATTTTTAATTTTAATTTTTTATGCAACATTTATTTATACGAGTGGTGTTTCTTAATGCCTAAAGATGGAATGCTCTTCTGTATATTTGGTCTTCATTTTGTATCAAGTTCAGGAAATGATGGCACTTTATTATTCGATTTTTCTCATCGAATCACAGATCTGTTTGTTTTCAAAATTTGAGGCAGGTTTTATTTTATTACATGGTTTATTTTTGGTTTGTTTTGTTTGCTGCCCTAGAACAAGGAAGAAGTGATGGCTGTGAGACTCCGGGAAGCAGACAGCATCGCTGCTGTGGCTGAATTACAGCAGCACATTGCTGAGCTGGAAATCCAGGTACATTATGAAAATAATAAGGCACACATAAAAATAATGCCATGGTCTCTCTTTCCCTCCGTACCTGAAGAGTGATTTCTATCTTCCTCCTAATGACTATGATTCTATTTTCAGCACATACTCATTTCCAAGTCCTTGTTTTGGTGGTAAAATATGTGTAGCACAAAATTGACCATTTTAAAGTGTAAGTTCTGTGACATTAAGTACATTCACATCGCTGTACAACCGGTCTCCAGAACTCTTTTCATCTTGCAAAACTGAAAGTCTGCTCATTGAATGTCTCCTCATGCCCATCCTCCCCAAACCCCTGGAAACCACCATTCCACTTTTTATCTCTGAATTAGACTACTCTAGGTACCTCATGTAAGTAAAATGATATAGTATTTTCTTTTTTTTTTTTTTTTAAGATTTTATTTCTTTGTCAGAGCGCACACAAGAAGGGGTAGTGGCAGGCAGAGGGACAAGCAGGCTCCCCACTAAGCAAGAAGCCCCATGCAGGACTCTGTCCGAGGACCCTGGGATCATGACCTGAGCCAAAGGCAGACACTTAACCAACTGAGCCACTCGGGCATCCCTGTCTTTTTTTTTTTTTTTAAAGATTTATTTATTCATTCTAGAGAAAGAGAATGCACAGATCGGGGGAGGGGCTGAGGGAGAGAGAGAAGGAAAGCAGGCTCCCCACTGAGCAAGAAGCCCGACAGACCCGACCCACAGACCGACCAACCTATGGACCACAGGGCTCAATCCCAGGACCCCGAGATCATGACCTGAGCCGAAATAAGAGTTGGCCACTTTAATTGAGCCCCCCAGGTGCCCCAGTATTTGTCTTTTTATGACTGGCTCTTTTCAGTTAGCATAATGTCATTAAGGTTTATCCATGTTGTAATATGTGAAAAAGTTTCCTACCTCTTTAAGACTGAGTAATATTCCATTGTATGTGTATACCACATTTTGTTTATCCATTGGTAAACATTTGGGTTGCATCCACCTTTTGGCTAGTGTGAATAATGCTGCTGTGAACATAGTTGTATAGGTCTCTTTGAATCCTTGCTTTCATTTCTTTGGATTTACCCAGAAATGGGATTGATAGATCACATGGTAATCCTGTTTTTAATTATTTGAGAAACTGCTGTACTGTTTTCCATAGCAGCTGCACCATTTTACATTCTCGCTAGCCAGTACACAAAGGCTCTTATTTCTCCACATCCTTACCGATACTTGTTAATTTTCTGGGTTTTTTTGTTGTTGTTTTTTTATGGTGGCCATCCTAATCAGCGTGAAGTGGTAGCTCATAGTGGTTTTGATTAGCATTTCCCTAATGATTAGTGATGTTGACCATCTTACCATTTACTTTTTGCTTTTTGTATATCTTCTTTACAGACATGTCTGTAGGAGTCCTTTGCTTATTTTTTTAGTCAGGTTGTTGAGTTATATAAGTTCCTTATATGTTCTTGATGTCAATCCCTTATCAGGTAGATTACAAATGTTTTCTCCCTTTCTGTGGGTTGCCTTTTTGTTCTGTTAACTGTTTTTTGAAGCACAAAAGTTTTTATTTTTCTTGAAGTCCAATTTACCTTAGTCCTATTCTTTTCTTGCCTCTACTCTAAGTCCACGTTTGATAGTTTACCATATTTGTACATTGCCAAAGCAATTTTCAAAGAAGATTCAAAACTAAACATTTTGTCACTCTATGTCCTATTTCTTATTGTATTTATAAGGTAGTAAACTTCTAATATGGAAAAAAATATTATGTTTAAAATCTTATTTCTTTTGAAATGCATTATATCCTATGCCAAGCCATAATACAGTTGTTGCTACAACATCTAGAATTTTCTTCTCACTTATATCTTTTGAATTAAATTTCAATTAAAAATTTTGTTAATTTCTAAGACTTACATATATTATAGCCTCATCTTTTGATCTGAGTCAAAAGTAATCATAGCACATTATGATTTGTATAAGTTTACAAAAAAAATAGCCTTTATATTCTGTTGATAATATGCCCTGTAAAGTAGCACATATTTAGAAAAACTTCAGACATCAGCTGACTTCATGACATATTTATAATCAGCAATTTAAATCATCCTATCATATTCAATTCTATTTTAAGCCTGGAGTTTTCTAACATCAAGAAAATTACAAAATTTTGCTACATTTCTTTTTTTTTTTTTTTTTTTTAAAGATTTTATTTATTTGACAGTGAGAAACACAGTGAGAGAGGGAACACAAGCAGAGGGAATGGTAGCGGGAGAAGCAGGCTCCCTGCCGAGCAAGGAGCCAGATGCGGGGCTCGATCCCAAGACCCTGGGATCATGACCTGAGCCGAAGGCAGACGCTTAACGACTGAGCCACCCAGGCGCCC
>CM053606.1:67482903-67502903 GCA_028646535.1 Procyon lotor | reverse complement strand
TTTAATGACCTTAGGTATACATATTCATCTGTTTTATCCCTCCAACCATGGGAGCTGTAATCCAGGAAAGGATGTGGTACAGATGGAACATGCCCAAGATGTGTCCCATATTCTGTTACAGTTGATTAGAAAATCAGTACATGCTACAGTCAGCATGAAAGAAATGAGTATTTATCTGTGCAATGTGTATATAGTCACAGTAGAAAGTGGACATTTTAATCAGAGAGACCATCACCTACATCTATTGTACTCCAACATACTCTAAAAAGTTGAATAATAAAATGTGCTGGTGCATCGGGCTAGAAGATTAAGTAAAAATGTGAAACGTTTTCTCTATAGCTCTAAGCAGCATGTTTTTAATGTGTCATATTGCAGTAAAACTGAGACGAATACAATGTTAACTTGCTTTGAACAACTGTTTGGAAGAAAAAGTGGGGTTTAGTAGCATATAATATTAAAAAATATTGTGGAGGTGAGAGAGAAGGCAGGGGCTCAGGTTTGTTTAAACTCACAAATTAAGCCTCAATTTTTTAAGTGAGATTGTAATAGCCATGTCTAAGAGTCCATTCGTGTTTGTTTCTTTATCTATGTTTTTAATGCTGGGTATAACTTACCCTATCTTGCCACAGGAAGGACACTTCCTTAGAGACAGGAAGATAGCAGATTTTAAAAGCTGCGTTCAAGCCATAGGCTTTTTAATACTCTGTGTCACCAAATAATTTGCTTAGAAGTTTTTGGGTTTTCTTAGAGAATTTAGTCAGTTAATACCCAATTAATGTACTAGATGCACATTTGAGGCAATTAAAAACAAAACATAAAAGCACCTAGTCTATTTACATCCTGCAAAAGCTTCCTCTAGTTTTTCAGTTTTCAGAATTTTCAAATCTACAGAGGAGCTGAAATAGTACGATACCCATATACCCTTCAGCTATATTCACTGACTACTATTTTGCCACATTTGCTCATTCTTTCTTTATGTACAGATATCTTCTGAACCATTTGAATATAGGTTGCAGATATGACATTTCAGTACTATATATTTCAGCATGCATTTCCTAAGAATAAGGAACTGTCCCATATAACTATATGCCATTATCACACTTAAAGTAATAGCTTAATTTCACAGTATCACTGAATATGTAGCTCTTATTCAAATTCCCTTAAAAGGGCCCCAAATGGATTATTACTGTCCAGAATCAAACTCAGGTTTATGGTTACATTTGGTTATTATACCTCTTTACCCTCTTTTAATCTGTAATAGTCCCTCTGCTTTTTTTTTTTGGTCATGACTCTTAATAATTTTAAGAGTCCAAGTCTAGAGACTGTAAAATGCAAGGTAAAATACAAAAATCTCCCATTCCAACCAAACTCTAAGTATAGTTCCATTTTTATTTCTTCTTTTCAAAACAAATAGGAAGCAGGATAAAACTAATATAATGTATAGTTAATGGTTGGTTAAGGGAGGAAACATAGAAGATAGGGGCACAGAAACTTAAGCATCTAAAGTCAAAGACTAAGGAACTATATAGGAACAGCACTAGAAGACAGCATTTTATATATTATCCTGGCAAACATTTACTTATTATTTATAGATACTTGATAAAAGTGAAACATATATTAGTAGTTATATTTTTTGCCTCTTATTAAGAGACTAACCAGTAAGTTTAACTCTTGAATCCCTCTGAGATTCAAAGAACTATCTCTGTACTTCACATCACTTTAAACACACAAAAGCCCTTTAGCCTTGTTGTCTCTGCGAAAATATTTTTTAAAGATTATTTATTTATTTGTTTGTTTATTTGACAGAGAGAGAGAGAGAGAGAGAGATCACAAGTAGGCAGAGAGGCAGGCAGAGAGAGAGGGGGAAGCAGATTCCCTGCTGAGCAGAGAGCCTGCCCGATGCGGGGCTCGATCCCAGGACCCTGAGATCATGACCTGAGCCGAAGGCAGAGGCTTTAACCCTCTGAGCCACCCAGGCGCTCCGCTGTGAAAATATCCTATGTCATAAGCAGATGACTTTAAGTTCTGGGAAAAGCACAGGGTTAGTCACAAAGAAATCACTGAGAAAGAGAGGACTTGTCATAAAAGGAAGCATCAAATAGCCACTTATTAAGCTTCACCTCACTCAGTCGGACAGTGCTCACGGCTGGAGAAAACGGTTGAAAAAAATGTCATTCATCTGCTGGATGGCTGGAACGGTCGTATTTTAATAACCTCATATTCGATGTCATGAGAGCTTATCATCTCAGTGAGAGATTCATCTCTGCTTTTGTTTCTTGGATTTGTTTTGTTTTTGTTTTTAATACCACAGAGTTAAACACCAAAGAGGTGCTCTTGTGCACCATACAGCAGCTTTTGTCTTGCTCCTTCGCCTATGAGGAAAGGATAGATGATGACACCCTGTTTACTAATGGTAAACACTGTCATGCTAGGCTGTTAAGACCCGAGAAGTCCTTTGGGAGTGCTGTCCTGGGATACTGAAACTTTTGAGGAATTAGTTTCAAAAAGCCTTTCTAGAGGCGCCTGGGTCGCTCAGTGGGTTAAAGCCTATGCCTTCGGCTCAGGTCATGATCTCAGGGTCCTGGGATCACCCACATTGGGCTCTCTGCTCAGCAGGGAGCCTGCTTCTCTCTCTCTGACTGCCTCTCTGCCTACTTGTGATCTCTCTCTCTCTCTGTCAAATAAATAAACAAAATCTTAAAAAAAAAAAAAAAAAGCCTTTCTAGATCTAAGCACACATCATTTGATCTTGCTATTCTACTACCCGGCACTGTTATTTCTCAAGCTCCTCTTCTGTTAGCTTAAAGACCATTTGCTCTAGACCTATTGTTTTCATACTCTGGATTTTTTATCACCACTCTCTTCTCTTAGCAGCGTTTTCTCCAAACTGATAAATTAAGCTGTCCTCTTTTTTGGCACGGCCCTTGTACCTATGCATTGCTGTCACAGGTGGCTTGACCTAAGCATGGCCTAGATCCAACAGCACTAGAGGACTAAACAGACTCAGGGGCTAACTTATCAAGGATCACATGGAAAAAGCCAGGGATAGAAATCAGGTTTCACTCCTACTTCCATATTTGTGAGACAAACCATGGCAGGATTATGTGTTAGAATTGTTTTTCTAAAAATGGTGTTTATAATTTTATGTTTGATTCATATATCTTTTCCTGGACTCTCCATAAAGAGTGACAGTAAGCAAAAGTTGGGAAGTACAATCCTTAGCTGTCAAAGTTTGTCATGTGTTCCTTAGCATCGGATGATTAGACCACTTCCTATATATTCATTTCACTGATAAAACATGCTCTTCTCTCAATTTTTCCCCCAAATTTTTATTTAACTTTTATTTAAATTATTTAAATTCCAGTTAGTTAACATATACTGCTATACTCACTTCAGGACTATAATTTATGAAGTGATTCATCACTTACATATAACAAGTGCCCTTCTTAATTCCCATTACCCATTTATTTTATTTAATTTTTAAAAATTAACATATAATGTATTACCCATTTAACCCATCTCCCACCACCTTCCTCCAACAACCCCGTTTGTCCTCTATCACTAAGAGTCTCATATCTAAGATCTATAAAGAACTCCTCAAACTCAACACTCACAAAACAGATAATCATACCAAAAAATGGGCAGAAGACATGAACAGACACTTCTCCAAAGAAGACATACAAATGGCTAACAGACACATTAAAAAATGTTCATCATCATCTTTAGCCATCAGGGAGATTCAAATCAAAACCACACTGAGATACCACCTTACACCAGTTAGAATGGCCAAAATCAATAAGACAGTAAACAACAAATGTTGGAGAGGGTGTGGAGAAAGGGGAACCCTCTTCCACTGTTGGTGGGATTGCAAGCTGGTGCAGCCATTTTGGAAAACAGTGTGGAAATTCCTCAAGAAATTAAAAATAGAGCTACCCTATGACCCTGAAATTGCACTACTGGGTATTTACCCCAAAGAAGTAGATGCAGTAAAAGAAGGGCCACATGTACCCCAATGTTCATAGCAGCAATGGCCACAATCGCCAAACTGTGGAAAGAACCAAGATGCTCTTCAATAGATGAATGGCTAAAGAAGATATGGTTCATATATACAATGGAATATTATGCCTCCATCAGAAAGGATGAATACCCAACTTTGTATCAACATGGACGGGACTAGAAGAGATTATGCTGAGCGAAATAAGTGGAGAGAGTCAATTATCTTATGTTCTCACTTATATGTGATAAGGAAAAACATGGAGGGCATTGTGAGAAGGAAAGGATGGGTGAATGGGGGTGGAAATCAGAGGGGGAGATGAACCACGAGAGACTGTGGACTCTGAGCAACAAACTGAGAGTTTTGGAGGGGATGGGGGTGGGGGGTTGGGCGAGCCTGGTGGTGGGTATTGAGGAGGGCATGTATTGCATGGAGCACTGGGTGTGGTGCATGAACAATTAATCTTGTAACACTGAAAAAATAAAAATATTTTATTTTTTAAAATAACAACAAAATAAGAGTTTCATGGCTTGCTTCCCTCTTTTTCCTTCCCATATGTTCATCCATTTTGTTTCTTAAATTCCACATATGAGTGAAATCATGTGGGTATTTGTCTTTCTCTGATTTATTTCACTTAGCACAATATACTTTAGCTTCATCCACGTTGTTGCAAATGGCAAGATTTTTTTTGATGGCTAAGTAATATTTCATTGTATTTGCAGTGATTATTGTTAGATATGAATTTAGTGCCACTGTAAAGCTGGTGTTTCTGGTGATGTTCTCTGTTCCTTTCTAGTCTTTATTGCTTTTGGTCTTCTTTTCCCAAAGAACCCCTTTTAATATTTCTTGTAGGGCTGGTTTAGTGGTCATGAACTCCTTTAGTTTTTTTCTGTCTGGGAAAGTTTTTCTCTTACTTTCTGTTCTGAATGAGCTTTGGTGAATAGAGTATTCTTGGCTGCATATTTCTTTTCTCGTTTGTTTAAAAAAAAACATAAAGAGCTGACTTTGCCAACAAGAAGTTTTATCAACTTATTACATTATTATAGTACTGGTATTTGATAGGGAGCAAGCCATTTTTAAAAGGCCAGTATGAAAAGCCAAATTATATTTAAAAATTATATTTAAAAAGCCAAATTATACATGAAAAGCCAAATTATAATTATTTATCAATTCAGTAACTCCTTCCATATGAAATCATGGGAGAACAAGGTATAAAATCAAAGACAGTCCAGGGGCACCTGGGTAGCTCAGTTGGTCAAGCAATTGCCTTTGGCTCAGGTCATGATCCTGGAGTTCCAGGATCGAGTCCCACATTGGGCTCCCTGCTCAGTGGAGAGTGTGCTTCTCTCTCTGACCCTCTTGTGCTCTCGCTCTCTCTCTTCTCTCTCTCAAATAAATACAATCTTTAAAAAAATAAAAAAAAAAAGATAGGGGTGCCTGGGTGGCTCAGTGGGTTAAAGCCTCTGCCTTCGGCTCAGGTCATGATCTAACGGTCCTGGGATGGAGCCCCGCATTGGGATCTCTGCTCAGAAGTGAGCCTGCTTCCCCCCCTCTCTCTGCCTGCCTCTCTGCCTACCTGTGATCTCTCTCTCTGTCAAATAAATAAATAGATAAATCTTTAAAAAATAATATTTTAGGGGCACCTGGGTGGCTTGGTGGGTTAAAGTCTCTGCCTTCGGCTCGGGTCATGATCTCAGAGTCCTGGGATTGAGCCCTGCGTCAGGCTCTCTGCTCAGCAAGGGGCCTGCTTCTCTCTCTCTCTGCCTGCCTCTCTGCCTACTTGTGATCTCTCTCCTGTCAAATAAATAAATAAAATCTTTTTAAAAAATAATATTTTATACATTTGAGATTATTAACTCATACTATAAAATTAATTTCCTCTCAACAATTTCAATGAGATGGTTTGGCTTGGCTGTGAACAGTATAGCTATTGAGTCATTTTTGTCCCTTGTGTATGCTCCTTCTCAAACATTCATCACCTTTAGCTTATGATTTGGAGTTCACCTGCTATATAGTGGAATTTAAAGGCCTAAGGGGAAAAAAGTAGAGAAAAACAATTTTAATGATCAATGGTAACATCCTGGAGTATGTACAGCCAGCTTTTTTAAAAAAGAGAAATAATTGTTTCTGTAAAACTATACATGTTTATCTTAAATAACTCACACAAAGGAAAAAATATAAAGATGAATATTAAATCTTAAATTTTAGCTGAAATTGATAGAAAACACAAGGAACATGAGTCAGGTTTCTTTCTAAATCTGTGTCCCTTGAATTGCAATTCTAATTGCCCAAATAAATGCCCAAACATGAGGCTACTGAGCTTATATGACTGAGGGACTGATTTTAATTTTGTTTAACTTAAATCAATTTAAATTTAAATCACCATTATGTGGCTAGTACCTATCATACTGGAGTGCAGCAGCCACTGATCCATTGGCTTCTGGCATTGACTATGCTGTGAGAAGTCTGGACAAGTCTCAATCTTCCCATACAACTTTAATCTGCTTTAAGCCTTTATGGTGTATTCTGCCAAATTTCCCTAAAACACAGGGTATTCTTTTGATTTGTATATTTGAATCTTTCTGAATTTTAGGGACTTCTTCTTTATGTATTTTTTAATTGAAGTATAATTAGCATACAGTGTTATATTTATTTTCAGGTGTATAATACAAGATCCAACATTACACAGTGCTCATGAAGGTAAGTGTACTCTTAATTCTCTTTATTTCATCCATTCCCCCACCCATCTCCCCACTGGTAATCACCAGTTTGCTCTCTGTATTTAAGTATGGGTTTGTCTCTTTTTTCTTTCTTTGGTTTATTTATTTATTTACATAACCTCTACACCCAACATGGGGCTTGAATTTATGACCCCAAGATCAAGAGTGACACACTCTTCTGATTGAGCCAGCCAGGTGCCCCTGTTTTGGTCTTAAATTCTACATATGCAAGAAATAATGTGGTATATATACCCAATGGAATATTATTCATAAAAAAAGAATGAGAGGGGCGCCTGGGTGGCTCAGTCGTTAAGCGTCTGCCTTCGGCCCAGGTCAGATCCCAGGGACCTGGGATCGAGCCCCGCATCGGGCTCTCTGCTCTGCAGGAAACCTGCTTCTCCCGCTACCATTCCCTCTGCCTGTGTTCCCTCTTTCGCTGTGTTTCTCTCTACCAAATAAATAAAATCTTTAAAAAAAAAAAAAAAGAATGAGAGCCTGCCGTCTACAATGACACAATGTACCTAAAGAGTAGAATGCTAAGTGAAATAAGTCGGTCAAGGAAAGACAAGTACCACAATTTTACTCATATGTAGAATTGTTCATATTTTTTACTATATCTTCTTTCCACTTGTTGTGGGACACCAGTTATCTTTAGTGTTAGATTATCTACCTTTCATCCATACCTGCTAGCTAATACTTGTTTTACACTCTTAATCTCTGAATCCACTATGATTATCTCAAGCTTCTTAGCATTGCTTACTGAACAGACTATTCTTTTGTTTTTTCTGCAATGATGTATTGGGTTTCAATTTGTTTCCTTAGCGGTACAATCTTACTTTTTACCCCAGTTTTTTTTTAATCATTTTATCATTTCTTAATTTTATTGAATTCATGGTTGTTTTACAGTGAGAAGCAACTGTAATTCCTCTCTTATCCTTGACTTACCTTTCTTCTTGGCAGGGATCTTTTTTGAATGGTATTTCTTTCTCTTTTTCCGCTATAATAATATAAATCAAGTTGCCATGCCATTTCTTCTCATAGCTAGATGACCGCCCAGATATTCCTAATGTTCTAAGAATATGGGTTACTTATTAACTCCTCTTCTACCATATTTAAAATCTATTTTCTTTGCTCTCCAAGCTCAAGTTTGTTTTGACTTTTCTATAGTCTGAGGGACAGCATAGGGAAGGGAAGAACCTGGCTAAACAAGGGCTCTGTTTATTCTTTTAAGATTTTGTTAAATGTCTGTATTACCTAACTGGGGGGATATATGACAAAGCCTGGGTTTAGGATTCATTTAGTTTCCCAAATTTAGTGTGTTGTCCCCAAGGTCTTCCCTAAGTTAAAATTCAGATGTTTGCTTTTTAATCTTATTGACTGGGTTGTTCCCTCCAGAAATTTTTGCAATTCCTCAGTCAGAAAATCACATACACATTTTCTTTCTCTCCACATTTGGGATATGATGAATCAATACTTCTGGGGATGTTGCTGACTTACCTATATAGCCTGGTAAGTAGGAGAGGAGAAGGAGACAGTTCAGGTTAGAAGCCAAACCCTGCTGGACATCTTTGCTCTAGTCTAGTCTATTTCTTTCCTAAGCTGTCACATTTAAAGTTTATCACACTAGGATTTGCTCCTTTTCCTCTCAGGCTGCTTTTAGTAGAAAAGTATTTGCCTTAAAAAACAACAACAACAACAAAAAAACCCCTATTATTTACTATTTCATTAGATGGTTGGATAGGAAATTATAGGATCAATTTCAATCCACTTCTGGGGCAGCATCACTTAAATAAATAAATCTTTACATATACAGTTCTTAGAACATTCTACTACCTCTTAAGGCATAGAATATCAAACTCCCTTACCTATGGCTGTTTTTTTCCCCCTAAAATTCATCCTGCAATTGTTTTTTGAGCACCTGTTATATGCCAGCCAAAAGGCATACTGCAGTAGATAAGATAAACAAGGTTCTAATATATTATATGTGGGAGTGATTTAATTCTTAAGGTGAAGATAAAGACCCTGAGAAGAGTCATAAATAATATAAAACATGATGATGAAATAGAGAGTAACAGTGTGAGGGGCCAATTTTACAAAGGTGGTCAGGGAAACTCTCTTTGAGTGGGTGACTTCTAAGTTGAGATAAAAAACGATGAGAGGGAACCATCAGGGGAAGCTCAGGGAGCACAGTGTTCCAAATGTAGGGTAGAGCAAGAGTAAAAGCCTTAAATTAGGAATGAATACCCTTGGTTCAGGAAATAAAAAGAAGGATGAGGTTGCTAGAACATAACATGTGAAGCAAAGTATGATGATACTGTGGTCAGAAAAGTAGGCAGGAGCCAGAAAACTCAGGGACGTCAAGGCCGCAGAATGAGCGTGGCCCTTTGCTAGGTGGATCAAGTTGTCTTTGTTGCTATTTTACTATGATTTTTTGAAGTTCTAATTCTTACTTCCTTTCTAGCAAGGACTACCTTAAAAGTTATTTAAATGCATATTCATTTAAAAAATTAAAATAGTAATAAGTTCATATAGTGTAAAAAGTGAATTCTTGCCCCTTACTCTTTTGCACCAAGCCTTTTACTCTCCCCAGAGGGAAGACTGTTAACAGTTTTGTTAAGAATCACACCAGATACTCTTGACATATTTAAGTACATGTAAAACAAGTAATACATACACATACACTTTTAAAAACACACATGGAATTATGATCTACACTCTATAATTTGTTTTTCTCATTTACTATGTCTTGCAGATCTTTATTTATTTATTTATTTATTTTTAAAAAAGATTTTATTTGTCCATTTGACAGAGAAAGAGAGATCACAAGCAGGCAGAGAGGCAGGCAGAGAGAGAGGGGAAGCAGGCTCCCCACCGAGCAGAGAGCCCGATGCGAAGCTTGATCCCAGGACCCTGACATCATGACCTGAGCTGAAGGCAGAGGCTGCAACCCACTGAGTCACCCAGGTGCCCCTCTTTATTCTTAATGGATTAATTATGGCCTAACAATTCTCCTATTGATGAGTAATTGCCAATATTTTTAAATAATAAAAATGATGTTGGATTTAGGCATCCATCTTAAGGAGTTACATAAAGAACACAAAATAAGTCTAAAATGGAAGGAAACAGTAAAAATAAGAACAGCAATAAAACGGAAAAAAGAAGTAGCTCATCCTTAAATCTGCATTTGCTTATTAGTATTCTCCTGGCCAGTGGTATCAGAAGTATTGGCTACTGGAAGTACTATTGCTTTTTCTTTTCTTGAATGTTTTACAGATGTTTAATATACCACCCAAATCTCAACTGAAATGTATAATTATTACATTTTTATAACTTTAGAATAGGAAATCAATACTTAATATAGTTTAACATTTTAAGCCTCACATATTAAAACTTAAAACATGGTTTACAAATAGACATCACACCCTTAAAGGAAATAACAGAAGCAATTAGTAATCTCTCTAAGCTCTCTTCATAGAGATTTCAAAATAAATCTAAGGTTATACATAGGATGTGGGTTTTTCACTGGGAGTAGTATTACAGAAAGTTTGTGGTATTAGAAGGGTCATGACACAATGCAGGTTGCTTAGTCTCAAATGCAAGTGTAAAGCTTACATTTTAAAAATATTTTAAATTATACTCACAGATGAAAAGTGTAACACAAAGAGAGACTATGCTAAAGATATATCCAAGCTCTCTCTCTCTCTCCTTTGTAAAAGTTAAACTATTTTAGAGACTATAAGAAGGCAATATCTTGACTGTTTTTAAGGTTAAATAATACTTTTTTTCAAGGCTATATTATGAAACTATGTTCAACGGTCACAGAAGCAACCATATTAACTTGCAGCACGGGGACAATTTTTAAGTCCTAATTTGATTTTTCAATGCATATATTAAAGCAACTTGTATTAAGCAAACTATAACTGCATATGAAATTACTATAATAGAAGAATACCAATGATTTGAGTAAATCCCTGACAGTTGATAAGTAATCACTGTGATTAATCAACATAACCTTACTGAAACATCAATAGCAACCACTAAGCTTTAGTAAGTTATTACTGATTTGTACCTTGCCCTAAGAAAAATTAATCATAATAGTAAATGTGGTAAATGGTAGCCTCTCTGTGACTTCAAGGTGACTCATTTGAAACATCTAAAAACAAATCATACTCATATCATGTACCATTCTAAGTTTCTAAAACAGTTTCCTGTAATTTAAAGTCATGGACAAAAAGGTTTGAATATTTTTTATGGTTTAGTAACTAGGGAAAAAAAAGTACATATAAATACTTTTAAGAAAATAATAAGGTAATTTGAAAAGTATGGAAGAGAGAGAATAAATTCAAAAATTTTTAATGCTAAGACTGACTTAATTCCATTTGAGAAGAGAAACATGCACACAAATACACACACATTTTAAAGTGATCTTTCTTATAGGACCAACTACATGCCCACATGAAAAATCGGCATTTGCATAAGGTCCAAAAGCTAGAAAATATTTCTTTAAATCAGTTTAATTAAAAGCAAAGCAATTTTGTGACAAATACTTAAATTTATATAATTCCAGGGGTCCCCAAAAAGCATGAAATTACATAAACTATTTTTTACAATAGATGTTTTAAAGAACAGTTTTGGATTTACAGAAAAAATGATAAGACAGTTCCCATATACCTCCTGCCCTCAATTTCCCCTATTAATAACATCTTCCATTAGTATGGTAAATTCGTTACAATTAATGAACCAATATTGATACCTTATTACTAACCAAAGTCTATAATTTACTCAAATTTTCTTTGTTTTGTTTGTTTTTAAGCTACTGTCCTTCTTCTGTCCTAGGATCCTATGGAGAATACCATATCACATTACATTTTGCTGTCACATCTCCTTAGGTTCCTCTTGGCTGTGATAGTTTTTCAGACTTCGTTTTTGATGAGCTTTGAGGAATGCTGGTCAAGTATTTTGTAGGATGCCCCACCATCAAAATTTGTCAGGTATTTCTTCTCATGTTAAGACTGTTTAAGGGTTACTGGAAGACTAAAGAAGTACTATTTTCATCACATCATAGTACATACTATCAATATGATTGGTAACTACTGATGTTGACCTTGATTATCTGTGTGAGGCAGTGTTTGTCAAGTTTCTCCACTGTAAAGTTACTCTTTTTCTCCTGCCCTTTCCATACTGTACCCCTGGAGGGAAGTCATTGTGCACAGTCCACACTTATGGAAAAAGACTTCTTCATCTCCTTAAGAACAGGATATCTACAACAATTATTTGGAATTCTTCTGCATAGAAATTTATCTCTTCTTTCTCACTTGCTAATTTATTTAAACATACTGTGAATTAAAATCTACCATGACTTTAAACATTTTTTTCTCATTTGTTCTACCTTCGGCCATCATTCTGTTGGTTCTTCTGTCCCTTTAATATACTCCTATTAATGTAGGGTTTTGTTTTGTTTTTAAACCCTTCCTTTCTCTAGTATTACAAAGTGTCTAGGCTCATCTTTGTCCTTACTGTATTTCTTCTTCCAGTACTGGAATCAGCTATTTCTCTGAGGAGCCTTGGTTTCCTTCATTAGAGAATGGTATGAGAAACTATATGCTAGGTGTGCACAAATTAATTTTTATTAACCACCAAGATGGTTGCTGATATTATGGTACTTAAGAGTCTAATCCTCCTTCACTAATTCTTCAGATGTTACAATGAGCTCCTCTTGGGTATTTGAGTGATATTCTTCATTTCTAGATACAGCAATACCTTAAAAACCTCTAGGTACCTAATTTCTTTATATTTAACTGCATACTAAATTTGGGTACCAAAGAATCTGAGCACTTAAGTAAATAAAATTTTAACTGAATTTTATAATCCTGAATGAGAACACAGCAAGCTGAATACAATATTTTACATACCTAACTTCTTCTGTTGAGAATTACTGTTAAAACTAGATAAAATTAGAGAACAACTATTTTTTAATTTAAAAATGCTTAAAATTTTGAGAAAATTGTTTAAGAAAAATGAAAAATACTTTAATATTTAAGTAAGTTGCTCAAAACGGAAGCCATTGTACTTAAAGGGGAAAAAAAAATCTTCCAAAAAGAAGTCTGTTAGCCAAGAGTTGGCATATAAACTACCACCTGTTGTGAAACTATTAACAAATTAGCTCAGGAAATTGAAAAGCACAAACTGATCACAAAGCTTTATGATAAATTCCATCATTTAGTAATGTCACTGCAACTTAACATTATTAAAACACATATTTTAAAGTTCAGTAATAAAGATTTTATCACTTCCTCTCCATCTCTGCCAAAACTGCATACTGATCTGGGCACAGTGATTTAAACGTAACTCACTCATTTTAGGTCAGAACAGTATTTTGAGTGGGTGTTTCTTAAGCCTAGAGTGGTTGGGGTATTGCCCATCTGAGGCATCCCTAGAGGTTATCTGCTGGGCAAACTAACGAAAGTGGGTAAATGTTACTGGGTACCAGGAAAAGAAAAAAAAGTTGGATTTGAGTAGAACCACACTGTTTTAAATTAAAAATTTTCCATTACTTATAACAAAGCAGCATTAATTTTATAGATGCTCTTGACCCAAAGAAGCTTTTAAAATGGTTATGACAAATTAATATCCTTATCTTTATAATAACCAAAATACAAACTCAATTCTGGGTTAAATACCAGAAAGCTTGAGTTTAATTCCCGTGTGTTTTCTTCAACTGTGAGCAAAAATTAACTTCTTTGTGTTTTGTTCCACCACCAGCAAAGTAGATCAAGTTTTATTCAGTGTTAATATAAAAATAAAGTCCAAACAAATAAGTAACATTTGGATCAATAGAATAAAGGTGGAAAATTCCACTAAGAGGAGGAAACACTTTTTAACCACCATTTCCTCCTACTATGAATTACTCTTTTCTTTTTTTTTTTTTTAAAGATTTTATTTATTTGACAGAGAGAAACACAGCGAGAGAGGGAACACAAGCAGGGGGAATGGTAGTGGGAGAAGCAGGCTCCCTGCTGAGCAGAGAGCCCGATGTGGGGCTCGATCCCAGGACGCTGGGATCAGGACCTGAGCCGAAGGCAGACGCTTAACGACTGAGCCACCCAGGCGCCCCACTATGAATTACTCTTAAAAGAATTTTTTTTTCTGAATCAGGTTCAATTAAATTATTTTAATAGGTTAAATGTCTACTAATTGATCACTCCTATGCTCAAAACCCTCTAACAACTTTCCATCTTACTCAGAGAAAGGCCAAAATTCTTTGGCCCTATAAAATCTGCCCTATTTACCTCTCAGACTTCCTCTACTTCCTCTCTTACTTCACCCAGGGACTCAGACATGCTCCTGGCCTTAGGTTCTTTGCCCTTACTAGTACCTTAGCAAACAAATCTTTCTCCAAATCTGCATGACTTACAAATCCTTTCTCATTTAATACCAACAGCTTTAAAGCAGAAAACTTTCAGATCCTCAGTTCTGAATGAATAAATAAAAAGATAGGTTAAGTAACTTGTCAAAGATAGTAAGTAGTTTGACTTCAAAATATATATTCTTAACAAATACAAAATCTCTAGCAATTATGAGAAAACAAAAAGACAAAAAGTTGTGACCACAGAGTCATTTAGGATTCAAAATCCGCTTGCTCTTAATAATAATAATGATAATTAAATTTCCTGAAGCTTTTTATCCTGATCAGGTTTTATCATATTTATTTTTGCAGGCTACTTAAACAGAGAAACTAGAAAATCAGCTTGTAAATTATATACATGTGCAGATAGGAAGAAAAAAACAAAATTCTCCCTTAAAAGGTTACAACTCCTATCACCTCAGATGTAACTCAGATGTAACTGAAGCCACTGACACCAACAATAAACATACACGAATTTTCAGAAGTTTAAATTCTATTCAACAGCCTTTCAAAGAAGAGACCCATGTTCAGTCACTCCTTCAGTAAGATGATAAATGCATTTAGACAGAGTCCAAGATCATTCTATCATTCTCACCAGGGACCTAATGATAAAAAATGTATGCAAATTGACACATGTATGAATACAGTGATAATGTCTGAATTTTAAAATTTTGAATATTTCAAGTATATACAGTAAAAAGCACTTGTAGAAACAGCAATGAGTGACTTATTGTATTAATTTAACATCTAATACAAATAATTGAGCAATGGTTATATACCAAGCATTATACCAAGTGCTGAGATACACAGCAATTAAATGGACAAAAATTCCTTGTACTGAGCTTCCACTCTGGTGGAGAATGTGGACAACAAGAATAACAAGAAATGTATATTTTATGGCAAGAACTAATTGTTTTGGTGAAACATGAAGTGGCAGAAGAGCATAGTGATTAGAATAGTAGTATTATTTTGGATATAAATTTGGCCGAAGGAGCTTTATCTAATAAAACCATAGAGATCTGAATGAAATGAAATGATTATATAGTATTTAAAATTCATAATGGTAATTCTGAATGGTCAAAAGATAGTAAAATGATATACATGGTATAATTTTTATATTTAATGAAACCTTAGAGTTTAATTTTATAGGTCTTAATTTTATAGGTGTGTATCTGCTTGAGACAAGCATTATAGTAGAATGATGACTAAAATCCATCTGTAAAGTGGCATTCTGTTTGGGAAGGAGGAAAGCTATAACTTTCTCAAATGGTTCTAAGAAAATGGCTAAAATTTGAAAATTGCTACACTAAAGGTTAAATTCACTGTAAGACACTAATATAAAACAGCTCCTCCAAAGACAAGGGGGAAAAGCATTATTATAAAAATCTTAAGTATATTACATATGCAGATATCTCAAATAATAACACAGGGAAAGATTATAAACTTTAAATCAGACCAAACATTTCAAGATGACTAAAGAATCTTTGAAATCGAATTTAATAAACTTTAGCCTCACAAGTGTATCTACCACTGATTGCTAGTGTTTATAAAAGTATTTGTTCATCTAATGTATTTCCTTACCTAAATAGGACAGTTTTAAAAGTATAATTTTTGGGGCGCCTGGGTGGCTCAGTCATTAAGCGTCTGCCTTCGGCTCAGGTCATGATCCCAGGGTCCTGGGATCGAGCCCCGCATCAGGCTCCCTGCTCAGCAGGAAGCCTGCTTCTCCCGCTACCATTCCCTCTGCTTGTGTTCCCTCTCTTGCTGTGTTTCTCTCTGTCAAATAAATAAAAATCTTAAAAAAAAAAAAGTATAATTTTCATAAATACTTTAAAAAGCAGGTCTTTTTTTTTTTTTTTAAAGATTTTTACTTATTTATTTGACAGAGAGAGAGATCACAAGTAGGCAGAGAGGCAGGCAGAAAGAGAGGGGGAAGCAGGCTCCCCGCTGAACAGAGCCCAATGTGGGGCTTGATCCCAGGACCCTGAGATCATGACCTGAGCCGAAGGCAGAGGCTTTAACCCACTGAGCCACCCAGGTGCCTCTAAAAAGCAGGTCTTAATCATATCAACAGATTATATAATAACATAATCTATTACATGAAGAGTTTGAGAGAAATTGGTTTATGGGAAAAAAATTTATTCACAAGAGAGTACAATTATTTGGAAGAGTTGATCTGAAGAGATATGTAAGTACAAAATATTTGACAGAGTTCTCCCCCTAGTGGAACTTGAAAATGATATAAAATATTTCCATGACTAAGAATAACCTAAAATGTACTATTCTTATAATCGAGAAAGGAATTTCAGATTTTATCAAGAGATCTATTAAGGATCTGCATGTTATAAGTAAATAAATGAATGAAAGTTGAATCAAGATGTGTACTGAAAACATTTACTAAATGTATAAATTGTAAGCTAGCCAAGCACAACTCAGTAAGAAGAAATACCTTAAAAGCAGAGGACTAGGGGGTATAGAGAAACACAATTTAAGAAGATATAGCAGCTTGCAGAATGGTACAGAACTTTGAAAGAAAGAAAATTTTGAAAAGTGTGTGTGTGTGTGTGTGTGTGTGTGTGTGTGCAAGCAGCAGGGAGGGAGGATGAAGAGATAATGCTGAAAGATGAGATGGGAAATGCAGGTTTGGGAAACAATGAAAAGGTAAGCTTTTTATGCTGAGAAATTTTGATATGATTTGCTAGGTAAAAGGCAATCAGTAAAAGTTCTTAGTTTTTAGAAAGCTACCTCGGATGCTCTGTGGAAGAGCTGAGGCTGGACACTCTGGAAAACAGTATGGAGGTTCCTCAAAAAGTTGAAAATAGAGCTACCCTACGACCCAGCAATCGCACCACTGGGCATTTACCCTAAAGATACAAACGTTGTGATCCGAAGGGGCACGTGCACCCGAATGTTTATAGCAGCAATGTCCACAATAGCCCAACTATGGAAAGAACCTAGATGTCCATCAACGATGAACGGATAAAGAAGATGTGGTATATATATACGATGGAATACTATGCAGCCATCAAGAGAAATGAAATCTAGCCACTTGCAATGACGAGGGTGGAACTGGAGGGTATTATGCTAAGTGAAATAAGTCAGTCAGAGAAAGACAAGTATCACATGATCTCTCTGATATGAAGAACTTGAGGCAAGGCAGGGGTTTATGGGGGGCGTGGGGGAGAGAAATGAAACAGGAAGGGATGGGGAGACAAACCATAAGAGACTCCTAGACTCATGAAACGAACTAAGGGTGGCTGGGAGGTGGGGGGGTAGGGATAGGGTGGCTGGGTTGTGGACATTGGGGAGGGTATGTGCTATGGTAAGTGCTGTGAAATGTGTAAGCCTGACAATTCACAGACATGTACCCTGGGGCAAATAATACATTATATGTTAATTAAAAAAAAAAAGGAAAAAAAAAAAAGAGCTGAGGCTGGAGAAGAGAGAACTGACTAGGAAGTTACTACAATAGTTCAGGTAAGGCTACGACAGAATTCAGAGAATAGCCGGGGGGACAGAAAGGCTAAGAGAGATTAAAAGTTTCTGAAATTAAAATTACCTTTGATTTAGTTTTAGATTTATTCTGGACTTTCCTCTTTTGAAGGAACTGAGGAGTTGGGCAAGACGCTTCAGTCTTTATGAGTTATTAAAAATTATCTGAAAGCAAAACTACAAGAGTAGGTGAGAAGGTAAAATGTTAGTAATGTTAACTAGCCCAAGCACTTTGTAAAAGAATTTGGTATTATCTAGTAAAGTTTAAAGTTCACATATTCCCTTTACAGCCTTGATGTAGAGGGCTAAGAAAGGCATAAGTGAAGTTCCTCCTAGATTAAACAATCCGATAAGAGATGCTACCACTGATGAAGACTAGAGATACAGAAAGAAAAAAAAAATTTGGATGAAACAGCAACACATAATTTTAAACATGCTGAATTTGAAGGGCCTGCGCAACTTACAGGTGGAGTGGTCTACTGTCTATTTTTTTTTAAAGATTTTATTTATTTGACAGGGAGAAACACAGCGAGAGATAGCGGGAGAAGCAGGCTTCCTGCAGAGCAGAGAGCCCAATGCGGAGCTCAATCCCAGGCCCCTGGGATCTGACCTGGGCCGAAGGCAGATGCTTAACGACTGAGCCACCCAGGCGCCCCGGGTCTACTGTCTATTAAAACTACTCGTCTTCTCATCAAAAGACACAATAGGTTGAAAAACAACAAAGACAAGTCAGAGTGGAAACAGGTATTTGCAAAACATAACATCAATAAATAAAGTGCTATACGTCCAAAGAAAAAGACAAAAACCTAATAGAAAAATATATATATAAAAAGACTTTAGCAGACCTTTACAAAAGAGGAAATCCAAATGGCCAGCCTCATTAGTAATCAGGCAAATGGAAATTAAAACCACAATGAAACATCACTGCATACCCACCAGAATGACATAAGTTAAAACATCTGACACTACCAAGTGTTAAGGAGGATATGGAACAAACAAGAACTTTCATACTTTCAAGAACTTTCAAACTCTTGGGGATTTAAACTGGTATAAGCACTTTGGAAAATAAAGTTGAAGATTTGCATGCTCTGTGACACAAACATTCCACACTAGAGAGACATGTACATGTGGTCAGTATAGTGCACAAGATTGCTCATAATCACAGCACTGTTCCAAACAGTCCCAATCCACAAACTCCCAAGTGACCAATAATATTAGAGTGGATAGATACATTGTGAGATAGTCATAAAATGGAACATGTACAACAATAAAAATGATTACTCTTACTAAAATAATGTTGAACAAAGAAAGAAGAGACAAAGATATTCAAGAACACTTTATTCAAAGTTCAGAAATAGGGAAAACTAAACTGTTTTAGTTTAGTTTTCAGAGCAGAGAGGCATACAAAGATGACACAATTATAAGGAAAAGCAAAGGAGAGACTACCACAAAACTCAGGACAAGGGAGTCAGGTGTGACTGGGTAGACTTCTGGGTGCAGGTAATATTCAGGTGTTTATGCAGGTGTTTATCCATATTATAATGTAGCTTTGTATTATAAACTTCTTGGTATATTGTGCTAATAATTTTTAAAATAATTTTTAAAAAGATTTAAAAATTATTGGTTGGGGGAAACATGCAAGGGCTGGAGTTACATTAGGATCTATTGTTGTACAGACAGCTCCAAAGCCATGTAAATGAGACCCTTCATTTGAATATACAGCTTTTAAAAAGCCAAAAACTTGGGATTCTCAGAGGAATACAAGCATTCAGAAATGATAAGAAGACTAAAACAATAAACAAGAAAGAAGTGAGGCAGAAATGAGTGGTGGTGGGAAAGCTACGGGAGGAGAGAATGTAAAGAGGATGACTCTTTGATGATGTTATTGTTATTTATCATAACAATGATAAATGAGATCAACACAAGCAGGATAAATACCGAAAAAATACCAATGAGTTTAGCCATTAGGATTCCAGGGATTATTTAATCAAAAGCCATTTGATGCCAACATATTCCTGATAGTAAAAATTTCATGCATTTTCTATTTTCAGAAATGACACAATATGTTGCATTCCATTTAAAATAAAACATGCAGCATATCAGGCTCTTCACTTCAATAAGTACTTCAGAGTAAATAAAAACAATGATATAAATCTTGCTGTTTGTGACTAACATGTACAGAAATGTAGCAAAATGGGGCGCCTGGGTGGCTCAGTCGTTAAGCGTCTGCCTTCGGCTCAGGTCATGATCCCAGGGTCTTGGGATCGAGCCCCGCATCTGGCTCCTTGCTCGGCAGGGAGCCTGCTTCTCCCGCTACCATTCCCTCTGCTTGTGTTCCCTCTCTCACTGTGTTTCTCACTGTCAAATAAATAAAATCTTTAAAAAAAAA
>CM053606.1:67362934-67482403 GCA_028646535.1 Procyon lotor | reverse complement strand
TAAGGGAAACTGGATGTCAAATACCACTTAGGTTATGACAAGTAAAGACAGATAATAAGCATCTTTTTTTTTTTTTTTTTTTTAAGATTGATTGCTTTTAGAGAGACAGAGTGGGAGAGGGCAAGTAAGGGAAGGGGCAGAGGAAGAGGAAAAGAGAAAATCTTCGGGGCGCCTGGGTGGCTCAGTCGTTAAGCGTCTGTCTTCGGCTCGGGTCGTGATCCCAGGGTCCTGGGATCGAGCCCCACATCGGGCTCCCTGCTCAGCAAGGAGTCCTGCTTCTCCCGTTACCATTCCCTCTGCTTGTGTTCCCTCTCTCGCTGTGTTTCTCGCTGTCAAATAAATAAAATCTTTAAAAAAAAAAAAAAAAGAGAAAATCTTCAAGCGGACTCCTTGCTGAGCATGGAATCTGACTTAGGGCATGATCCCAGAGTCGGCCACTTAACCAACTAAGCCACCTAGGTGCCCCAATAATAAGCATTTCTTAAAGGAACTAGAAGTAACTATAACACCTATGGTTTTATAGTTGCTTATAGCAATTCTTTTTTTTTTTTAAGATTTTATTTATTTGACAGATCACAATTTGGCAGAGAGGCAGGCAGAGAGAGAGAGGGGAGAAGCAGGCTCCCCACAGAGCAGAGAGCCCAATGCAGGGCTCAATCCCAAGACCCTAAGATCATGACCTGAACTGAAGGCAGAGGCTTCAACCCACTGAGCCACCCAGGCGCCCCGCTTATAGCAATTCTTAAATAGATTTCATTGACTAAGGATAAGAGAGACTTACTCCATTAGCATTCCCATGAAAACACCATCTAATAGCATATTCTTCAATCTTAGACATGAGAAAAATAAGATATAAATGCTCAAAACGATTTCAGGGGCACCTGGGTGGCTCAGTCAGTTAAGCCTCTGACTCTTGGATTTCAGTTCAGGTCATGATCTCAGGGTTGTGAGATCAAGTCCCACATTGGGCTCAATACTGGGCGTGGATCCTGCTTAAGATTCTCTCTTTCCCCTGCAGTGAATTACATGGTTAACCGTTGACTTACACCACACAAAATAAACCATATAATTAAAAAACATTTCATTAATATGTATGATACCAATAAGATTTTAATGTGACTACAGTATTAGATGTACTTGTTAACATTTAAATGAAACTAATAGGATATGCTTAAAGATTTCGTTCAGCCTGATTTGGGCAACCAAATGAGCTACAGTTTGAAAATCCAGTGAACTTATTTGTATACTCAGGTTTCAAGACTTGTGTACTCATTTTTAAAATGTTTCATTTATTTAAAAACTGATTATCCTGGGACTCCTGGATAATTGGGTGGCTCAGTCGGTCAAGCATCCAACTCTTGATCTTAGCTCAGGTCTTGATCTCAGGGTCATGAATTCAAGCCCTGTGTTGGGCTCCACACTGGTTGGGGAGCCTACTTAAAAAAAAATTAATTATCCCTACTCTTCATCTGACTCTTACTTTCTCCTTTCATTATCATGCCAGTATTTCTAAACACATCCATAAAAGGGAGAAGAGAGGAAAAATTATAGATATGTGTGCAATTTATCAAATTCTTAATAACAGTTCTGGATTTTTGTTTGTTTTTTAATTTGGTGCTTAGTTTTGATTCTGGATTTTGTGTCTTTGTTCTCCAAAAAGAACTTACTACACGTGGTTGAGAAACTCTCAGTTTTGGAACAGTGGGCTTAGAGTCAGGAGACCTGGATTCTAGGCTTGGTTCTACCATTGGTTAATTGTGTGCCCTTAGGCTGCCAGTTTACTTCATATAGTCATTCAGTCAGTGAGCATTCGGACATCATTTAGCTCCCACTCATGCTTCCGGCCTTGCCTCATTTACTGCATCCTAAAGCAGTCATGCTAAGTAATCTTTCATGTGCTTTCCACCCCAGTCCTGCGCTAGCTGTCTAAGTCATTGTCCCGCTTGTGAAGGAACTCAGACTGGTAGGGAGAACAGTCTGTATGGACAGTGCTGTGGTAGAACCATGAGAAATGCGTCCAAAAGTCTCTGGGTGTAGAGCTACCTAAACTATGTCAAAGATATAGTAAGATAGCCAGGAAAAGGAGAGTAGAAGAATGTTTAGGCAGAGAGGCCATCTTATACAAATGTTTGGAGGCAAGTAAAGAGCTCAGGAGAGAGAGAAAGAGCAGCTATAAAAATATAAAAATGACAGGGAAGTCAGTAGAGAGGGACACTTCTGAAACCAGAGACTTAGCCTGATCAGTTTGTCATGTGTGGTCTGAAAATAGCATTCAGAGAGATTGATCTGGTGGCTGAGGGTAAAGTTTTCTTTCTATCTATCTATCTATCTATCTATCTATCTATCTATCTATCTATCTATCTATCTATTTATTATTTGACAGAGGGAGAGAGATCACAAGCAGGCAGAGAGGCAGGCAGAGAGAGAGGAGGAAGCAGGCTCCCTGCTGAGCAGAGAGCCCGATGCGGGGCTCGATCCCAGGAACCCGAGATCATGATCTGAGCTGAAGGCAGAGGCTTTAACCCACTGAGCCACCCAGGCACCCCAAGCTTTCTTAATCGAACAAGAGGAAATCCATAAAATAGAGTCTTCTTCCTTAATTATGTTTTGAATTATATTTTCTTTAAGACCTTGGCCCAAGCAAAACATCTGAGAGCCAATTTGAGTCTTTTCAGTTTAATTAAGATACTCTCTTCCTGTTATCCAAGCTACCCAATACTGCACACTTGTTTCTTAGTGCTGTATATTCCTAAATATAATTAAATCCAGTTTCTTCAGCTATGCCAAGATTTTGAAATGTAGCCATTTTTAAAACCTTATTTTCTTTTGCATCAAGTAATTCTGTTTTAAAATGCTAGTTTTTAAAAGAAACAGTAACATAGTATTGATAGGCTTTCAAACTAAGAACATTTGTAAATGTGTTCTACAAACGTACTAAGTGTCAGCTAAAGGAGCATTGATAAAAGATGAGCTAGCTCCCTCAGATTTACAAAAACTAAAAATTTCAAATTGTGGTTGGAAGTCTTTAGTGCAGTAAATCATGTGCTTTTCATGGACCCTATCTCACAGATGCAGTTGGACTTGAGATAATCAGATTTTCATTCCCCATGAACTGGACAGCTAAAATGCCATACCAGTAATATGTGTCAAAGACTTCGTGCTACTCTGCTGCCTGTCTGATTTAAGAAGTTGTTGTGGTCAGTCTGAGGAACCTGTGATATGATAAGATAGCATTCATGAGGTCATGTGGTTTACAAGTACCCAATCTTAACTAAGCAGCCTATGTGCACCTCAGAATGAGGAAGAGAGGGATACTAACCTTTTCTGTTTAAAAATTCATTTTGTGTTCAGTGACAAAATAGTATAGGTCGGTGGCTATTTATGTATATTATATATTTTTAAAATTAGTTTCTGGAAAAAACTGAATGCTACAAATGCATTCATCTCCTTTTACTTAATAGTTCTGTCTAAAGCATTAAACTTTTTACTGCAAGTATTTTCTGCCTATTAAAATGAAGCTGGAGAAGGTAGACACCACTTCTTTTTTCTGTTGAGGAAAAAATTGGATGTTGAAGATTCTCATTGTTGGTGAATTTTTTAAAATCAATTAAATTTTCTACATTTCCTAAATAGGAAATTATTTATTTTCAAAGTGGCAGTATTTCCATTGGAAACATACCCACAAAATGGCTATCTGATTTTGGGAAATATACCCATCTGAGTGGGAAACATACCCACAAAATGGCATGCATATATATATATATATATATATATATATATATATATATATATATATATATATTTAAAACAGATTTGAGATATAATTCACATATAATACAGTTCACCCATTTTAAGTGTACAATTCAGTGGTTTTTAGTATATTCACGGAGTTGTGCAGCCATTACCACAATTTTAGAATGTTTTTATCACTCCAAAGCTAATACCATTCCCATTAGCAGTCATTCCTCATTTCCCTCAAGCTCCCATCCCCCAGCCCTAGGCAACCACTAATCTACTTTCTGGTACAGATTTCCTGATTCTGAACATTTCATGTAAATGGAATTATACAATATGTGGTCATCTGTGATTGGTTTCTTTATTAGCACAAAGTTTTCAAGGTTCATTCATTTGTAGCGTGTATCAGTACTTCATTCCTTTTTACTGCCTGATAATATTCCATCAAATGGGTATGCCACATTCTGTTTCTCCATTTATTGGTTGATGGACATTTGGGTTGTTTTCACTTTTTGGCTCTTATAGATAATGCTGTACATGTAATGATGTACATGATGTTCATGTACAGATTTCATTGTGACCATATGTTTCCATTTGTCTTGAATGTTACTTACTAGTGGAATTGCTGGATCATGTTGTCACTCTATGTTTAATTGTTTGAGGAACTGCCATACTGTTTTCCAAAGCAGCTATACCATTTTACATTTCCACCAGCTGTGTATGAGAGTTCCAGTTTCTCTACATGCTTGCCAATACTCGATATTTCTCCATTTTGTTACAGCCATCGTAATAACTATGAAGGTCATCTCATTTTGGTTTTGATTTGTGTTTTTCTGGTGGCTAATCATATTGGCCATCTTGTCATATGCTTATTAGCCATCTATATCTTACTTAGAGAAACATTTACTCAGATCCTTTGCCCATTTCGTAATTGGGTTGTCTTTTTATCATTGAGCTGTAAGAGTTATTTATATATTTCAGATATAAGTCCCTTATCAGATAAATGATTAAAATTTGGGTAATTAGATGGACTGATAAAACCCATGACTTAACTTTAGAGGTAAATGATTCCTCTTAATGGTTCAATCCAGATAGAAAAGAAGCACTTCGTTTTGACAAGGATGTTTTGTTTTGTTTTAAGATTTTATTTATTTATTTGACAGAGGGAAAGAGATCACAAGTAAGCAGAGAAGCAGGAAGAGAGAGAGGGGGAAGCAGGCTCCCTGCTGAGCAGAGAGCCCAATCCAGGGGGGCTCGATCCCAGGACCCTGAGATCACGACCCGAGCCCAAGGCAGAGGCTTTAACCCACTGAGCCACCCAGGCGCCCTTGACAAGGATGTTTTGCTAAACATTTGAATTTTTTTCAGTGCTTCAGCTGAAGGTTAAATCAAATGAAATGTACTTTGATGTAGCTTTAAAAGTGCAGAGTGAAACAAGTGTGAAGTGATTTATTTCCTGTAATTGGTCATAAATTTACATAGAAGCTCATATATTCCTAACCTCATCACCATTGACATTAGAGTACCTTCTAAATAATGTTAATGGTTTCAATTTTATCAAGATGTGTCAGCTGCCAGGAAGAATACAATGCAGTTTCATTTTGTTTGCCGTAGTAAACTGGATAAATCTTTTTTTTTTTTTTTTTTTTTTTTTTTAGTATACTGGATAAATCTTAAGTATACACTGTAGAAAGATTAAGAGTTCTTTGTAAATGACTTAATTCTTCCCCCTCTCTCCTTCTCTGGTAACAAATACACACTATAAATTTCTTCAGTGCCAAACTTTCCTTCCACCTTTTTCACTTGTTATTGTGGGTACATATTTTTTCTTTGCTTCTAAAAGCACGAGTTTTAACTATTGTATTTTATACACTTAACACAATCTGTATGTTTTTTAAATTTAAATGCTTTATCTGGTTTTTAAAAATAATTTACTTAGCTTAAAGCCAGAACCATTTTCAACATTGTCTATTTTGTATTATCTCAAAAAAAATTCTTAAATTTTCAACTTAATCTACTTTTAAGTACTGTAGGTCTGAATTTACTGTAGGTCTGTATAATACAGTGATCAAGAAGTCATGACCTCCGATTGATTGCTTTTATTGGTTTCCTGTTCTGATTCACTGGAAATCTTTTGGTTTTGGTGCTTATGGCTAGTTTTAATCTTTGTCATGTGTACGATTCATTTTTGAAAGAGGCTGATAATTGAGAATTTAGCACATTATTTCCCTTCGACATTTTGAAATAATGAAACTAAAATAACTATTAAAACTATTAAGTAAGGATTTCATCAAATTTCTATTTATACTCTGGAGAAAGAAAGCAAAGCCTCTAGAGCTTAGAAAAACAAATCCTTGTGATTATTGAACTTGAGGTCCATCTTTTCGTATAAAGTATAATGTTATTTAAAATTTTATATCTTATACATCACTTACAGAAATGTTGCTTTAACAGCAATTGTTCAGTATTTTGCAAAGATTGATTATATAAACCCAAATGTACAAATAGAAGCTTTTATAATCTGATATGACTCAGTCTTGGAAACTTACTGCATCTGTTTTGCAGTTCGCTTCGTATCACATGACTCACTTAAATGGTTTAAACCCTGTCTAGTAGTGATCAAAGTTCATTTGGTTAGGGGTTTTTTTGGTGTGTGGATGACTTTTTTCCACTTTGTTGTGGACTGATTGTCTTTCAGAATATTCAGTGCAGCGCTTCTTATTCTTTTGAATCTCAGAAAGTGGTAACTGTCTGTACAATTCAACCTCCAGTCACACACAGGGGGAAATTTTTTTAACTTGAAATAATATGCATGGAAGCACTTTTAACAGTAAAGCCTCATATAAATATAAGGGTTTATTATTAATTTTATTACCCCTACACATTAAAATTTGAGGAAGGATAACCTCTTGTGTCTCTTTAAAATCAACTGCAAAAAACCCAAACCTTTTCAAGTTACCAGTGTTGTGTAATTACTGGAAGAAAGCAAACACATAGAGAACATGTACACTCTATCCACATGGACACTAGTCCAGGTGATCAAATTTCTCAGCACAGATTTCTCTATTATTTATTAGGAAGTTATATTTAAAGGCTGCAAATCTCTAAAGGTATAACATTTCCCTGTTTTACAAAAGAAACTTCTATCTTAACCTCTAGAGGTTTAGCTAATGAAGTAGACTAATGGACATTTAGGTTGTTTTCACTTTTTGGCGAAATTTTTTAAATACTTGTATATCTTTAATGATTATAAAGTCCTTTGGCCCTTCAGAATATTCATTCCTGCAGATTCTTCTTCCTGCTTTCAAATCTTACTGATAATTTTTATGTGAAATAGCTGGAATAGGTTTTTGTTTTGTTTTGTTTTTGTTTTTGTTTTTACAATAGGTTTTAATACTAGTTTTCAGTGTTTGGATTTTTACTATCATGCAGTTAGAAACTCTGCTATTTCCTGTCAAAACCTACATTCATCAGACTATGAACATGACAGTTTCCTGTTTTCTTATTAGCTATACTGCCTCTTGTGCTATATTCTTTATAAGTTGTATAATATCTTAACACTTTCTTTTTCTGATTGCTAAATACTTTCTTTGGGTCAGCGTTGTTGAATACCTGCAGAGAAATCTTAAAATCCAATCTCTTTGAAGCTAGTGAGACGTCAAGATTTTGTTAGCTTTTTAAGCTGTAATGAGTATGTCAGAATATCTTAAGTATTATTTAAACAAATTCTATATGTTTTTCTTTACTCTGTCTCCTCATGCATAACATGATGAAGCAGTCCACATCAGGTAAGAAAAACTACATTATTGGGGTCTTGTATATTAGCATTCCCCTCTGTCTTCTTATTAATATTCTTATTCAAAAAGGATGAGATGAATAATGAGTACCGGAGGGCTTTCTCAAGAATCCTGTTATCTTTTCGGTGTAGTTCATCTATATTTCTTATGTGCCCACTCTTGTCAAGTCAGAATGCTGAGTTCTAGGATACAAAAATGATTAAAAAACAGTCACTATCATCAGAGGCTAACGGAAGTGGTAGAATATATGTACAGCTGCCATCCAGACAGTGCTAATTTTAGGTATTCATTATAACTTGGAAAAAACTTATCTATAAATAATACACTCAAATATATATGTGTGTCAATACAGTATTAAAGTTTATGAAAATATTTATGCCTGTTGATGTGTTAAATATGTTATAAAATTATTAAAATGCTAATATTTTACACTATTAATATCAAAATAATACCAGAAAACAAAAAAATGCTTCTAAATGTAAAGGAAGCAGTTTTCATTTTTTTGGGTTTTTGTCATTGGATTATTTGGGGGTTTTGTTACGGTGAGTGTAACTGCTTATCAGAATGGTCAACTACAAATGAATTTGGAAGTATTTTTGAGAGACTTTATTGATGACCTTATTTTTTAATGTGCATGTTTTTTATTATGGAAATTTTCAAATGTTCACAAATTCAGGGAGAATAATGTTTAATGAACAAACAAACAAAGTTTAATGAACTTTGTGTTATATATCACTGAGCTTCAAATTTCTCTCCTTTTTTGCTTGTTTTTAAACTATTTACATGGAATCATACAGAATAGACTCTTTGATATCAGGCTACTTGCAGACGCCTGAGTGGCACAGTTGGTTAAGCAACCTGCTCTTAGCTTTCACTGGGTCCTGATCTCAGGGTCTTATTGGGCTCAGCGCAGAGTCTGTTTGAGTTTCTCCCTCCTTCTCCCTCTCTTCTCCCCCTTCCTATAAAAGAAATAAATAAATCTTGAAAGAAAGAAAAAAACAGTTTTTCTATCAAGGGCTTTAAAGCTAGAACTATTCTCCTAAGGTTAGACATGTTATCCTTTACAAGGTATAGTCTGTCACCTGAATATGAAGCTGATTGTCAGAATAAAATTTGAATTTGAAGGTTGACATTTGATAGGAGGAGGAGAAGAGAAGGCCCTGATTCTGTTTTATAAACACACATGCTCTTTCACTTTGATATAAACTGAAATGTTGCGATGTCTAAAACTGGTTGGTGTTCTTCAGTGATGAATCCCCTGAAACACTTACCCATGGGAACTAGATTTGGTGAAGGTGTCACATCTTAAAATATTTATCTGCCTCATAGTTCTTTGTATTTTTATTTGCTTTTTCCCCCCGAGTCTGTTGTGTGTCCCCATCAGGCCATTATATTTTTAAAATATGACAGGGGCCAGTGTGATGATGGCAGTGATAAATTAACAAGAACATCTTAAGTTCAAATTTATTTATCCTTACCAAATTTTCTTAACATGATCCTAATATAGTAAATCTCCAAATATGATCCATTTAGAGCAGTGTCTCTTGGGGCGCCTGGGTGGCTAAGTGGGTTAAAGTCTCTGCCTTCAGCTTAGGTCATGGTCTCAGGGTCCTGGGATCGAGCCCCGCATCGGGCTCTCTGCTCAGTGGGGAGACTGCTTCCCCCTCTCTCTCTGCCTGCCTCTCTGCCTACTTGTAATCTCTCTCTCTGTCAAACAAATAATAAAAAATCTTTAAAAAAAAAAATAGAGCAGTGTCTCTTGGAATGTGATCTATGGATTATCCTATTCAGAACTCCCTGGAGTACTTGTTTAAAATACAGATTCCCAAGTCCTGCCTGCTGAGTCCAGGTGTCTGAGAGGAGGGCCCAAGAGTCTGTATATTTTTAAAATAATAGTCCCAGGTGGTTCTTGTACATAACAAAATTTATTCAATTGGTCTAGAGAATTAGGGAGCCAAAGGGTGCTGTTAACATCACCAACATTCTCCCAAAAGTAAGGACTCCAAAGTGACCTACTGAGTTGAATAGTCTGTGAGATCATCTCTGTGGTAGTTTGTAGGTCTTTTAACTGATGTTTGGAAAATGGTAAATCTACTTAATATCTAAAGTAAATTATTTTTAAATGTTATAGAATTAGAAGGCATTCATTAGAAGGAAACATTTTATCATACAGTAAGCTTGTTTTTACTATTTTACATACTCATGTTTGAGAATAAGATAATCTGAAGTACAGAATCAGATTATGTATTTTATTTTTCTAAAACATCTTCCACGTCAATAGGCTAACGTTATTTAAAAACTGTATTTCAAGAGAGAGAGAAACAAACCAAGAAACAGACTCTTATATAGAGAACAAACTGATGATTACCAGAGTGGGGTGGTGGGGGATGAGTGAAATAGGGGAAGGGGATTAAGGAGTGCACTTGTGATGAGCAGTGGGTGATGTATGGAAGTGTTAAATCACCATACTGTACACCGAAACTAATATAATACTATATGTTAACTATACTGGAATAAAAAAAAACAAAAGAAAATCTCAACCATTCCAGCAGTAATCAAAGAAACAAAGTGACAATAATAGTATATATTGTGATGGAGAAAAATATGTAATAGTCATGCTGGCCAAGGCTGGATATAATAGGCATGCTCAAATACTCCTGGTGGCAGAATATAAGCTATCAAAAATAAATGCAATCATATTTATCAAGAGAAAAAAACCATAAAAATAAAACTCCTTTTTCATTTGCTTCCAGTTAACTAGGTGATGACAACATGGGAATCCACTAAATTATCCCCTGTATTTAAAATGTTTTTAAAAAAATAAATAAATAAAAAAATAAAATGTTTTTTAAGATAATTACAATTTTTTAAATGTATGTTGGAAATTTTTTCTCAAAATTTTGAAGGCCTTGCTCTACTCTCTTTACAGTTAAGAAGTCTGATATCATTGTGCTGCTTTTTTTTTTTTTTTAAGATTTTATTTATTTGCCATAGAGCCAGAGAGAGCAAAAGCAGGGGGTGCAGCAGAAGAAGAGGGAGAAACAAACTCTCCACTGAGCAGGAAGCCTGATGTGGGACTCGATCCCAGGACGCTGAGATCATGACCTGAGCTGAAGGCATGAACTGAGCATGCCACAATGACTGAACCACCCAGGTGTCCCTATCACTGTGATTCTTTTTTTTTTTTTAGATTTTTTATTTATTTGACAGAGAGAAACACAGCGAGAGAGGGAACACAAGCAGAGGGAATGGTAGCGGGAGAAGCAGGCTTCCTGCCGAGCAGGGAGCCCGATGCGGGGCTCGATCCCAGGACTCGGGGACCATGACCTGAGCCAAAGGCAGCCGCTTAACAACTGAGCCACCCAGGCGCCCCATCATTGTGATTCTTAATCTTTTATATAAAATAATGCTTTTGTTTTTGTCTGGATGCTTTATCTTTCCTTGTTCCCACTGTCCTGACATTTCATTGTGAGGTACCATCATATAAGTTTACTTTTATCTATTGTGATGGATACTTGATAGGCTTTTTCAGTCTCAAAGCTCATGTCTTTCAGGTCTGAGAAAATTATGTCTGAAGCCTCTTTCAGAGTATCCTGGGTTTTTTGTTGTTTGTTTTACATGAATGCAGTTTCTTCAGAGGAAATAAATGATTTTTTTTTTAATTATTTATTTGACAGAGAGAGAGAGATCACAGTAGGCAGAGAGGCAGGCAGAGAGAGAGGGGGAAGCAGGCTCCCTGCTGAGCAGAGAGCCTGATGCGGGGCTTGATCCCAGGGCCCTGAGATCATGACCTGAGTCGAAGGCAGAGGCTTAACCCACTGAGCCACCCAGGAGCCCCCGAAATAAATGATTTTTAAAGAGTTCTTTTCACCAATAGTCTGTTTCCTCTTAGTTGCCCCCCCGCCCCCACCTCCCCGTAGCATCTCTTAGATGCTTTTTTCAAATATTTGACTCCCTGCTCAAACTTTAGGTCTGGAGAACTTAAAAAGCTAGCAGGAAGTTCTGAGTGCCTGGATAGAGTTTGTTGACTATGATCAGCTGAGACCCTTTTTTGGGGGAAATCCCAAGATTCACCAGAGAAGAGTCCCTTTGCTTAAAATTCCAATCCTTGGTGGATCTCAAAAGTACTTCCAATCACATTCAGTGACTTTAAAACCTATGTCTAATTTCACCTAGAGAAATAATACCTTTTAAATCTTTTTCATGATAGGAGTGTGTTATTGGCATTTCACAAAGTTTAGTTGTTTTTGCTTTATAAAGATGTTCTAATGGTCTTTAACCAAAACTTAGAAAAGACAAGGTGCTGCAGAAGGGTATGCTAGAGTATATATATATGTCCTCTTCAAGAAAGAGAGTCAGTAGCTTTTGTGAGATTCCTGATCCTATGATTCAAAGGAGATACCAAACAAAGCCACCAAACAGACAAAACGTTGCCTGTAGTAGTGGTCCTTACCCTGGGATGTGCATCAGAATTATTCAGGTCTTTTGAACATATACATTCCTGGCTCCTACCCTGTGCCAGGAGAAAGTTTCAGGAAAAGGCATTTAAGCAGACTGCTCCTTGTTTCAACCATCAGGTAGTGGCTTTGGGTCTGAACAGCTTGGTTGTCGTACTGAACGATGGTATCCACATCTGTATACCAGACACACAGGCAATTGTCCCCTGTTCAGAAGCACTTTTATTGTGAATAAGAGTTCCATTTCAGGTAAATCAACTCCTTTCTGACTCAGCCTCATTTGGTTTGAACAGAAGACCTACCACAGTGATTCTCAAACTGTGAGGTATCACGATCTCCTGAGATGCTTGTAAAATTGTTTCACTCTCGTGTACCTGGCTGGATCAGTCAGTGGAGCCTGTGAATCTTGCGCTCAGGGTTGTGGGTTTGAGCCCCACGTTGAGTGTAGCGATTATTTAAACAACTAATAAATAAACTTTTAAAAAAACGTTTCACTCTCCAGATTTTGATTCCTTAGATCAAGGGTTGGATTCTGAATTTTTAATAATCATCCTTGGTTATCCTGATGGAGATGATCAGTGGACCATATTTTGAGATACGCTAATCTAAGTGTGCTACCAACAATATTATCTGTAGAAGTCATTGTTGGGGGTGTAGGGTGGAGAAAATTGCCTGGGTTTTGTTGTTTGTTTAAATATTATTAGCTCCTAAAAGTCTAGTAATAGGATCAGAAGTACAGCTCTTAGATCCAGACACCCAGGACTGCACATTAGAGGGCCCAGCTCTGGCCTTCCTCTAACCAAACCTCTCTTCACAGGATGAGGAGTCCCCCAGGACATCTGCACCTGAAATTCACCCCGTTCTAGACCACGTTATGAGAACTTAGTACCCTGGAATTCCTTGTGCAAATGTCCCCTTTCAGGGCATTTACAGGCCTCCTTCCTCCCAGGACCAGTGTGTACACTCCTAGGTCTAAGAGATAACTAAGGGACAGTTTCAGTTTTACCAGAGAGTCTCTTACCTTCACCTTTTTCTTCTCCAAAATTCCTTTATGCTATTGATATTCTGAGCAGTTCTCATATAAAGAAGCTCTAGTTGCATGCCCTTTGACATTGAGGAAATGACCCCTCCGCCTAGAGTTAGTTTTATTTAATATTTGAAGTCTCTTATTATATCTGATAAGAAGCTGCAGTTTTTTAATTGCAATAAAATTTGTTAGAGCTACAGCTTTCCAAATAATTGGGAAGTTGTGGTTCCTCTGCCGTAGTCCTTTGGTAACAGCCAGGGAAAAGGAAGACACGTGTTCCGTATTATTTCTTCAAAAGGGTCTGGGAAGAAAAGAAAGGAAGAGATTAACTGACTTAATCTGACACTTGGAGCTCTAAATCGTGTGTTGCAATGTGGTGATAGGATGTTGCATCAGAAGGTGGCAGTTGTAGTAGTGCCATGTGCCATGAGTATCACAGCCCTGGGGAGGTCCTTGTGGTGCTCGGGGCCCTTTCCCTAAAAAGTCACCCCCCCAACCCTGAGTTTAGATCCTTTCTGTCCTGCCAAGGGAGACAGTTACATTGTACGTCATTGTAATTTTGTTCTCTTGGCTCAGGGCATAGGGATTTCTTCAGGGTTGAAGTATTGCCTGAAGCAGATGTCACTGTACGGAGTCTCAGCATCCTTTTTGTTTCCCGTTGTTCACACACCAACAGGGAAGTGCTGACATTTCTTCACTTCTTCCTGGAAGTCTGTCAGGAAAGCTGGCAGGTGTATGGCAAGGCCGTAATGTCTTTACTTTCAGAACCGTTAGTTTTGAAAGTATATGTAATATTTCCTGAATATTTCACACAGGCTTTATCTTAAGATTTGAACGATAGTGAGTGACCAGGAATTTGTCCCTGAGAAACAAAGTCAAAGGTTAATAGTAATGATAAGGTAGGAGGCATGGGATCCCTTTCAGCCAAATTCTTGCAAGTCAAGGTAGATTTTGGTAACTAGTTTTTTTCAATTACTGTTTTGGTGGTCTTGTTTTTAGCTCTTCTCTATTGTAGAAGAAAATTCATGGTATGTGGGAGAAATTAAACGAGTGACAATATCAAAATTAAATTTTCTGTTTAAAACGTAAGCTCTGGAGGGCAACAGGGCTGATGTCTCAATTATATGGTAGTAGAAGTGGTAGTATCCATGGCGAGGGGTTTGGGAGTTTAACGTAACTTAGGCAAAGAAGTGGGAGATGGGGGGTGCCTGGGTGGCTCAGTCGTTAAGCGTCTGCCTTCGGCTCAGGTCATGATTCCAGGGTACTGGGATCGAGCCCCGCATCGGGCTCCCTGCTCTGCAGGAAGCCTGCTTCTCCCGCTACCATTCCCTCTGCTTGTATTCCCTCTCTCGCTGTGTTTCTCTCTGTCAAATAAATAAAATCTTTAAAAAAAAAAAAAAAAAAAAAAAAGAAGTGGGAGATGGTAGAAAGAAGTCACCTTTGATCCTGAAAAGGCTGGTTTTGGAGAAAGTAGTTGAGATTTGTGACAACAATGGGTTTTTCATTGCTGAGCTCTAGAATTAGTCAGACTTGCCCAGCCAGTAACAGGGAGCATATGGTGTCCACATGAAGGTGTGGCCATGGGAAGCTCCTGGGATAGCCAGAACCTGGTTCTGAAAGGTGGAAAGAGAAGAGAAATGGCTGAACAATACATGCCATTCCTCTCCCCTATTCCCTCATGAGGGAAGTTGCTCCTGGGGTGGAGTAGGGGAGAGAAGGCAAAATTATATACTACTGGCATTCCTTCCTTACAGAGAGAGATCTCATTAGTAGGAAGAAGCATTCCTGCCCTGAGTGAGTGAGTGATAGTGGTTTGATGGTCTTTGGGATATTATAATAGGATGGAGACTCGTAGCAAATTTTCATTATTTGTAACTGATTTTCATTATTACGGGGACATGCTCTTGAGACAGTATGTGTGATAGTTCAGAGTATGGTCTTAAAGTCCATATCGTCTAGAAATGCATGCTGAAATATTTACAAGTAAACTGATAGAATGTCTAGGATTTACCTCGGAGTAATCCATAGACAGGAGAGATATAATATAATAGGATTGTCCATGATGTTAGTTGTTGAAATTAGATGATGTGTGCATGGAGTTTTTTATATTAACTGTAATATAATGAAGGTTCGATTTGAATCTAAATTTTGCTATTACCTATGTGTCCACAGTAGTACCTCTACCTGAGTTTCCATTTTCTAATCTCTAATGAAGATGATAAAATCTACCACATAGGACTGTTGTGATAATTCAATTAAAATAACAAGTTACATGTCCATTACATAACACATAGGAGGTGCATAAAAATTGGTAGTTACTATTTTATCTACAAATGGAAAAGAAAAAAGATAAGTTACCTTCTTTTTTAAACATGAAACATTTGCTTTCTTGGTATGTGTGTTTCCCCTAGTTGAGTATATTAACTTGGATTTTGTTTTGACAGCTCAGGTGCCTAAAAGGCCAGAGGGTCTTCTCAGGCCAGCCTCCTTTTGATGGAATCCACATTGTCAACCATTTAATAGGAGATGATGAATCATTCCATTCCTCTGATGAAGATTTTATGGATAATTCCTTACGGGAAAGTGGCGTTGGTTTTCCTTTGCATAGAAAATCTGGCCCGATGTCTTTGGACCCTGCTGTGGCAGATGGTAGTGAAAGCGAGACAGAAGACAGTGCGTTGGAGACCAGAGACAGCAACCGAGTGGCTCGAAAGGAGCACCCCCCAAGAAGAGAGTCATACTCAACCACTGTCTGACCATCACTGTGACCTAGACTGTGGGGTTTTTTTAAGGGATCAGTTATCATATGATTAAGGGTTTTTGGAACATATCTGTTTCATATGTACATACGTATATACATATTTACACACACACACATACACACACATATATATATTTTACAGTCTTATTTGCCTTTTTATCTTTGCCAAATCTTTACCACTGACTTACCATTGCCATAAAGTAGACTGGACTATGGTTAATGGGAAAAATAAGGTTCTAACAGTATTACTGAATATTAATGTTTCTTATTTAGAAAATGCAGTTTATATATGGGAAGCATTTTGAAGTTCAGGACTATGAAAAATTAAATTTTCTTCAGACAGAACTGCTCTAGTGCAATATTTCATGCTCATTCAACAAATTGCATATTTATCAATCTTTTTTCAGGGCAGCTGTCTACAGACATTTGACCAAGATTTATCTTGTGTTTTTGTGTTTGGGGAATGTTTCTGGATTTTTTGGTTTTTGTTTTTCAGTTAAAATTACTGCTTTAGTAGTGGGTCACTGAAAGTTCCCAAATACAAAGCCTTTTTTTCCCATATAATTTTACAAACATAAATGGACAGTCATCTGTCTCGAGAATTTTAAGTTTTATTTTAATTTCTAATTTTTATGTGCATATGATACTTCCATGTATTGCCTCCTGGTCAGAGGAGTAGGTTCACTACGAATAAATGGGTTTTTGTACATATTTATAAATCTACATCACCCACATTGAAAATCATTTTATATGGAGAATGTACATGTTGCAAAATGATTGCCTTCAGCATTCTAACAGGACTTCTGTAAATACTAGGTTAAAAGAAAATTGAAAATAAAACCAAACACTAATATTTTAATAGCTTTAGTATTTTGCTTAGCATTGAACACTAGCAGATTCATAAGTGAACTAATGCTTGTTCAAAAACACTATTGGTGACATATTTTGCTTCATGTGTATATAACAATAAATTTTTCATGATTAAAGAGGTTATAGCACATATTACTTAGTGCTAATATCTACTTAATATAATTTAAGCAATGGACTGAGGTCCAAGATATACAAAAACTATATCTGCAAATAATCTATGAACATTATCTTCAGATTCTCTAGTTAATCCATAGATAAAGCCATAAGAATTCTTTCCTACTAGTTCTTCCTTTTTCTCATCCAAACTTTTTTTCCTGGAAACCTGAATGCCTGTCATTGATAAATTGGTGGAAACACCAAATTACACTGAGATGATGTAAAGATAACGAGAGTGTGTTGACTGGATGCTTTCCACTTCCATTTTCGTCAGCAGCCTGTGAAAAAAAATAGCCTTCAAGGATTAAGAGGAAAGTAAAATTCAGTATATGTGGAGGTACAGTTTTGCACAATATGTTGCCTGCAGAAAAAAGAATTTACATGACAGAATGGAGTAGAAGAGACAAAATCATTTTGTGTCTAAAGCCAGAAGTTAAGTTTTATGGTACATGATGGACTAGGCTTTTCCAGCAAGCCCTTTGTAGCTATTTGCTTGAGAAACAAGATTGACAAGATGCCTCTTGTGTCCATATCACCAGGTTAAATTCTAGTGGTTAAGTAATTTACCTGTGGTTACAAGTTAATAAGTAGCAGAGCCAAAATTTTAATCAAGATCTCTTTGACACCAAACTGAAAAGGTTCAGCTAATGAATTTCTCAATTCTCTGCTTTTCTGACAATGTGATTCAAATGTGTTTCTTGAATATATATAGATCTGTATCTGTGTATAGATGTATCAACACTCATAAACTCTGCACAACTCTACTGGAATCATCTACTAGAATTGTCTGGTGCTTTTAGAATTCTCCTTTGGGGTTCATTACTGTCAGCCTAGAGGCTGTTGATACCCAGGTAAAATGAGATGAGTCATGGCCACATCATTGCTTTCACCCCCCACACTAAGAAATCTGTTGATCTAGACCAAGGTTCAGCAGCTATAGGCCATGAGGCTATTCCAGCCAGCTTCTTGTTTTTACATGATCCACAAGCTAAGAGTAGTTTTTAATATTTAAAAATAGTTGGGGGGGAATCAAAATAGTATTTTGTATCACATGAAATTCAGTATTGATAAATAAAATGTTATTGGAGCTTACCCATGCTTATCCATTTACATATTGTCCGTGGCTGCTTTCGTGTACCATGGCAGAGTTGAATAGTTGCAACAGAGACCATAGGGCACAAACAGCCCGAAATATCTACCATCTGGCACTTTAGAGAAAAAGTTTGCAGACCCTCTAAAATGTAGATTTGTCTCTTAAGTTTGTCTCAGTAGAAGATCAAACTATTTGCTTTTGCTGTTGAATGAATGGTTCGGAAGATTAAAATTTCCTAGTGGATCTTAAACTCATAACTATCCAAAATGGAAAATGTTCCAGCTGTTTTATATCATGAAGTCTTTGATGCCAAAGACAGATTTGGAAGGACATCTCTATCTTTGGAAATGGAGAAAGAAAGGGAAGAATTCCAGAATCCCAGCACTGCTCTCTCAAGCCGGCTGAACTTTAGGGTATATGCTTCAATGAGCCGATGTTATAATTCGACATAAAATAAGAACATCTTTCTAGAATCATGTTTGGATTCTAAATCTGAAAGGTATTCTTAGAGAATTTCCTAAGTACTATTTTCTGGTTAGGAATTAGGTGTTAAAAGAATCATAGTAAGTAAACTGTGATCCACTGATATTCTTGTAATTTGGACATTGGGAAAACTAGAAACAACAATCGTTTCCTTCAAGAGCTTCGATTCAAATACTCCTAGAAGGGTTTAGAATCTTCCTGGTTTTTAGGATGCAACAGGTTACTAAGCCCTGATTTGACATTCAAATTAAGAGGTATTGGAAAGCATTCTCTTGATAGATTTTATTTAATCCCTGATACAATTACTTTGTGTCATTTAAATGTTATTCAGTTAAACACTTTGAGCTGGAGAATATTCAGGGAGGAATAAGTGCATAAATAACAAAGACACACACAAAAGTACTCTTTTAGGATAGTTACTTTCTAGCGGTGTTGCCATCTGGGTTGAAACCCTAGAAGTAGAAGCTACAGGATGATCTGAACAAAATGGAAATCACATTGAGGTGATGAAACAGAACTTTTAGAACAAGCCAGTATTTCAACAACCTTTTAAGAATCAATGGTAAAATATTTTTTCTTCCTGAAAAAAAAAGTTAAAGATACACATTACACAATGTCTACCCTTTCTATTGATAGATATTAGGTACTCAATTTTTGATGATTAATTGAGATGTCAAGTCTCAATTAAGAAAAAAAAATTCAGCTCTGAGTGTGACGCAGCTTGTTACTCTCCAGACAGTGCCTTTGAAAACAAGGTCTAGACCTTTTTAAGTATTTTATTTCTTACACGATAAGAAATGGGTTGGTTCCATATTCTCCTTTATCTTTTACATAATACACTATCATTTTCAGATTTAAAGTAAAATAAATATATGAATTATGTTTCGGTAAAGCCCTTTCATGGCCGGCTTATTTATCGTGTAGTATGAGACGTCAGCAGCTAACATTTTATGAAATCAATGATTTACTTTATTAAAACAGTGTGCTTTAGCCTGAAAGTTATTGCTGCTCCATCATTAATAAAACAGTAAGCTTTTTAAACTAATTAATTTTACTTTAATTCATTCTCCCAAAATTAAAATTCCTGGTTGAAAGTGGAGTGGATGCTATTTAGCAATCCAACTTTTTACATCACATCCATTGTGATGGGAGGCCTATTCTCTCTTTTCACTCCAAAGAAAAGATGATAGAATACATTAGGAATACTATAGAGATGCAAGATTATGTTTTTAATTTTACTGTTGGAATTTCTTATTGTAACGTTGTATGATAATCTGAAATGTTTACTTGTGCCTTTGCTTTCAACAATTATTAAAGTTTTTCGTTTTATAAGCATTTCTGTTTCCCTAAAGTATTAAAAGGGGAGAGGCATCAAAACGCTGTTAACAATGCTTGGCCTAACATCACCTTTTGATTAGTGAGGTTTGTGCTCCGTGGGTACAGGGACCATTTCCACCTGGCCGACCCATGTATAGTGAGTGCCAGACAGAGAGCCTGGTACATGACCTTTTTCAGTTTATTGACAGGCAAGACATGTAGATTTGTTATGTCCTTCAGGAACATGCTAACTTTTTGAAAATATTAAAAGTGATATTTTTATCTCACATTGTATTTTAGGTCATTGAACTGATTAGCAACTAGGCCAGTAAGTATATTCAAATATATAATTCGAATACGCTGTTGTGAAAAGGAAGTTATGCTTTCTGCATCTGTATGTTAATATTGTTTACTTCAAAACCAGTAGTTCACTATATATTAATACAGTAATACAATGTTAATATTGTTTACTTCAGAACCAGTAGTTCACTATATATTAATACAGTAATACAATGTTAATATTGTTTACTTCAGAACCAGTAGTTCACTATATATTAATACAGTAATACAATGTTAATATTGTTTACTTCAGAAGCAGTAGTTCACCATATATTCTGCTTTGTTCCTGAAGGATTGAAGACACTTTAAAAAGGTACATGAAATGCGACAAGATAGCTGTAACCCAGGGTCTGTCCACCTTGGCACTATTGGCATTTGAGGCCAAATTGTGGCAGGAGGCTGTGCAGCAACATCCTTCAGCTGTGACAAGCCAGAAGATCTCCAGTGGTTGCCAAGTCCCCAGTAAGGAGGACTGAGAATGGAAATCACCCCTCATTGAGAATCTGTGGTATAAACTTAGACATGAGTCAAAAAACAATGAGTCCCCTAGGGCCAAAACTAAAAATATATGCATCTACTGAAGACAGATCACAAATTTGACTCTTTCTAGTAGTCAGTAAGAAAAGTAAAACCCGAACCACAATGAGGTGCCATTCACACTTATTAGGATGGCAATTAAAAAAAAAAGTGTTGGCAAGGATATGGAAAAATTGGAACTCGTGCCTTGTTGGGAATGTAAAATGGTCCAGCCACTGTGAAAAATTTTGGCAGTTCCTCAAAATAGTTAAATGGAATTACCACATGATCCAGCAATTCCACTTCTAGGTATATACTCAGAGAAGATTCTAACAGATATTTGCAGACCAGTGTTCATAATAGTATTATTCACAATAGCCAAAGGATAGAAACAACATGACCATTAGTAACAGGTGAATGAGCAAGTAAAATGCGGCATACATACAATGAAATATTACTCAATGATAAAAAAGAAATTCTAATACATACCGCAATGGGGATAAACCTTGAAAACATGCTAGATAAAATAAGGTCAATACATAATATGGTTCTGCTGATAGGAAGTAGCTAGAATAGCACATTCAAAGAGATAGAAATAGAGTAGCTGTTAGGAGGGAAGAGGGGTGTGGGAGGAAGGGGAGTTATTGTTTAATGGATCCAGAGCTTCTGTTTGGGGTAATGAAAAGTTCTGAAAATGGACTTTGGTGGTGATGGTTACACAACACCAAATGTATTTAATGCTGCTGAACTGTACACTTAAAAATTGTTAAAACGGTAAAAAAAAAAATTAGACATGTTAATAACTTTAAGTCCATTTATAATTAAATATGTTCAAATCAAAATATATCAAAGGGAGAAAAAACTAAAACCTGAATAGTTATAAAATTTACAGTGCCCATGAAAAAAAAGTTTTAGATGTAGATTTCTAACACTAGACGGGGACTCAAGCTTTGTGTTAATGAAACCTGGACAAATCACATAATTCTATGGCCTCCTCATTGCTCCTTGAATACCACACTCCCATCCAGAGCCTTGCCGGACCTAGACTGGCATTTGGCTACATTCCCACAAGGCCAGCTCCTCAGCCCCTCCTGGTTTCTGCTCAGGTATCACCCCTAGAGGAGGCCTTTTCTGACCATTCCTTTTTAAGCCTCTTCCCAGACTTATTTTTCTCCATGGCATCGGCGACTGTCTAACATCCTACACATTTTATGTCTTCATTTGTTTTTGTCGACCCGCTCTAGATTGAAAGCTTTATGATTTTCATCTCTATCCCCAGTTACTCAGAATAATGCTTTAGGCTCACAATAAATGTTTGTTGAATGAATGAATAGTTGAATAAATCATATTACCTCAGTTTGTTTACCATTAAAATGGGCTAAACAACATCTTTGGAAACATAAATGTCAGTAGAAACCCCAGAATCCCAATGCAGCCAACCTAGCTCCTGGGACCTCGAATTACTGAACACTGCTTTGGCACAAGACATCCAGCAGGCTCTGAGGAGGAGGCCAAAGAGGAAGCAGACCAACTCCTGTCCTAACACACGGAATGAGAGAGGCACGTGTACAGATACAATGTCATGAGAATTCAAAGGTTATGTCCAGTTCAGGACCCCTTCCCCTGGTCCCTGCCCATCCAGAAGCCCCATCTTGCCCCATGACTGGGCCTATGATTCCTGTCACAACTGCCTGGGGTACCCCACTATCTCTCTTTTTTTTTTTTTTTTTTAAGATTTTATTTATTTATTTGACAGAGAGAGAGATCACAATTAGGGAGAGAGGCAGGCAGAGAGAGAGGGGGAAGCAGGCTCCCCGCTGAGCAGAGAGCCCGATGCGGGGCTCGATCCCAGGACCCTGAGATCATGACCTGGGCCGAAGGCAGAGACCTCAACCCACTGAGCCACCCAGGCGCCCCCCCACTATCTCTTATCTATGGCCTGTTCGTACCTAGATGCTAATATCTCCCAATTTGAGTGCATGGCCACATCCCTCCTGCATTCTAGATTTCACCATAGATGTCTAGAAATGAAGCCTCTTTCACCAGTATGGGGGATTTGGGGCCCAGAGAACCATTCTAAATCCTCCTGAATGGACTCTTACAAGGTAGCTGCTACCATGTTCATGTGAGATGTACCGGCTATGTGTCCTCATCCCCTTGTCACTCAGGCTGGCCACTTGTTCAGAGACCCAGAGGGATCTTCTGTGAGGCTGTCCTCAGTAGCAGGAGAGATCAGGGCTAGGTGGAAAAAAACTAGTTGGCTTTAAAAATGTTGTTTCTCTGATTTTTTTTTTTAAAGGAAATGCATACTGTACACATGAGAGACTCCAAGGCTGAAAGATGCTGTGGCAGTTGAGACGCACCTGGGAGCCCCTAACTGTTCCCGGCCTCTGCTTCAGGGGGTGGGACCAGCAGCCACCACACACAGCCCTCCACAGAGAGCAGAGCAGAGCAACCCGTCAAGTCACCGAGACTTGAACCTGGTGTCTCCTCCCCGGCCAAGAACTCTTCTTCCTCCTCAGGCAGAGACTTTTCTGGTCTCTGGTGTCCTCTCTGCCCCTCCCACCCCACAACTGGACTAGGTGCCCCCTTGGCTTTTGCTGTGCATCTATCTTCAAGACACAGTTGTGCGGGGCCCCACCGAACCTCAAGCAGGCTGACTCTTCCTGTGTGTAGAAGAGACAGCCTCTATTCCCCACGGCTCCACATTGTCACCTCTGTGTTCTATGTCTCAAGATCCAGCTTCTGCCCCTGTGCCCGTCACCAGAGCTCAGGATCGGACCAACCACGGCCCATTTACAAAGAGTTTAAACCTTCGGTGCGTGAATAAATAAATGTTCATCTCTGCAGCCTCCCTACTCCCAGACAAGCTTCTGGTCTGGCTTAGGCTGCTCAATCTAAAAAGTCTCTTAGGCCAGGTCCCTCTTCAGCCTGCCTGAGTGCCTGCCCATGCGGCAAACTGCCAGGTAAGGAGGTGGAAAACCAAACAGCGGGGAGTCGTGATGTGCAGCATAAATTTATAAATATAAAGGAAAATGTCATGCATTTCCCGCCCAGGTACAGTGCAACTCTTCCTTTTCCTGGCAAACTACAGTTGTGCTCTTTCGAGGGATGTTCGTGGCGGGCAGCAGCCACGGTGCTGGGGCCGGTGCTGGGATTTGAGTAATCACTGAGGCAAGTGGGGCCTATGGGAAGGTGTGCTGTTTGGTCTGGCTCACAGCCCTGAACAGTCTGTAGCTATTTTAAATGTATCCCACAGCCTTTCATTTGCTTCACTAATTTCTCTAAAATAGAATTGTCTATTTGTGGGTCAAAACTGGAGAAGCTTCTTGTTCTTCACCAAACTGCTCTTTGGTGAGACGAGAGACAACACGTGTGCCAAAACCCAAAAGGGCTCGGTGCTTAGTAAGGGAGCAAGCGCTCACTTAGTGGTAGCTAAAAGAGATTGTGCGTCGCATCTCCAAATCCCCAGAACCAATCGATAATGGGCCATTCAGAAAATAGTTACTGATTTGAATGTTCCTTCTCCTGCCTTGACTTCTACATTGCCTTTCAGTTCTGTATTCCCACTGTCGACACGGTATTTCCACATAAATGCGTTGTTTGAAGAGCTAGCCTGACCGTCTCTATTTCCTATCTCTGCCAATAGTGGTAATACCAGTTGTTGTTATCGCATACCCTAAAATCTCAATGGCTTATAGCATCTTTTCTCATTCATGCTACATGTCCATCAAAAGATGCCCCCTGCTCTGCTCTCCACTGTTTTTACTCTAGGACCCCAGCTGGTGAAGCCACTTCTAGTTTGAACATTGCTGATTGTTGTAGTGGAGGGAAGAGTGATATGGTAAACAACATGCTGGCCCCCAAAACATTTGCCAGGAAGTGATATTCGCTTCCAGCCATATTTCATTGGCTGAGGTAAGTCACATGATCCAGACTTCCCCAGAGAGAAGCAGTGAATGTTCGGAAACATGATACTTACTTTGTTAACCATTCTAAATGCATTAAAAAAAAAAAACAAAAAACCAGTTCTGTCATAAGTCACACACCAAAACATTCGGCCCTTTGAAGTATAAAATTACATAATTTTTCATATATGCACAGTTATTCGATCACTAATGACAATGGCTCACACCAGTTTCAGAATATTCACCTCAATTTCAGAATATTGTCATCATGCCAAAAAGAAACCCCATATTTATGAGTGCTCACCCTCTATTCTCTCCTTCCCCTAGTCCCTACTATCACTAGGCAATTACTGGTCTACTTTGTTTCTATGGATTTATCTATTTGAGACATCTCATATACATGGAATGATACAATAGATGACCTTTTGTGTGGGATTCACGTAATGTAATGTCTTTGAGACTCGTTCATGTTGTAGTATGTATCAGTATCTCCTTCCTCCCACCTCCCCATAACATTCCAGCGTGTGGTACACTACATTTTGTTTATCTGTTCGTCACTTGATAAACGTTTGGGTTGTTACTAATTCTTTGCTATCATGAATGATGCTACTGCTGTGTGGGCGTAGGTTTTTCAGTTCTCTCGGGTACATACTTAAAAGTGGAATTTCTGGGTCATAGGGTAACTCTGTTTTTTGGTAACATTTTGAGGAACTACCAGATTGTTTCAAGTGTCTGCAGTATTTTACAATTCCACCAACAATGCACGAGGATTCCAATTTCTCTATACCTTCATCAACATTTATTATTGTCTGTCCTTTTTATTTTAGGCATCCTGGTAGATGGTAGCTCATAGTGGTTTTGGTTTGCATTTCCCTGATGATTAATGATGTTGAGCATCTTTTCATGTACTTAATGACTCTTTGTATATTTTTTTGTGTGTGAGGGGGGAAGAGTTTAGATGTTTTTTATTATGTTTGGTTAGCCAATATATGGTACATCATTAGTTTTTGATATAGTGCCCAACAATTCATTAGTTGCATATAACACCCAGTGCTCATTACAACACGTTCCCTCCTTAATACCCATCACCTGGTTACCCCCTGCCCCCCACCCCCCTTCCTTCTGTAACCCTGTTTGTTTTCTGGAGTCCAGAATCTTTCATGGTTTGTCCCCCATTCTGATTTCTTCCCATTCAATTCTGATCCCTTCCCTTCCCTGTGGTCTTCAATTCTGTTCCTTGGGTTCTATATATGAGTGAAACCATATAATTGTCTTTCTCTGCTTGGCTTACTATCACTTAGCACAATCTCCTCCAGTCCCATCCATATTGACGCAAATAGTGGGTATTCATCCCTTCTGATGGCTGAATAATATTCAATTGTATATATGAACCACATCTTCTTTATCCATTCATCTGTTGAAGGACATCTCAGCTCCTTCCACAGTTTGGCTATTGAGGACATTGCTGCTATGAACATTGGGGTACATGTGCACCTTCTTTTCACTACATCTGTATCTTTGGTATAAAATACTTAGTAGTGCAATTGCTGGGTCATAGGATGCCTCTATTTTTAACATCTTGAGGAACCGCTTATACTGTTGTCCAGAGTGGCTGTACCAGCTTGCATTCCCACCAACAGTGTAAGAGAGTTCCCCCTTTTCCACATCCTCTCCAACATCTGTTGTTTCCTGTCTTGTTAATTTTTGCCATTCTAACTGGATAAGGTCCTATCTCATTGTGGTTTTGTTTTGTATTTCCCTGATGGCTTAGTGATGTTGAACATTTTTTCATGTGTCTGTTAGCCATTTGTATGTCTTCTTTGGAGAAGTGTCTGTTCATGTCTTCTGCCCATTTCTTGACTGAATTATTCATTTTTTTTGGTGTTGAGTTTAATAAGTTCTTTATAGATCTTGGATACCAGCCCTTATCGTTTTTTTAGAAATGTCTATTCAAAGCCCTTATGCATTTTTAAATTGGGTTGAGGTTTTTTTTGTTGTTGAGTTGTAAGATTCTTTATTCTACATACAAGTCCCTTCTCATGTATGATTTGCAAATACTGTCTCCTATTCCGTAAGCTGTCTTTTCACTTTCCAAATGATATCCTTTGAAGCACAAAACTGTTTAGTATTGATGAAATCCATTTTGTCTATTTTTCCTTTGGTTGCTTGTACTTTTGGTGTCATATTTAAGAAACTATTGCCTAATTCAAGGTCCCTATATTTTCTTCTAGGAGTTTGAGAGTTTAGCTCTTAAATTTAGATTCATGATCCATTTTGTATACCATATGAGATAGGGGTAAAGTACTTTTTTTAATATAAACCTTTACTTTGAAATAATTTAGATTTATAGAAAAGTTGCAAAGATAGTACAGAGAGTTCCCCTATAATCCATACCCACCTTCATGTAATGTCTAACATAAATATTGTATATCTACCAAAATAAGAGATTATTAATTTTTTAGTTTTAGATAGTTTTATAGTTAGTTTATAGATAGTTTATAGATAGTTTAACTATAGGCTTTTAGATCTCACCAGTTTTTCTACAAATATCCTTTTTTTCTATTCCAGGATCTAATTCAGGATACCACATTGCATTTAACTTAGTACTTTTTCTATGTTAAATCATTTAATCATCACAATAGTGTAATTCACTTTGCAGATGAGAAAATTAATGCACAAAGAGCCAAAGTCACTTGCCCAAGGTTATATAGCTAATAAGTGATGCAATTTTTCTCATCTTTGTCATCAATCCCGAATTGTAGATAAATTATACTACATCCTCCCATTACATCCCAAGGAAGATGAATGGAGTTAAATGTTGTGATGTGCTGTCCTGAAAATATTTTTATTCTATGTGATTGACAGTTTGGGCAGTACAGCAGAGACTGCCCAATGTCCCCCAATGTCTTTGCATTCTTTCACAATGCTGTCCTTTGATATGAGGGCTTTTTTCATTCATTGTGTTGGGCTCTTACTGGATCCTTTCAATAGAAAGACTTATATCCTTCAGATTTGGAAACATTTTACTTATTTCTATGATAATTTTCTTTCTCATTCTATTAGTGAGATGTAGGGGCTCCTGGATTGATCCTCTAATTTGACCTTTTCTCTCTTGGTTTCCTTATTTAGTGAGTCATTTTCCAAAATTGGGAATATATGTACACATTGTTATGTGACCTGATCTTTTTTATTTTTAAATATTTTTATTTATTTATTTGACAGAAAGAGAGAGATCACAAGCAGGTAGAGAGGCAGGCAGAATGAGGAGGAAGCAGGCTCCTTGCTGAGCAGAGAGCCCAATGCGGGGCTCAATCCCAGGACCCTGAGATCATGACCTGAGCCGAAGGCAGAGGCTCAACCCACTGAGCCACCCAGGCACCCCTGTGACCTAATCTTTTTACTTAATTTTTTAAAATATATTTTAATGACTGAAACAATCTTAAATTTATTTAACCAATGTTTTATTGTCAGGCATGTTTCTCTATTATTACCATGGAACTACGTAAAGTAACTTATACATCTTTATTTCCTTATGATATATTATAAAAACTGAATCCCTAGATATTTTGAATACATTTTTGTGATACATTATATCAATTACCCTCCACAAATTAACATTTCCATTATTAATATAAAAGAATGATTATTTTTTTGGGCTCCTGGGTGGCTCTGTAGGCTCAGGTCATGATCCCAAGGTCCTAGAATCAAGCCCCAAGTCAGGCTCCCTACCCAGTGGGGACCCTGCTTTTCCTTCTCCCTCTGCCCCTCCTCCTGCTCAATCTCTCTCTCTCTCTCTCTCAAATAAATAAAGTCTTAAAAAAGAAGAAATATTTTCCTTATAGAACATACTTTTGGAAACAGATCAGCTAGTTTAAAACTGAAGACATATTCATTATAAATGGAAGCTTGTGGTATTAAATATATTTGTGGGAAATTTTCCTCTCTAATCTGAGAGAGAGCTTCATAGACCATAGTTATAACATATATTAACACTATTATGCTTCTAACCATCCTTGGAACAAATACTCCAGATTATACATAGAGTTATCTTTCCTGTGGCTTAATGAAAAACATCCTTGTCCTAGAGCTGTGATACTAAGTCATTTTATTAAGGTGGCCAAGGCACTGAGAAAAGTAAGATACCAAGAGCTTTCAAACTTCTAGTGATTTACCATTAGCTGAATTTTGTTAAATTTTTAATTCTAGTATAGTTAACAATACACTGTTATATTAGTTTCAGGTGTACAGTATAGTGATTCAACAATTCTATAGATTACTCAGTGCTCATCACTGTAAGTGTACTCTTAATCTCCTTCATTTATTCCCCATCGCCCCACCCTCTGATAACCGTCAGTTTGTTCTCTAAATTTAAGAGTCTCCTTTTTTGTGGGGCACCTGGCTGGCTCAGTTGGTACAAGTGACTCTTGATCTCAGGTTGTGAGTTCAAGCCCTATGTTGGGCATGGAGTCTACTTTAAAAAAAAAGTCTGGTTTTTGATTTGTCTCTTTTGTCCTTTGTTCATTTGTTTCTTAAATTCCATGTATCGGTGAGATTATATGGTATTTGTCTTTCTCTGACTGAACTTATTTCACATAGCATTATACTCTCTGGCTCCATCCATGTTGTTGCAAACGGCAAGATTTCATTCTTTTTTATGGCTAAGTAATATTCCATTGTATATTGATGAACACTTGGGCTGCTTCCATAATTTGGCCATTGCAATAAACATTGGAGTGCATATATCTTTTCCAATTAGTCATTTTATATTCTTTGGGTAAATACCTAGTAGTGGAATTACTGGATCTTAAGGTAGTCCTAATTTTAATTTTTTTAAGAACCTCTATACTGTTTTTCCACAGTGGTTGCACCAGTTTGCATTCCCTCTAACAGTACATGAGGGTTACTTTTTCTCCACATCCTCACCAGCACTTGTTTCTTGTGTTTCTGGTTTTAGTCATTCTGACAGATATGAGGTGATACCTCATTGTACTTTTGATTTGCATTTCCCTGCTGATGAGTGATGTTGAGCATCTTTTCATGTGTCTGGTGGCCATCTGGATGCCTTCTTTGGAGAAATGTCTGTTTATATCTTCTGCCCATTTTTAATTTGGATTATTGGTTTTTTGGGTTCTGATTATATAAGTTCTTTATATATTCTGGATTCAAACCCTTTATCAGATATATCATGTGCAAATAGCTTCTATTCAGTAGGTTGTCTTTTAGTGATTGTTTACTTTGCTGTGCAGAAGTTTTTTTTTTATCTCAATGTGGTCCCAATAGATTATTTTTGCTTTTGTTTCCCTTGCCTCAGGAAACATATCTAGAAAAAAGCAGCTATGGCCAATATCAGAGAAATAACTACCTGTGCTTGCTTCCAGGTTTTTTATAGTTTCAGGTCTCACATTTAGGTGCTTAATCCATTGTGAGTTTATTTTTGTGCACTGTGTACGAAAGTGGTCCAGTTTCATTATTTTGCATGTAGCTATCCAATTTTTCCAACACCATTTGTTGATAAAACTATTTACCATTACATATTCTTGCCTCCTTTGTTGAAGATTAATTGACCATATAATTGTGGGTTTATTTCTCACTCTTTATTCTGTTCCATTCATTATTAGATGAATTTTAAATAAACTACTTTGGATATAGAAAACTCATAACCAGTTTTCACTGGAAATAAAGGTATCACCTTCCTAGACCTGATTTGTCAAGGACTAGAAGGTAGCCAACAAAATCTTAGTAGGCTTAGTGATAAAAACAAACAAAACAAAACAAAACAAAACAAACAAACAAAAACCCTAAAAAAAAAAACTTAAATCTGGAATAACCACCTAACCCCACTATAAAAGTAAAGATCTTCTATAATTTGTCTTTGCCTCAAAAGCTATTTCTAATAAGTGTCCTTATTCTTTATAGGTGCATCCTGAAATATTTACAGAAGAAATGGTGTGACATTTGGGATTTACTTCAAAATAGTCGGGTGGCGAGATATGTTTAAGTCTGGCCGTAGATTTACTGTTGAAGCCCATGGTGGGTACAGAGGGTACATTTTATTATTCTCTCTATGTATGTTTGATATTTCCCACAAAACACACACACACACACAAATAAAACCTCCTTTTCTGTGAACATGTGGGAGAAACTGTTTCAGGCCCTTAGATATGGCAATTTAAAAATAATCTCTGGGGCACCTAGGTGGCTCAGTCGTTAAGCGTCTGCCTTCAGCTCAGGTCATGACCCTAGGGTCCTGGAATCAAGCCCCACATCGGGCTCCCTGCTCTGTGGGAAGCCTGCTTCTCCCTTTCCCACTCCCCCTGCTTGTCTTCCCTCTCTTGCTGTGTTTCTCTCTGTCAAATAAATAAAAATCTTAAAAAAAAAATAGTAATCTCTGAGGCAAGATGATGGAGTTGTAGCCCAGATGTGAGTTGGCTCATGGGAGGTTCATTGTACATAACTCTACAAACTATGGTCGAAGCCTGGATTTTTGTAGCTCACAAGCCAGTTTCTAACCGGAGTTCAGTAACGGTCTTCCACTTGAAGCAACTGATTAAAAAATATGAATTCAGGGGTGCCTGTGTGCCTCACTCAGTTAAGCGCCTGACTCTTGTTTTGGCTCAGGTCATGATCTCAGGGTCCTGGGATGGAGCCTACATGAGGCTCCACGCTCAGCAAGGAGTCTGCTTGAGGATTCTCTCCCTCTCCCTCTGTCTCTCCACCTGCTCACTCTCTTACTCTCTCATATACATAAATAAATCTTTAAAAAATATGAATTCAATAAAGCACCTGAGGTGCTGGAAATCTTCTAGATCTTGACTTAGGTGAATATCTATGTAAACATTAAGCTATATACTTAACATTTATGTGCTTCTACTGTATGTAAATTATACAGCAGTAAAGGCTTATAAAAGAGAATAAAGCACCCAAGACTATTTCTAGAGTTGTTTAAGAATTGCTGTAAATTACAAGCTCTGATCCTTAAAAACAAGTGGTATTACTTACCTGTTCCATCTACAGGCATGATCATACCCAGCAGAATAGCATCATTTATCTCATCTTTTATAAAGCCTGCATGAATAAAAGACAATTTACTATGTTTGCTTCCTATAGAGAGACAACATAACCAGAGTTAAAAGTCTGGGCTTTAATGTCAAAACCACTTAGGTTTGAAAGGCATTAAATAATTATGTGACTTTGGGCAAAATTTCCTTACCCATGAAATAGGAATAATAATAATAACAGTGCATATCTCAAGGGTTGTTGTATTCAATGAGACGATATGGTGAAAGAACTTGGCAGACTCATAGTTAAGAACCAATACAAATTAGTTAACCAGTTCGATTGACAAATATCGAACCTAGGTTTATCAGGCTAATGTTGTATACATGAAGACTAGACAGACTGGAGTGCCTGAGCGGCTCAGCCAGTTGAGTGTCTGCCTTTGGCTCAAGTCATGATCTTGGAGTCCTGGGATCGAGCCCCATGTTGTGCTCAGGCAGCCTTTATTTTTTTCTTTTAATTTCTTTAAAGAAGATTGTTTTTATTTATTTGAGAGAGAGAGAGCATATATTCAAACAGGGGGCGTAGCAGAGGGAGAAGCAGGCTCCCTATCGAGTAAGGAGCCTAGTGCAGGGCTCAATCCCAGGACCCAGGATCATGACCTGAGCTTAAGGCAGATGCTTAACTGACTGAGCCACCCAAGCACCCCCCAGGCCGACTTTAGATATGACTTTTCTGTTCTCTTCCAAACTTCTACTATTTATTGCTTTGAACTTTCTCAGCCTTTGAATCTGTTGGCAGGAATTGGTTATGGGGCCAACTACACAAGTTCAACACAGACACACTCTATTCTGCTGCCACCTATTAACACTTATATTCAATCTGAAAGAACCCGAGCAACAAAATGGTTTTTGTAGATGAGTAAGGCTACTCTTTCCGTTGTCAAAACAGAAAGGCAAGCAGTATTCTATGCACAGATAAGATAATTCTTACTATCTCAAACTCAGAGCTCCTGATAAAGCTCTCTTGACTAATCACTGCCAGAAAAGTTAGATATTTGCAAAATAAACTTACATTGCGTAGGTACTTGGTAGATATTTCTCATCTTGTAGCTGGTATATGATGATATAACAATGTTATATAAGTTACTTTGTTTAATTACCTCTGGGCACATCACAAATACTTGATCTTGTAGGGTATGGCAGGATGTAGCAAGTTGTGACTCCTAGGCATGTTTAATGAAGATTTTATTTTGGTGGGCACCTGGGTGGCTCGGTTGGTTAAGCACTGCCTTCGGCCCAGGTCATGATCCTGGAGTCCCGGGACCGAGTCCTGCATCGGGCTCCCAGCTCTGTAGGGAATCTGCTTCTCCCTCTGACCTTCGCTCCTCTCATCCTCTCACTTTCTCTCTCTCTCAAATAAATAAAATAAAAAATCTTTATAAAAAAATTAAACTTCTCTTCCTTATAAAAAAAAGATTTTATTTTGGTGTTAATATTTTTCAAGATGTTTTTATATTAAGATTATATTGATGCTGAATCTAGCTGAAATTATTTGGATGTTTATTATACTATCCTTCAAGCTTTTCTGTATGAATATATAAAATTGGAAGAATATTATTTTGTCCATGTTCTATGGCAGTAATGTTTTAGGCTCTCATTTGTATGCTATGCAGACTCAAAACAATTTCCTTGAGAAAACCTTATACCTGACCTCGGTTTTCCCTTGTAGGTGAGAAAAACCTTTAAAACAGCCAGCTGTCCTTCGTACCTTAGCTTTCATAATAGGGCATACTCTACCCTGAATTGTCTATTAAGGTATATGTGTCTGAATTTTGACAACTCAAAACAGCTACATTCTAGGATTTAGTTGGGAGTATAATCTCATTTGTCATCCAATTTTTATTAAAAGACTCAGTAGGGAGAAGCAATTTTCAGGGAGGATTATTCAAAGTATACATCAGCTTATGCACTTTTTTCAAACAGTCTAGGCTAAAACATATCCATGGATTAAACCAGATCAACAGACAGCTGGTACCTTGCTAGACAGTGCCATCCTTTCCCAAAGTATATATATTTTGCCTAATTGTATTTTTGTGTGATGTCAACAATGTATATCGAGTGTTGTGAGACACAGCAACTTTTGCAGCATCTATTTTAAGGATCTGAAAACATTGTTTATTTCTACCACAAGAACCATTTCTTTGGGACCCCAGGGAAAAATATATCTGATCTTGGTACCAAAAATAGTTAATAGTATTAATCTCAACCTGGAAATTAAGAAAGAGAAAATTAAAGAGGAAGAGAAAGAGAGTGGGAGAGAGAAAGAAAAAGAAAATTTCCACCTACTCTCTCTGAATCTTTCTTCAGAGAATCCTAGTGAAAACACTAAGTTTTGGTAAGAGAAGTATCATGGAATATGCCGAAGTCGATGCCTTTCTACAATCCAAACTGCAAAATACTTCCCAAAGCAGACGCAAAAATACCTTTATGCAGGGTGGCTCAGTGGATGAAAGCCTATGCCTTCAGCTCAGTTCATGATCTCAGGGTCCTGGGATTGAGCCCCACATTGGGCTCTCTGCTCAGCTGGGAGCTTGCTCCCCCCCCCACCCCCCACCCCCCCGGCTGCCTGCCTCTCTGCCTACTTGTGATCTCTCTCCTCTCTGTCAAATAATAAAATAAAATCTTTAAAAATAAAATAAAATAAAATATCTTTATGCAAAAAGTAGATCACTTTCTTCTGCAACCGGCAGAATATTTTGATGCTTCAAAATCCTAACCCCTCCTTCATATTCCTTGAGTCTCAAATTTGTAGCACAAACTGCAATGTGTCGACTGATTGTATTAGTCAGGGTTCTCCAGAGAAGCAAGATCAATAGAATATATATAGACATACAGGTTTTCCCCCACTATCCTAAAGTGGAGCATTCATATGAAACTTTTTGTAAGCTGAGATGACATAAAGCAAAAAAATCAATTACCATTCATTTATATTGAAAAATTTTTTAGTGTTCCCAAGCCCCCAAAATAACCTCTTTTTGACTTTTCTAATACCTTAGGACACATCTTGCTAACAGATAAACAAAGTAAGTCCAGATAAAGCACAGATGCTCACAGACACAGTTCAAAGCCATGGCAACTTGGAACACCTGGGTGGTTCAGTCAGTTAAGCTTCTGACTCTTGGTTTTGGCTCAGGTTTTGATCTTAGGGTTGTGAGATCGAGCCCCGCATCAGGCTCTGGGCTAAGCAGGGAGTTGCCTTGAGATTGTCTCTCCCTCTCCCTCTGCTCCTCCCAGAAAGTGCCCTTTCTCTCTCTAAAATAAATAAATCATAAACAAACAAAATAAAATGCTATGGCAACTTGATGCTGAGATGTTGAGTGTAGTTCCTGAGGAAGGAACTTGGTGAGACCACTCTCACTCCTCAGAGTGTGTGTAGCCTCTGTAAGTGCTTGATGCAAAATACGCTAAATACCATTTTCGCTTTTTAGCCTTTTTTCATATCCTCTTAAACAGCCCTAGAAATAAAGTCTTTGGTGCTTTATTCTTTTTTATAAACTTTCACTGTATGTATAACTTATATACAAACAAATATGCTTTTTTTAAAACAAAAATCTTTTTTAAAAGATTTTATTTTGTTTGACAGAGAGAGATCACAAGTAGGCAGAAAGGCAGGCAGAGAGAGAGGGGGAAGCAGGCTTCCTGCTGAGCAGAGAGCCCAATGTGGGGCTCGATCCCAGGCCCCTGAGATCCTGACCTGAGCTGAAGGCAGAGGGTCTAACCCACTGAGCCACCCAGGTGCCCCAAAAGTGAATAAATCTTAAGATTCTAGTTTGGTTATTTTTTTTTCTTTAAAGGTTTTATTTATTTATTTGACAGAGAGATCATAAGTAGGCAGAGAGAGGGGGTGAAGCAGGCTCCCTGCTGAGCAGAGAGCCCAAAGTGGGGCTCGATCCCAGGACCCTGAGATCATGACCTGAGCCGAAGGCAGAGGCTTTAACCCACTGAGCCACCCAGGCACCCCATAGCTTGGTTAATTTTTAAAGAGATATATATGCCCAAGTCAAGATCTTCTTCAGATTCCTTTCTGTTAGCGAAAACAGGTTGGTATTTTGTCAAAGCAAGTGGCACAAAGCAAAGTTTTGAAAAGCAGGTGATACCTATATATAAGAAGAGATTTATTACAGGAATTGGCTCATACCATTATGGAAGCCAAGAAGTGCCACATTCTGCCAGCTAGAGAACCAGGGGACCAGTGGTATAACCCATTCTCTATCCAAATGCCTGGAAATCAGGATAGCTGATCGTGTAACTCCAGTGTGAAAACTGGAGGACTGCTGGTGTACCTGGATCCTGAAGGCCCAGAACCAGGAGGGCAAGAGAAGATGAACGTCCCAACTCAGGATAAGAAAGATGGATATAGACGGAGAGAAGAATCACCCTTCCTTTCCACCTTTTTGTCCTACTAGGGCTCTCAATAGATTGCACGATGCCAGCCAATGGTGAGGGCAATCTTCTTGACTCAATCTACTGATTCAATGTGGTTTGGTAGAAAGAGACAAGATTTGGAATCAACAGATTTGGTTGGGTTTTAGAGAGCTGATAGCTATCAGAACCTGGGCTTCTTAAATACTTGTGTCCTTATGTGGGAAACAAGAGAGTCTGATGCCTGCCTCACGGAGCTCTCAGCCTTCCCTTCTCCTCCATGAGGTCAGCACAGCACAGGGGCTAGGCTACCCAGTGGGCTGCACCTGCCTACTATGGGTTCATGCGTCTGCCCAGGGATCTGCCTCTCAGGGTGAGCGTGGGGCTCATGTGAGCCTCACAGCAGACATAAGGTTTCCAGGATCCCCAGCTCCTACCTTACCTTTAGGTATGGGATCAGACATCGCCTCTGGGGAAGCTGGGTTCTGTGGATAATTTTTAAAATTACAATATAGAGGCTTTACTGTTTTAAAGGGAAGTGTTTCATCTGGGGTAGGGTAAAATGATAACCAAACATCCTGGAGGAAATTATGAAAAACTCAAAAGAAAAATAATTCTACATTTCTCTCTCATTACATTTTCCATTCACCAAGTAAAATCTACTCCTTTTTTTTTTTCCATGAAAGTTCACGCTGGGTATGCTTCTATGAAGAGTCATCTCATACAGCCCACACAGAAGATGACACTTCATTCAGTCAATCTGTTCTTAGGAACAATGTAAAAATATACATGTGGTGAGGTTAACAACGTTCTTAGTTGAACTCTGAACACCAAAGCTGAGCGCCTCTATGTCTTTAGATGTTTGAAATTCTTACTGCAAAAGTTTAATTTAAATTTTTCATAGTAATTGAGTATATTTTATAATGTGACAACATTTAAATATATCAGTCCCAAAATGTTTATTAAAAGAAAAGTTTTTTCTTTTTGTTAGAAGAAGATCCAAATATTAAAAGAGATTGGGTCTTACTCATAGCGTAAGTCTTATATTAATTTGTTTATCTCCAAGTTTCTCCTTTACCCCATTTCCCAATTTTTGCATATGTTGGTAAAAAAGCATTACCCATTTTCCATAAATGATGATACCATCTAATCGTATTTTGACTTATAGTGTCATTTGAATTTTATTTTGATAGTCTGCCACTCACAAGAGTAGAAGGGAGACAGTTATATTACCTAACATTTGAGTTAGGTATCACAAAATTATCCCTTTGCACTTATTTTCTTTGAACTGATACAATTTAGAAAATATATATTTTTTATATATTTCTATGTGACTACACTCATCAAAACAGCTAATCCAAAGACAAGAGATAAATAATTTTTTAATACCAAGAGGAAAAACACTATGGCAATATGACAGGGTGTGACTACTGTCTAGCAAATGCTTCTTGTGTACAAAATAAAGACCTGTTAGTGGCGCCTGGGTGGCTCAGTGGGTTAAAGCCTCTGCCTTCGGCTCAGGTCATGATCTCAGGGTCCTGGGATTGAGTCCTGCGTCGGGCTCTCTGCTCGGTGGGGAGCCTGCTTCCCTCTCTCTCTCTGCTTGCCTCTCTGCCTACTTGTGATCTCTCTCTCTGTTAAATAAGTAAAATAAAAAAAAAAATAAAGACCTGTTAGACCACAGTCTAATTCTTCCATGCTTGATTTCTATAACCTGTTAACTGTTTGTAAAAGTGATATGAATTCTTTTGGCATATGCATTACATAAATATGCTATCCAAAACACTTTTTTCTAGTATGTATCAAGAGCCTTAAAAATATTCATTATTAGATCCAGAAATGCCACCCCTAAAAATAAATCCTAAAGAAACAATTTAAAATGTGGGCAAAACTATATCTGGAAAACTTCCATTGCACTATTTAAAATAGTAAAAACTGAAAATAAGCTAAATACTAAGATGGGAGTTATTGCATAAATTACAGTAATCTAGATGATAGAATCCTATTTTGGCAATTGAGAATGATGAAAGATAGTATTAAAGCAAGAAAAATGATTGCTATGATTTTTATTTAAATAATTTTGTTATTTTTTACTATTAAAGAAAATCTGAAAAATAAAGAGAATAGAAAGAAATATGATTATAATAGTCACTTAAAAAAGACTATTTTGGGGGTGCCTGGGTGGCTCAGTGGGTTAAAGCCTCTGCCTTCAGCTCAGGTCATGATCTCAGGGTCCTGAGATGGAGCCCTGTGTAGGGCTCTCTGCTCAGCAGGGAGCCTGCTTCTCCCTCTCTCTCTGCCTGCCTCTCTGCCTACTTGTGCTTTCTCTCTCTGTCAAATAAATAAATAAAATCTTTTTTAAAAAAGACTATTTGTAGCTATGATATAGTTATAATTATGTGAATTTTTAAAAGAAGATTTTATTTATTTATTTATTTATTTATTTATTTGACAGAGAGAGAAAGAGAGATATCACAAGCAGGCAGAGAGAGAAGGGGAAGCAGGCTCCCTGCTGAGCAGAGAGCCCGATGCGGGGCTTGGTCCCAGGTCCCTGAGATTCTGACCTGAGCTGAAGGCAGAGGCTTTAATCCACTGAGCCACCCACGCATCACTAATTGTGTGGACTTTTAAAGGCAGAACAAAAATACTAGAATGTTGTTTTACTGGGGTTTCTTCTTTTTTTTTTTTTATCAAATTAAATATATAATAATGTATAGTCAAAAAGTATTTTTAAAAAATAAACCACTGCCTTCTTACACACAAAATCCCTTGTCTGGCTTATGAAGGAACTTCATGTCCAGTCCCATCCTGTAAAATTTTTTTTTTTACTGTGTTCCTTAAACATTGATTTTACTTTCAGTATGTCTTCCAAAGCTAATCTCAGCCAAAAGCTCAGGGTATCTGACACATGGGAAGCATCTTATTTTAAAGATGGGCACGCTAAGCCCTGACACAGTGACTCCCTTAACTTCCCCTAAATAAATCTATAGAATATCTAGAAATGGAAATTGATCCTTGATTCATTTTCCTCCAACTTTTGATTTCAATAAAAGTCCAAATCCCTGCAAATTACTATAATGAAGTTTACTTATGCAAATTTGAATAAATTGAAGCAGGATGTGGAACAATAAGGCTAAACCTAGGACACCTTCCCTGGGAGAATTCTTCCATTCTTGGTGTGCAGAGGAACCCGTGAAGACTAGATATCACAGGGCTGCTCCATGGTCTCACAAGGTAAGTAGTTATTCTGACTTTACAGTTGAGAAACTGAGGCTGGGAGGATTGAGCTAACTTGCCCAAGCTCACAGGGCTAGTCACTGGCAGAATAGAGACTCGTTTCCACAAAGGACTGTCTGTAAAAAGCCTGGACTCCCCCCTCCCCCCGACCCCCCAGAGCACTGCTGTGAGCATCAAACGAGGCAAACATTACAGAAAAGTATGCTGTAAATGGGGGCATTGCCCCTCTCTGTGGTTTCAAGATCCTCACTCTTCTTACGCCTATCCCGAATAGAACAGAGATGGTAACTGTAAAGCTTTGTGAAAATACAAAAAGACACTGGTAATAGCCTGTTACAATTTTCTTTCTTTTTTAAAGTCTCAAATATTTTGTTAGGGGAATTCTGATCTTGAGATGCTACTTGAAATAAATGGGCCCCTGGCCAGGGCTTGGAAATGTTTGTGATATGAAGAACATCATTTGTTTTGGGGCATCTACAGATGTTATTATTTAATAATAAATTATGGACAAAAATAGCAAATTTTACACCCTCTTTTGGGAAAACTATGCTCCAAGGCTCATTCTGCTTACCATCTATTTCAGTTCCAAAGGAGCACATTGGGAGAGGGATTTTTCTAGCTTTTAAAAATGTGCACTTTGGGGGCAGGAGTATCTTACTGTCTTCATTCTCCATTTAGTGGTAAATGAGAGGTAGTTTGAAGTAGTGGAAAGTCAAGTTCATTGTATCATCATTTCCAGTGCTGGCTGTTAGCTGCTCGTTGGCATGTTTCTTAACCTTTCTGGGTACCCCTTTTCTTATTTTTCTCCTCTGTTCCCCCTAAATGTGGGAGTCAGCACTAAATACCTGGGAAATGACCTGATCTCTCTAGTCAGATATTTTTATGTGTATTTGTGTATTTATTTGAACTGGTAATACATCCATCCATATGGTTCAAAACTTAAAAGAGTATAAATTCTGTGCCATCTCACTCCCGCCTGCTTTTCTCTGGGTGTCCCTATTCCAGTCCTCATTTTTAGTTTGCAAATTCAGAGAATGTGAATAGCAAACTAAGTAAGATGACTAGATTTAATCTGAGCGAAAGGAATTTATTCTAAAGTGATACTATACAAGGTGATTATTTGTCCCCTTCATAGCCTTCCTCAAGTTTTCTGAAACTTCAAACAGCAGCACTCCACTAAACTACTAGTCACAGTGCCTTTTTAAGAAATTTTGACTTTGAACTTGCTCATGTGCAAAGGAAATGGTTCAACCATTTCTCTAGAACTTGGTTGATAATACATTTTCTTTTGTTCCATTTTTAATTTTCTTTTGAAATTTTACTTTTTTCTACTGTTGCATAAGATAGAAGGAATAAGGAAAAAATCTGTTTTGTACTGCTTTGAGATTTTTATACTTTATGCCATGACAAAGCATATAAAATTTTTTAAAAATATTTTATTTATTTATTTGACAGAGAGAGAGCGAGAGAGGGAACACCAGCAGGGGTAGTGGGAGAGGGAGAAGCAGGCTTCCCGCTGTGCGGGCTCGATACCAGGATCCCCGGATCCCCACCCAGGCCTAAGGCAGATGCTTAACGACTGAGCCACCCAAGCGCCCAGCATGTAAGAATTAAAAGCTTATATACAAAATGCCTTAATTTCCCTTTAGGTTATTCAGTATTTGTAATTCTTATGGTTAAGATTGTTTACCACTGGGTACTAATCAATTTATAAAGAAAGGGGGTGTTGAACAAATGAACGGTAGTGTAAGGAGAATAGCTAAGCAGACTATTAAGATGTGTCTGGTCCAGCACCTGGCACACAGTAGGTGCAGGACCATTGCTATATAAAATGTCTAATCTATTAAAACATGCTTGGACTACTGCCATGGTAACCAAATATTTTCTGCAAATCTTCCGGTTTACAAGACAAATTAAAAATCATTCTAAAAAACAGTTCTCTCTAGCGAAACGGCTACAAGGATCTTATTTTTCCGTGACAACTTCAGCTGAATCTAAAATATGGTACATTATTTTGCAAGAACTGAGGAGCAACACTCCCTTCTCCCGGTATCGGACACTGGAGACTTACACTGTGCATGAAGTAGTGACCAAAAGCTAACTCAATTCATTTAGGTAAGTAACGCAATTACAACGATATCCACCCCCGTCAGGAAAGGATTCAGGTTTAAGCGTACACAGCAGGCCACACTCTTTGGATCACGGCAGACATCTAGCGTTGCAAGTTGCTGCATTTGTTTATATGTGGGTGAGGTTTACATTTTTCACCTGTTCTATTAGAATCAACTAACTCCATTCCTTCATTTATTCAGTCCACAGACGTTTCTTAAGAGCATACCAGGGACACAACAGTGAAGATCCGCGCCTACCCTCAAGGAACGCACAATCTGAGCGAAGATTTACTCTTCAAGAGTCATCAGAGCGGTGCCTTTGTGGCGCCGTGTCTCTGCTCTCAGGACCAGGTGCCCGAGGTACCGCTCTCCCGGGCTGGCCCTGGCAGGGCGGGGTCAGCCGAGCCGCCGCCGCCGTCGCTGCCTTAGTGGCCTGCCCCTCCCGCGCAGTCTTTAATTTCGCAGCTCCGACCACCGGAAATTAGCCGCGGGCGGAGGGGACCCGGCCGAGCGCGGGTGGGCTTGGCGTGGGGACGGCGCGCCCGGCAGCCTAGCCGGGCGCCCGCAGGACGCGCCGCCAGCGCCCTCTCCGCCGGGGGCTCGGCGCTCGCCCACCTCTTCCAAATTTAACCATTACCTAAATCCGAAGGGAAATGAGCAAACCTCTCGGATTGGGTGTCAAGGTATTTTCAGCCTTGTTGGGCGTATTTATCCCGAAGTGTTTCCACAACAAGCTATTTCGGGGCAGCGGGGCAGGTTTCGCTCTGCGGACGCCGCGGCCACTCGCCGGACTCCGGGCTGTCGGCACCACCGGCCGGTGATTCACGGCCCCGACCCGGGGGCGGCGCGGCTCGAGCGGACGGCGGGGTTGGGGTGGGGGTGGGGGTGTCCCGGGCCAGAGGGGCGGGGAGACCTCCTCGGAGCTGGCACTCCAGTCAATCTGTGTCCTGAATCTGTGACTTCTTCTCGCTGCGGAAGTCTCCCAAGTTTATTTTCTTTTGAGTCATTTCTAGTGCCTGGTTGTTGGGCCCTCCGGGTCTCCCCACCCCCCGCAGTCCCACAGAGCAAAAACGCGGAGGACCTCCTGGTGCTGGAGGGCGGCTGAAAAGGCCGGGCCGCCCGGCCGCCTCCTAGCCCCTTGCGCAAAGGAGCGCGCCCAGACTGGGTGTTGTTGGGGGAGGCAGGTCTGAGAGGGCTAAGAGAGCTACTCCTTAACGCTCAGGAAGTGAAGCTTGTGGTTTTGGGGGCTGAGCTCGGAAGGAGATTAAAAAAAAAAAAAAAAAAAAGTCAGAGACAGCGCAGTCTCTCCCGAAAGCAGCTCAGTTTGAAAACTCTCGGAGCGCAGTGCCCGCGCCCTGACCCCGCAGGTAGGTCCGCTGCGCCTGTTCTGCGCCTGCCCCCCTAGTGGAGGCGGCAGCGGGGACTAACGGGGCACCGCCACTGCGGGGGCGACCAGAGGGCGCTGCCGGGTTCCCCGCCCCCCGCTTGCCACTGTGCGGGAGCCCCAAGAACTCTATCCGCAAGGGATTTTGGCGCAGGGAGCAGGATTCATCCGGGAAGGAAACATCTGGTGGGTTGACGGTGGCAGCTGGGCTCAGGAGGCTGCCCCTCGGCGCCTCCACTCCCGCCTTCCCCGGCCCAGACCGTGAAGAGAGGCCCCGGCCCGCGTGCGCCCGGGGGCCGCCCCGCCCTCCCGCCGCCAGCTGCTGCGCGAGGCAGCCTTCCCACGCGCTCAGCCCTGGTCCCTACCGCCCCCAACCCATTCCGCTCTCCCAGGATCGGGCCGGGCCAGCCAGCAGGAGAGAGAGGCGCGGGACTCGGCCTGGGTGGAGAGGACGCCTCGGTGCCCTGATCCCGCGCGGTCCCAGCCAACACAGGCTCGGCGCCCGCGCGGACAGTTCCCTCTCCGTTCCCCCTTCTGCCCGACTTCGCGCCGACGCAGACCCACACCTCAGCAGGGCCCTCGAGACCGTTTCACCTCGTTTTCCTTTACCTCTGAGTTTCATGGCTGTCTAAGGAATTCGTTTTTGCATTTGTGGTGTCTAATTATACGGCCGGAGTGGCGGCTCACGCAGAGGCCCAGGGGAAACTGTGGTGGCAGAACTGCGTCCTGGGGGCAGCCCCAGCACCTCCAAGCCTCCGGCCTTAGGGGAGGATTTAGATGGGGACAGGTGGCACCCTACCACAGTGGGACATAGAATGCCCTCTAGGGAACCAGTCCCTGAGAACTTTTGAATTTTGAGCTCGGAGCGCCAATGGGCGGGCTTAGGTCCTGCATCCTGCCCTGAGAGCCGCGCAGCTCCTAATCTGGCAGCCTAAACATCGCTATGGCCAAGGACGAGGGGTCTTGCTCCGGCCCGTGGTCCCCCAGCACCCTTGTTTCTAAACTAGACAAGACCATGGAGAGCTGCCGTGCCCGAAGAGCCTGCAGCTCGCATGTGAACCCGGCCTCCATCGAGAGGAAGGCAAATTCGTTTTCCCCAGACTTGGTAGCCCGTCTGGTTCCGCCCCCAGCAGCCCCGCGCTGAGCTGGAGGTGCTGCCCCGCCTCACTGCCGGGCTCAGGTTTCGACCCCGGGATTAGGTGAACTGATTGGGGGTTAATGAGAGCGGCGCCGCGGGGAGCTAGCTCCCTCCCAGGCCCGCACCTGGACCCCTGCGCTCTCCGCGTCCTTTAAACTGCTGGTTCTCGGCGGATTCCAGACCCCGCGCAGTTCACAGCCGGCGCGCGCGAATCGGGCTCGACTTCCCCTAAACAAGGTTTTCGGTGAGCAGAACGAAAAGTGCTTTTTCCCAGGACTTGGTTTCCGAGGTTAGGTCTTCATGGTCTGGGGTGTCTTGCCCCAGACTTTGCCTGCCTCCGCCGCACTTGTGTCTCCAAACCAACTTTTTCCTCGCGTGAGGCAGGGAGGAAGATCACCGGGATGCGAGTTCTACCAGGGGCCGGGGTCGGTCCTCTGTCATACCCCCTCCCACCATCTTCCTGTTCCTTTCTTTCCTGACTTCTTTCTCCAGCCTCTGCTGCCCTCAGCCCCTCTGCTGCTGTCACCCAACCCTGCTCCTCAGCAGGCCTAGTGCGCCCCCCCCCCCCTTCTAGCGGGCTCTTGGAGGGCTTGGCTCCCAGCCCCTTCCTGGTCCTCGACCAAGACCACATCCCTCGGCCCTAAATTGATCGGCACGTCCCTGCCCTCCTCCCCAGCCAGAAAACAGGGCCAGGCAGACAGTGAGTGGTCGAGTTGGGGGTAACTGGCCAGTTGGGGAAATCGGCTCTCGGTAGAGTTTGATTGTCAGAACGAGTTTTGCTAGGGGAGGGGCCAAGGGGTGTGGGCAGGGCAGAGGGAAGAGGCCTGAGCCTGGGCCCCGGGACGGGTTTTACCGCTCAGCTGTGGCGGCGGCGGCGGGCTCGCGCCACCTGTCCGAATGCCACCTGGTGAGCGCGGCGCAGCGGGGCCAAGCCCCTCCTCCTGCGGGCCTTCCTCTCTCCTCCCAGCCGGAGCTCTCTCTCCACCCGGCTGCCCAGTCCCGGGCCCCGGAGCGTGCTGACCCGCATTTCTACCCGGTTCTTCTCTCGCAGGTCTCCGCCTGGCTAGGGTGAGCAAGCACTCGGGGTAACAGTGGGCTGACTGCCGCTCCACGGAGCGGAGTGGGGAGCGCGCCCGACCACCATGCCGCGTTCGTTCCTCGTCAAGAGCAAGAAAGCTCACAGTTACCACCAGCCACGCTCCCCGGGACCCGACTACTCCCTCCGCCTGGAGAATGTCCTGGAGCCAGGCGGAGCAGGTACGGAGTGCGCGGGCCAGGCAGGGCTCCCAGGGATGTAGATTCTGAGCCCCGCCACACCATCCCCCAGGAACCCGGCAGGGAGACCTTGATGCCCCCTTTGGGGCCTTTTCGTTTCCTACCGTCCGGGGTCTTTCCGGGCTTGTCGCCTAGGTGCCACGGCCTCTTTGCTCTCGCCCTTGTTTCCGGAAGGGTTCCCAGCCAGGTCTGGGAAAAGAGGAGGACGGTGGGGTGCCAAGGCCGGGGAGTGGGGGGGAACGGACCTCTGAATCACTGGGCCCAGTCAGGCCCAGCCTGAGCTGCTATCTTCCCTCCTCTCCGCAGACAGCACCTCGAGCGCAGGCGGGGCGAAAACGGAGCCCCGGGGTCGTCTGTCCCCCGAGTCACAGTTGACCGAGGCCCCAGAGAGATCCTCTGCATCCCCGGGCAGCTGTGAGGGCAGCGTCTGCGACCGGAGCTCAGAGTTTGAGGACTTTTGGAGGCCTCCATCGCCCTCTGTGTCTCCAGGTAGGAATCTGTTGGGAGCTCTGGGGCTGGGGCGGCAGGGAATAAACTGAGGCAACTGTGGGTGGAGAAATGTTAAATAGATGGCAGAGAGTCTTTCCGAGCCGAGATCGCTTGTTCATGGAGTAAGGGGCCCGTGGGGGAGGCATGTGGCTTCTCTGGGACTGTCTGCCGCTTGGATCCGAGGCGGCTGAACCCGGGTTGTTCATTCCTAACACTTGTTTGGCGGAGACAGTGGGGGAGAGAAAATAAAGGAGTCGTCTCCACCGACAGTAACCTTGACATTTCGTTTTCTTATCAGTTGACTGTTAAAAAAGGACTGGAACCCCAAAACCCAGACCCCCGAGTCTCAAACAAACAGAGAGCTGGGCAGTCTGTAAAACTTCCTCTGGCTCCCGCAGCATCGGACCTGGCCGAGCTGGGAGCCAAGCAGGAGGGTCGGGTCGGGTCAGGACGAAAATCTCTGCCCTTCTCTGAGTCTTCGTTAGCGCGGTTTGGGGACCTGTTTCCATTTTCGTTCTGCTGGGTTGGCCTAACCTTGGGGACCAGGCCATTGACTTAATTTCCAGACAGCAATTGAGGTTTGAGCAAACGTTGGGTGGGAGCAAGTCTTGGCTTCTGGCCAGAGAAGGAGAATGCAAACCATCCTAATTCTGCCAAGTGCCTATTTCCAGATTGCATTTACGAGTTTTAAAAGATAGCCCCAACCCCATCCCACATTCAGTGCATTGACTTGGCTAAAGCAGTAGCTCCAGGGAGTGTGTCTGGGAACTTGCGACTGGAGGATTCTACTTGGCTGTTCAGGATGCAGCCCTGCAAGACCGGGTGCTGCTCGAATCTCCGACGGAAACTTGGGGTGCAGCCTGTCACTGAAATAGCTAGCCTGGAGTGTGAGGTGGGAACAGATTTGTAAATTCGTTCGCAGATGGAGAAAGGGTATTTGGTTTTATCAAAATTCACGGCGGGCAGGGGGTGCAGAAGGCTATGAATATGGGAAAGCTATGTCCCCTGGCAGGTGGTGGCTAAACCATAATTATAAATTATTCTCTGAGAAATTTGGATTCCTCCCCCCCCAATAAAACTGTGACAGGAATGAGAAAAGGAGTATTTGGCGGGCAGTTCAAGCTTCAAATCCTCTTCCTGCTGCCCCTTTGCTACCTGCACTGGCTTTTTAATAACTTCGGAATGTTAATACCTTCGCGTTTTTTTGGTTTTGTTCTGTTTTGTTTTCAAACAGATGTCTTCGCTAGGCCAGGCTGCCGTATTTTATTGGTCCTGTCCCTCCCTCCTTATCTATCCCGGAAAGAAAAAGGACGGAGTGGAAACCTGTAGGGTCCGGGAGGGTGTTGGCGCTGGACGCTGGGTCCTCTGCATAGAAGCGCCGTCCAGACCCTAACCGTGGCCACCTTCTCCGGCTTAGCTCAGAACATTTCTCCAGCACAGACAGCCTGGCGCGCTTTTCTCTGCGGGACCGCGAAGCGCTCGGGTCCCGCCAGAAAAGACCCTCCTAACATTTCCGCTGCCTTGGCGCCGATTTTACCCATCTCCTCCACCGATGTCATTTTAATTATCTGTTTGCCGCCCAGCCGCCTCCAGTGATCCCGGAGGCCCCAGAGACCGCGTGCGCATTTTCTCCTGGGGGCGTTGTGGCCCGCAGCGCGGCGCCGGGCGCACGGAGTACTCTGCGGGTGCCGAGCGACTGCCAGACGCCGCCGGGCGGCCTCCGCCCCGCCGTCTGCAGCTAACCCGACGCCCTTCTGCTTCCACAGCCTCGGAGAAGTCGGCGTGCCCGTCTCTGGACGAAACCCAGCCCTTCCCCCTGCCCTTCAAGCCGTACTCCTGGAGCGGCCTGGCGGGTTCTGACCTGCGGCACTTGGTGCACAGCTACCGGCCGTGCGCGGCCCTGGAGCGGGGCGCCGGCCTGGGCCTCTTCTGCGAGCGCGCCCCGGAGCCAGGCCACCCGGCGGCGCTCTACGGCCCCGAGCGGGCTGCGGGCGGCGCGGGGGCCGGGGCGCCGGGGGGAGGCAGCACAGGAGGCGGCGCTGCGGGCGGCGCGGGCCTGGGGCTCTACGGCGACTTCGGGCCCGCAGCGGCAGGGCTGTACGAGCGGCCGACGGCGGCCGCGGGAGGGCTGTACTCGGAGCGCGGCCACGGACTGCACGCGGACAAGGGCGCTGGCGTCAAGGTGGAGTCGGAGCTGCTGTGCACCCGCCTGCTGCTGGGCGGCGGCTCCTACAAGTGCATCAAGTGCAGCAAGGTGAGGCTCTCGCGCGCCTGGCTTTGACGGCCCCGCGTCCGCGCCCCCAGCCCGCGCCCCTTGGCCCCTCTCAGCGGCCTTCTCCCCGGCCCCACCCGCCTCAGGTGTTCTCCACGCCGCACGGGCTCGAGGTGCACGTGCGCAGGTCCCACAGCGGCACGAGACCCTTTGCGTGCGAGATGTGCGGCAAGACCTTCGGGCACGCGGTGAGCCTGGAGCAGCATAAAGCCGTGCACTCGCAGGTAAGTGCGGGGTGCATGGCCGCGTGCGGCCCTGTTCAGGTTTTCACATTCGGGGATGTTCTGCTTGTCTGTGTAGCACTGGCCACTCTCCGCCTGACAGCTTTCCCTTTGGGTTTCCCTGGACTGCCCCCAGTCTCCTCCACCATGTCCCTTTGCCCAGAGGTAGGTGCGTAGGGACAGGTGACCGGCTCAGGCTTCGAGGCAGCCCTAGAGTTTGCTGTTACATCACTGTAAGCCTCCAGAAGGTGATCCACATCATTACTCTGGGTTTGAGGAGGGATTGTAAGACCTTTTGCTGCTGATATATCAGATTTATTAGTTCTGGGTTTTTTTTTTTTTTTTTTTTTTTTGCCTTGATTCTTTTCACTAAATGACTGTCGCTTAAACTTTATTGACCCCTCCCAACTGAAAGGAAGGCATGTTCGCTCATTTAGAGGGTCCAGTAGCATATTTGTCCTGCTATTATTTCATGCATTCCTTTATTAGTATTTGTTGTCCAACTTCCAGTTGCTAGGCTCTTGAGAATCCTATAACACACCAGGGCTTTGACAGGGTGTCCCTACAGAATTTTACAGTTTAGTTGAGTGACAGAGGGTAGATAAGTGATTAAGTACACAAGTAATTATGACAAGCAAATGCTTACTTAAAGAGATTTATTTACTATTTACTTATTTACTAAAAAGAGTACTATTCTCCCATCTCAAGTGACTGAGGTCTAAACCCCCTGTTGAGGAGGGTGGAGAAGTGTTTGTAATGGGTGTCAAAAAAGCAGGGTGGAGATAGTTTTTGCCATGGGTGTAGAGGGTTGTGGGTGAAAAGTGTTTGGGTAGAAAAAGTGTTAAAGGGGAAGAGGCTGGGTTGGGGAGTGTGAAGGTTGGAAATAAATCTGGGGAGAGGAATGATGGGGCAGGCTGAGTGGAAGGGGAGCCTGTAGGAAGGGGGAGCCCTGGTTTTGGGGATTTTGGGGTCAGGTTAGTGGTGAAGAAGATGGCAGCCTTCATGACTACAATAGGAAGGCCACATCTTTCTATCTACAGGAACGCAGCTTCGACTGTAAGATCTGTGGCAAGAGCTTCAAGAGGTCATCTACGTTGTCCACACACTTGCTCATCCACTCAGACACCCGGCCCTACCCTTGTCAGTACTGTGGCAAGAGGTTCCACCAGAAATCAGACATGAAGAAACACACCTTCATCCACACAGGTAAGCTGAAGGCCCTTGGCTTGTCTGAAAACACCTGGCGAAGGCTGTCACTGAGGAGCATTGTTCTTCCCCCTGAGGCCAATATAAGTTACCTTTGCTGTGATATTCTGGCTACAGAGTGAGTGGTAGATGAGGCCTTCTAGATGGAGTTAATCACTGCAGTGTGTTCAAGAAAACCAGGAGGCAGATTCTCTTAGATTCATACAAGAGAATCTTATATACAAGGTTCATGTATGTAACATACATACAAGGTTCTTCCGAGAGGAGCCTTGGTGTGGGGCTGCATTTGAAGAACCACTCAGCTGGTCAACCTCAGGTTCTCTGTCTTTGCAAAGACTGTTTTCCTCTAGTTTAGCTGCTGCTCCAATTGCTGCCTGTTCTGGGTGAAATACTAAGTTCCAGAAAGTGAGGTCTTTCTCTAGGGCTCCCTCCCAGTCTTTTAGGGGAGTAGGAGGCCTTATATGTGGTCTCTTGGCTGCATTTCTTGCAGTCTAAGAGCTTACTCTGATTGAGGAGGAAAAAACAAGGGTAAATATTACTAAGCTGTCTGCTAAGCACTTTTTAAAATATCTCATTTTATACTCTTAAGAACTCTGGGAGGTAGAGGCTTTTCCTTATCCCATTCTAGAGATGAGGAAAGTGAGGCGCAGAAGGGTCAGGTCACCTGTCCAGGACCCTGACAGCAAGCGGCAGGGCCAGGACTTAAATTCAGGTTTTCCTGACCTCAAATGTTTATTATCTTTTTTTTTTTAAGATTTTATTTTAAAGCAGGAAGCCCGATGAGATGCGGGGCTGATCCCAGGATCCTGGGATCATGACCCAAGCCAAACACGGACGCTTAATGACTGAGCCTCCCAGGCACCCCTCAAATGTCTATTATCTTGACGACTTACTATTTTCTATTTTCAGAGTCATGAGGGTTGGTAGATGTAGAAAGCTTCTATTCACTTCTGCCTTTTTCAAAATATCAGCAAGTTCATGCCATAATAATGGTAATTCTTTACCTATTATAATACTTTATAATTTACAAACTGCTTTCAAACCTATCCTTTCTTTAAGATTTTAGTTATTTATTTGAGAAAGAGACAAAGAGGGCATGGTGGGGGAGGAACAAGCAGACTCCCTGCTGAGCCAGACACACGGCTTGATCCCAGGACCCTGAGATGGTGACCCAAGTCAGACACGTAACTGACTGAGCCACCCAGGTGCCCCTATCCCTTCTTTTGATCCTCACTCCCATCCCAGTAAGTAGCCTTAGGGTGATGAAATTCAGGGTGATGAAATGATTTACTAAAGATCAGACTGAGGGTAAATATTAGGGCCACGGAATGCTCTGGATTCCAATTCTGGGGTCTTTTTCTAACATTTTGATTGTATGTCATTGGGAGTTTTTATGGCAGGAGCAGTGTCTTTTATAGTAAATAAGACTTGTACAAGAGACCTAGAATTCTATTTTATTCCAGAATATGAATACTGATTCAAAACAAATTTCAGTGTGTTCCAAACACCTACCTTTGATGCTTATAAATATATTTGGGCAGTCTAGATATCCCTTCAGAAAATCCAGAAAAATATCCCACTTTAATCATGACCCCTTACCTGAAATTTCCTTGTAACTCATTCCTTTTGAGTAAAGGTATTCAAGACCCTTACCAAAATGCAACTAGGATCTTGACTGAATGAAACATTAAGTCTTTATCAAACATTTGCATCATGGCTAGAATTTGTTTCTCAGATTTGTTTGACCCTAAAGGAATAAGCTCAGTTTTGGTGGGTGGTTCCTTATCAAAGAAATCTGAATGATGAAGACAGAAAGGGGCACAGGAAGAGGGACAGACGTTTCCTCAAAAACAAACCTCGTCTAGTTTGTGTACTTTTCTAAGACCAAACCCTGACAGTAATGCCGTGCTGAGGCTCTTTGGAAATTCATGCTATTTACCCAAATATTAAACAGCACATATTTTGGGGAGAAAGACAAAACTTTTTCTTTCTTTCTTTCTTTCTTTCTTTCTTTCTTTCTTTCTTTCTTTCTTTCTTTCTTTCTTTCTTTCTTTCTTTCTTTCTTTTTAATTTTTATTTATTTATTGGGAGAGAAAGAGAGAGTGTGTGTGGGGAGGGAGAGGAACAGGGAAAGAATCTCAAGCAGACTCTGTGCTGAGGACAGAGCCGGGCAGGGGGCTTGATCTCACAACCCTGACATCATGACCTGAGCCAAAACCGGAAGTTGGACGCTCAACCAACTAAGCCATCCAGGCACCCCTGAAATTTTTCTCTTTGTTACTTATTAATTTATGGTGAAGACTTGCTAGGATATAAAGAATCCTTATAAAAAGAAAATAAAATCAAGTTGGAAAAGATCCACTATTTAAGAAATACTTTGTGACCCAAATGTGGATTTTTAAAAATAAGACTTTGAGACATGTCTGTGCTTCAGATACATTCTATTGTCCTTCAAGAGCAAGAAAGAACGCAGGCTCACTGGTCCTTACAAACCAACACCCACTTGGAAACACAGATTTGAAAACTTCCTCTGAATTAGAGCAGAGTCACATGGCCCACACCCCCACATTGAACATCTGCTGTGTGTGCTCTCTGCTTCTACACTCAGGGGTGTCTTGCCAGGGTGGATTCAGCTGTGAGTCTGGGCACGTGGCCTTTGCTGTTTCCGTTCAGCAGGAAACGGTTTGAGGCCTTTTGCTGGGAACCCCCACTCAGAAAGTCTCCCTTTCACCTGGTGCACCCATGACTTCCCAGGACTTGTGTTGCAACGTCACCCTCCAAGTCTCTTGAAGGCCCTAGACTGTGGTGCAGCCAGCTGCTGCCAGGGGCATGTGGGTCACAGTGAGTCCCCTTTAGCTTCATCATAAACTTATACTTCCTCCCCTCCCCTCCTCCATCCTCGCAGGTGAAAAGCCCCACAAATGCCAGGTGTGTGGGAAGGCATTCAGCCAGAGCTCCAACCTCATCACCCACAGCCGCAAGCACACAGGCTTCAAACCTTTTGGCTGTGACCTGTGTGGGAAGGGCTTCCAGAGGAAGGTGGACCTCAGGCGGCACCGGGAGACCCAGCATGGGCTCAAATGAGGGCCCTGCCGGCTGCCGGCAGCCGTCACACAACACTACGGAGGGCAGCCTCCCCACTCGCCACCATCCACGTCTGACTTCTCAGGCCCTCCAGTCCAGTCCAAAGCTCCCAGCAGGGTGAGCCCCTTCACCTTGCTTCGGGGAACTGCAAGAAGGGATAAGTTACCTTTTCAAAGTTCAGCCCAGAGCGGGAACCGAATGAACTCACTGGGCTTTGGACATGCTGAATGGGCTCGTGGACACCTGAAGACGCGAAGTCAAGAGGGGGTCGGCTGAAATCTCGGGCCCTGCAGTTCTTCCCAGGCCCAGCCCAGCTCCACAGCCAGGAAAGCCCTTCAAGTTTTTCCCCCTCTTCTTGCCCCACCCCCGGTGCCTGTGTGGAAGAGGAGGAGTCACCATTTACAAGGTGGACATGTGCTAATGCTTTTCTCTAGAGTGAGAAATGAGTGTTATTTTTTTTTTTCTTTCTGGGGAGTCTGTCAACCCCTTTCTGTTGGGTGCTGCCTATAATCTTGGAGGAATCAATTCTCCTGCTCAAAAACTGGTTCAGGAACTGATTTGAGGAAGGAGCTTCATACTTCTGAAATTACAAAATACACTGTGCAGCCTGCTCTGGGGAGGAGCAGAAGAAATGTGGACTTGGTGGTGAGAGGAGACTTCTCTCTGCAGGGGGCTTGTGAAGACTCCATCACTGGAGTTGGAAGGATAGAACACCTCTGGACAAGATCCCATACCCTCACTCAGCAGGTGTTTACTGACCACCAGGTCCCAGGCCTAGGCGAGATACTGGGGAGCCAGAGATTAAAGTTATGGCTGTGCCCCTGCCCTTCAAAAGCTAACAATTGCACCCCCAAATGACTGGATCTGTTCTTTCCCTTCTAAGGAATTGAGAGAAGACAAAACAAAATCTTGACCCCTGACCTTTTCTGATATGTTTGGATTTTATCAAACATAAACAACAACAAAAATAGCTGAACAGATACTTCCAAGTTTCTTGTGTATATTCAGTTTTTTATTGTTAAGCTGATATTTTTAAGATGTCTAAGCTAGCAGGCATGTGGAGTGACCCTCCATATGTACCATAAAGAAAAAAAGTGGTATTTTTACTTTGATGAGGTTTGTAAATGTTTTTAGATCTTTTGGAGTGCATTATGTTTGTTAATACGTATTTATTAGAATGACGTTTTAAGTTAATAAAGTATTAAGACTCTGATCTATTGCTTTTCCTTTAGGCAGGGAATTTGGGGAAGACCTTTGTTTTAGTTTGTGGCAGGAGTTGGCACTGAAAGAAACCACAGTGGGGTATTAGAAGTAAAGCAGACAAGCCAGTATCCAGAAGAGAGTAAAATCCAATTGCTCCGATTTTCATTTGCTTTTTCCTTCAACACCTCAAAGATCCTTCTTTCTTAACGGAAAAACTAGGTCTACAAAACTAAGCTCCTACTTTATAAAGTCGCTAGTGGTCCCACATGAACACAAGTGCTTCTGAGGACTTAGGGTTGTTTTTGTTTGTCTCTTGGTTGGTTGGTGGGTTTTGGGGGTTTTTTTTATAGGCCAGACGGCTCCGGACAAATAAAGAAATCACAGGTCTTGGGTCCAGAAATTGAGTGTTAGTCACAGCTCTGTCACCAATATGTTATGTGACTTGGGCACCTTCTTTGGCCTCCCTGCCTCCAGTTTCCTTGACCATAAAATGTGGATATGGTTCTGTCATCCCAGTCTAACCCTGACTATTTGATTCTATGAAGACTGGAAGGGAGAGAGAGTATGTGATACTGGTTAGTTGCCTCACCTAAGGCAAGTCTCAATCTAAAGACCCATCAGCGGCAGTAAAATTGGAATTTGGGTTATTTCTGGCTCTGTTCCCCCGTAGGAGTTGCTTGCATGAACCAGTCCTTTATGAGAATGAAACCAGAATAAAGGAATACGGTCCTGACATAGATCCCAACTACCTGTGCAGCTATGCATGGTTCATGGTGACCACAAGTAGACCGTCCATTTCAATTCAAATCAACGTCATACATATTGATTGAGTACCTAATATGTGCCTGGCACTGTTTTAGGTGGTGGGGACACAGCAGTGAGCACAGTGTCCTGTGGAGCTTTATTTTTTGGGTCACTGCTGAATCTTTGGCTCCGAGAACAGTGCCTGGCACACAATAGGAGATAAGTAGGTATTTGCTGAGATAATAGGTAAATAAGCAAAGGAAATCCTGCTTCATCCTAACTGGCTCTGCTCTCTAGAGCACAGTCGGAAGAGAAATTGCTTGAGACTTTAGAAACCAATTGAACAGAGGACTCTCTCAAGTTGGTGGGTACGGGGGCTTTGACACTGCTTTTCTCCAGTCTCTCCAAATCTCAGTCCGTGGCTGTGCTCACTTGGTTTTCAACACCATGTCTTTCCATGTCAGTTTGCTGTCACTCAAAATTTAAATTTGTTTGTAATGCAGTTTAAGATAATTTTCCAGAACCAATGAGTGAACAGGTACAGCATCCAGGAACCTCTTCCTACTGTCCTGGGAAACAAAATTCCCAATGAATAAAGATCACAAAAACATCCTTCCCACAGAATTCACTATGCACACTGGTTGATTATTTCCAACCTGGTTTGAAAAGTAGAGAAGTTGCATCGAGAGGTAAGTAGACTGATTGAAATCTAGTTATCTGTCCCGACCTTCTCTTATGACATTGAGAACTTTTGGGCCATTTTCATAAGCCTTGTTTATGCTATAAATGAGAAGTTGTAATTTTGATGTTAACAGTATGCCTTTTTAGGGGAAAAAACACACCTTGATGTCCTCAGTTCAGAATCAAAACAAATTACTGTGACTGTTACCGTGTGAAATTTGAAGATTGCAAATATCTCTTTTAATGTTATTACTTGACTCCATTAAAAATAGATCGTGAATATTCCATGTCACATTATTCATGAGGCAGGCTCTATGCCTTTTGTCTGCCGGAGTAACAGTAGAAAGGGTAACAAGAGACACCAGAGCACACCTTTGTTTCTTTCACTAAATTTTTAATAACACCTCCAGCCAGCCAGTTGGTGAAGCTCAGCTCTTGCATAAAAGTGGAAAAGCACAGCTATCTCAGAGAAGACTAACTCTTTAACTAGCTAATTTGAGTTTGCGTTCATCTACACCAGAGATGATTAAATTACCTATCAAGTGTGCCGAGCTATCAGGATTCAGGCCACGTAAAAGGTGAATTTCATCTGATTGATTTGAGACACGAATGGAACAATTGAGTTTTAAAAGCCCCACCTTAATTAAGGGCATAGCAAAGTATCACTCCCAGGTGAATTCTTGACTGCCATTGCCCTAAAATTGGGTGGCCATAGTGATTTGACCCACATCATTTTGTTGTGTGCCTGTTTGTTTAACCTGATCATTTAACAGAAAGAAAAGAGGAAGGCCTGAAAGGGCTTGACTACTTTGTACTGTATGTTTCTAGAGAACTATTTGTTTAAATCTCTGCGGCCATATTATTTCTATGGGAAAAACTCTTTGGAAAGTACATAATACATTTATTTTAGCAATATTTCCTTTATTAAGTCAGATTTTAAAAATAAAAAATTAAAGAAATTTCACCCTAAACCCTTCTAGCTTAAAAGTTTATTTTCTTTTTAGTGCTGCTTTTCAATCTTTACCTATATGTGTGTATATTTATATTTTATATTCTAAATCCTGTGATCAGGGTAATTTACAGTTTAAGTCTAGATAGCTCATATTTATTTTTAATATGACACATACTTAAACCTGAAATATTTATATTTTACAATGAGAATTTTGAAGATTTTAATGATTACATTTTATTGAAATTTTAGTATTAGGATTTTGTCAATTATTAAGATAATATATTTCTGATTTTACTTAGAAGTTACTTTTTAAATAAAACATTTCAAACATATGAGAAATAACAAATAATATAAGAAACATAATTCTGCCATATCTATCTCAGGGTTTATTTTTTAAAATATTACAGACATGGTTGAATATCTTGTGGAATATGTTCCTCCCTAACTCTTTTCCCTTTCTTCTCTCGTCAGAGGTGGCCATTATACCAAAATAGGTACATACCATTGCCATTGCCATGACTATTTTTATACCTTTACTTACACATACTACCATAAACTAATATATATAGTTATATACATAACTATATATTATATTTAGCATAAATGGTATCATAGTGTATATATCCTCTGCCACCTTACTTTTTTTTTTTTTCACTCAACACTTTGAGATTTGTCTGTTTGGCAAATGCAGTTTTGTTCATTTATCTAACTGCTGCATAAAGAATTCCATTGTATGAGTACTTGGCAATTACTTTTGCATTCTCCTGTCGGGAGAATTTTGGTTATTTCATTTTCCCTATTACAGGCAATTCTGAAGCAAGCAATATTTCACATATCTCCTGTGAGCAAGATTCTTTAGGGTATATTCCTGGGAGTGGAAATGACAGATGTTACCAAATTGCTTTCCAAAGTGGTTGTACCAATTTACATTCTGACCAACAGTGCAGGAAAATTCCTATTTCTCTGCACCTTACCAACATTTGGTATTGTCAGACTTTAAAAATATTTGCCAATCAGATGGATAGGAAATGTTATTATAATTTGCATTTCCTGATTCCTAGTGAGGTTGAGTATCCTTTCATAAGTTTATTGGCCTGACAGCTTTCCTTTCCTGTGAAATGCCTGTTTATGTACTTTGTCCGTTTTCAGTTGGGCTGTTTGCCTTACATCAATTTATATTTTATTTTATTTTATTTTTACAATATTTTATTTATTTATTTATTTGAGAGAAAGAAGAGAGCATGGGTCAGGGGAAGAGCAGTGGGAGGCGGGGGAAGCAGACTCCCTCCTGAGCATGGAGCCCAACACAAGGTTTCATCCCATGACCCTGAGATTATGACTTGAGCTACCCAGGCGCCCCTATATCAACTGATGTTTTAAAATGTGTTCTAAGCACTCACTGTTTTGCTAGTTTAAATGTGTTGTCCACATCTCCCAGTCTGTAGCTTGCCTTTTTGTTTTGGTTGAAGGAAAGATTTATTTTGTGTGTGTGTGTTATTGTAGTCAAATACATCAGTCTTCTGGTTATGGTTTATGCTTTTTATATTCTAATTAAAAAACTCTTCCCGGATTGGTGGTCATAAGCTCATTCCCTATAATTGTCTTCTACTGAAAACTTTAAAATGTTAGCTTATAACATTAGGTTTTTATATTTTATAAAGATTTTATTTATTTATTTATTTATTTGAGAGAGAGAGAGAGTGCATGTGCATGGGTACACATCTGTGTGAGAGTGGAGGGGAGGGGAGAGAGGGAGAAAATCACAAGAAGTTGTCAAAACGTAAGACTCGATCCCACCACCCTGAGACCATGATCTGAGCTGAAACCAAGACTTGAATGCTCAACCGAATGAGCCACCCAGGTCCATTAGCTTTTTAATCTACTTATACGTGTATGAGTAGAATCTAATTAAAACATTTTTTCCTTTGGGGTGCCTGGGTGGCTCAGTGGGTTAAAGCCTCTGTGTTTGGCTCACATCATGATCTCAGGGTCCTGGGATCAAGCCCCGCAGTGGGCCCTCTGCTCAGCGGGGAGCCTGCTTCTCCCTCTCTCTCTCTGTCTGCCTCTCTGCCTACTTGTGATCTCTCTCTCCCTGTCAAATAAATAATTAAAATCTTAAAAAAAATTTTTTTCCCACATAGATAACCAATTACTCCAAAATTATTTATTGCAGATTATATCCTTTTCCCTCTAATTGTAAAGCCACCTCTGTCATATATCCAGTTTCTATTTCTATATGGTGTTATCTCTGGGCTTCCTAATCTGCTCCATTGGTCATTTTGTCCATCTGTATGCCAAAGTCATCACGTCTTTTTTTTTTCATAGCATCTTAATTAAACCTATAATAAACTCTTAGTAGCTAATAAGGAAGGTTTCTCTCTGACCTATTTTGTTCTCTTCAGGAATATCTTGGCTCTTGCTTGTGAAAAACTCTGTTGGATTTTTTTCATTTGTACTTCATTTATTATTTAATTGGGGGGAATGGAAATCGTTTTGATAGTAATCCTTCCTATCCATAAATAAGGTATATTGCTCATTTATGTAGGTCTTCTTTTACATCTTTTAATAACATTTACTAATTTTTGGCATAATTTCTCTTTTTATTTGTTCATTGCTCTTGTTCTTTTATAAAATTGCATTTTCTAACTATCTGCTGCTGGTACATGGGAACAAAATAATAATAATAATAATAATAGTTATTATTATTATTATTGTATATTGGCCTTGTACCTTGTAACTTTGCTGAAGCTTCTTTTTAGCTTGTTGTAGGTATTTCAGATTTTCTATGTAAGACAGTCATAAAATATGCAAATGATTGTAGCTTTCTTTCTACTTAATTTAATTTAATTTATTTATCTGACAGAAAGAGAGATAGTGAAAGCAGGAACACAAGCAGGGGCAGTGGGAAAAGGAGAAGCAGACTTCCTACGGAGCAGGGAACTTGATGTGGGACTTGATCTCAGGACCCTGGGATCACGACCGGAGTCGAAGGCAGACGCTAAGCCACCCAGGCGCCCCTTGTTTGGTTTTCCTTAACATACTCTCCTTGACTTGCTGCACTAGACAAGGTTGTATTGAACAAAAACAGAATAAGAGGCATCCTTGTCTTTTTCTTAACTTCCAGGGAAATGCTTTTAATTTTTCATAATTTCGTTTAATACTTTGGGTAGGTTTTGGTAGATAACTTTTTAAAAAATAGGTTAAGAATTTCTATTTCTATTTCTATTTGGTAAGAACTTCTACTTATGTGCCTGGGTATTTAATTTTATTTTATGATTTTTGGGGCATCTGTGGAGAAAAGTGTGTTAATTTCTAAATCTGATGGCTTTTATTCTTTACTTTGTCAGTGTGGTGAATGACATTTATAGATTTTCTAATGTTAAATTATCCTCGTATTGCTGGGGGAAGGGGAACAAACCTCAACTGGTTTATTTTGAAAATCTCTGTTACTGATTTGGTTTGCTGAACTTTATTTAGGATTTTTGCATTTGTGCTTGTAATCTTTCTTTCTTATACTACTCATCAGTGGTTTTGATATCAAGGTTTAACTCATTTCAAAATGAGTAGGACAGCATTTCCTCTTTTTCTGTTTTCTGGAACAATTTGTGAAAAATTGAGATTATATGTTCCTCGAATGTTTGATAGAGCTCATCTGTGGTGTGTGTGTGTGTGTGTGTGTGTGTGTGTGTGTGTTGTGTGTAAAGGGAAAGAGGAGTATATATTTTAAGCTTTAGTGACAAGAGTTCTGTTTAGATTTTTGCTTTCTTCTTAAACCAGCTATAATAGATTGCATATTTCAGGGACTGTTCTGTTTCTTTTAAGAAATTAATTGCCACTATATTTAAAAATCAGTATGAGATAGTATATGCTTTATTTTTTGTTATTTAAACTTTTTTTTTAAGATTTTACTTATTTGAGAGAGGTGGAGGGGGGGAGAATGAGAAACACACTCCCCAATGAGCAGGGAGCCTGATGCGGGGTTTGATCCCAACACCTGAGATCAAGACCTGAGCCAAAGGCAGATGCCGACTGAGCCACCCAAGCACGCGAACAGTATGAAATAGTATAAAAAATCATAGTATTCTCTGACTTCAAAAAAGTCTCTTCTATACCTAAAATTATGTTCAATACTTCATAGTAATATGCTTTATTTGTGCCATTATCTTTTCCTTGCCAATTTTGTCAAACCTCTCTATTTTAATGGTTTTTACAGCATATTTTCCTTGTCATTTATTTTTACATTTTATCTAAGATTTCTTACTTGACAGAGGGAGTATTTAGAAGTGCATTTATAATTTCCAATCATTGGCCAGTTGGGTGATGCAGTTGGTTAAGCTACTGCCTTTGTCTCAGATCACGATCTTGGAGTCCTGGGATCCAGCCCAGCCCGATGGGGCTCCCTTCTCAGCGGGGAGTCTGCTTCTCTCTCTGACCCTCCCCCTTCTCATGCTCTCGCTCTCAAGTAAATAAATAAAATATTTAAAAAATAAATAAAATTTCCAGTCGTTTTTTTCAGTGAAAAAACTGGTTTCTGCAACCATTTGATTTTGTGTGTGTGTATGCTGTGTGTGTGTGTATGTGTCCTTTTGATCACACACACATTTAGAGGAGAAAAGTACTCAATTACTTTGTACAAAAGAATAAGATACTGCTTTACTCTGCCTGTTCATTTTCTGGTATTCAAGGAAAAACCCTAATTTTCAATTTTTTAAGCCTGAATTTATTTTAACTGTAGAGGACAAACCAAAGCAGGAAGTTAGATTTGCTTCTTGATGTTAGTTTTATGAACTTCATTGAGAATTTTTTTATTTTTGGTAAAATAGGAAGCGTAGTTTCAATTCTGTCTTTTAACATGAATTAGACAACTTCTAGGTTGCACTTTCTGAGAAATAGAACTGAATGGCATGCCTCTATAAGATTTTGCTGCAATTGCAATTCCTTAGTTGTTTTTAAGGTAAGGAAGGCTAACTGGATCCCTCCTATGGCTTTTTGAAAGAGTCAGAAGCCAGTCTTTCATTACCTTTTGGAAGACTTATCTGTATTTCATCTCTTGGACATATATTCCCAGAGATTTCTCACAAATTTGACTTCCTCTTTCTTTTTACTAAAATTGTTCATGGGACTCCAATAAGCAAGAGCAGCAAGTTGTTAACTCAGCCGAGGGAATCCCATGACAGTATCATAGTTTTGCATACCATCTTTCTGATTTTTCTCTGCATTGTCTTTGGTTGTATCATGTTTAGGTACTATATAAAAGGAACATTATATATTAATTAATTGAATTTAAATTTAAAAAAGAAAATATGAAATATATAAATAAAATGAAAAAAAGAACACATAAAATTAAAATTTAAAATTAAAGATAGAATCAAGTGAACTTTAAAATTTTTTCCAATCCAAAGGTTCTCTGATTTTAAGTCCTTCCTTTTTTTCTAAGGGTTTACTCTAAACCGACAACTACAGAGGCATATTTCAGGATTGTCCAGCTAAGTCCTTTTACTCCTTAGAGAGTTAATAGAAAAGAGATCCAGATTGTTCCATGTTGCCAGTTGGCCAAGGATGGAAGCTTTGTGACTAGCTATTCCATCTGGAAATATGTCTCTTCATCTGTGATTCAGAGAGGACAGGAATAAGCAATTCTAGTCAGTAGACGCTTATAAGTTTGTGTTAATGGACTGTGGTTCTATGTTTGTACCATGTACGGGTTATTACGTTAAAGACAATCAGATGAGAGCAAAGTCATACCACACTAAAACTTTACTGAATTTTTTACTTGATTCACAAGTCAAGCCTTAGGTCATTACTGGTATGTAGAAGTACTGATCAAGATAGAGTTCCCTAGGGGCACCTGGGTGGCTCAGTCAGTGAAGCATCTGACTCTTGATTTCAGCTCAGTTCATGATCTCAGAGTCCTGGAATTGAGCCTGGCATTAGGCTCCCTGCCCAGCATGGAGCTTAAGATTCTCTCTCTCTCCTTCTCCTTCTGCCCTAGCCCCCTGCTCTCTCTCTCTCTCTCTCTCTCTCTCTGAAGAAAAAAAAAGAAGAAAAAGAAAAAGAAAGAAAAGAAATAGAGTTCTTTAGCTGACAGACTGCTGGGCACATGTGCCCTTACAGGCACATGAAATAGTGGACAGTAGACTGGAATACACCTTGCAGTCCAGGCACTAGTGTCAGAGGTGTAGCTGATCCCGGGGCACCCATGAACTTATACTTCTTATATCCCTAAGGATCCCCTGGCATCCACATGGAGATTTATTTTTCACTGGCCACTGTTGGTCCAAGACGGAGAGGTTCCAAGTATGGGAAGTGGGTATGAAGTTTCCTGGGGAATCTTGTCTCTTTTAGCTTGGAGAAACAGTATAGTTTTGTGAAAAACACCATTGAATCAGGAGTCAAGAGATCTGTTGTGCAGGCTCTGTTTAAATCAGGGTTCTCTAGAGAACTAGAACCAGTGAGATACATCTCTGTCTCTCTCTCTGAAAGAGGGAGAGATTGAGAGATTTACCTATTATGAGAAATTATCTCATGGGATTACAGAGGCTGAAAAGTCCCAAGACTGGCAGTCAGCCAGTGGAGCCCGAGGAAGAAGAGCCCTCGTAGTTCCAGTCTGATTCCAAAGGCCTGAGGAGAGGTGATGATGTATATTCTAGTGCAAGGGCAGAAGAAGACCAAGCTCATCAGTCAGGCAGGCGAAGTTCCCTTGGAGTCTTTTGGTTCTATTCAATTGGTTTGGTCTTCAACTAATTGGGTGAAATCTGTATGTATTAAGAATGAAAATCTGTTTTACTCAGTCTGTCGATTCAGATGTTAATCTCATCCAGAAATATCTCACTGACAATCCAGAATAATGTTTGACCAAATGTCTGGGCACCCCATGGCCCTGTTAAATTAACACATGAAGTTAACCATCACAGTCTCTAAACTTCCAGTGTATGTATATGTCAGAATAAGGAGCACTAGTTGCTACAACTATTCCAACAATCAGTGGCTTACACAATAGCTTATGTATTGGTTTGAGTGTGTTCAGATTGTTGCCTGCACAGGTGTTTGAGAGATCTCCACCCCTGTCTGTGGTTGAATGGTGCTGCCATCTTCTAAGGACTTCTTGGGATCCTCTGCTGGATCATCTGCATTTAGCTGGCTGATGATGAAGCTAGAGAATGTTTAAAAGATCATAAGAGGACTTTATAAAGACAGACCAGACAATGGGATAGGTCACTCCTGTTTGCATTCCATTGGCCAGAAGGCCAACAAATGATCCCAATCTAACTGCAAAGGAGGCTGGAAAATGTAATCTTCCTTTGTGCCAAGGAAGAGAAGATGGCACATCGAGGCAGTCTGTGCCAGAGCCCTAACTAGCTTCTCAATTTGTGTTTATCCCCTCTCTAAGCCAGTTTCCTTCTTTGTACAGTGAAGAGGATGGACTAAGTGCTCTCTAAGGGACTTTCCAGCTCTGACCATCTATGTTCTGTAATCCTATCAAAACCCTTGGCTGGGCCCTGAAAACACGCAACTTGGAGAAGATCTCAGACAGTCCAATAGTGAAAAACAGTGATTGGTGTTGCCCCCAAGGATTTTATTCACCAAAAAGTTTATTCACTTCCTGAAGCCCCCAGAGATCAAGGCCTGTCCCAGGGTGTAGCCTTACCCTGGGTTATGGTGCCAGCCCCATTTTACCAGGTGTCTGTGCAAATATTAATGTGGCCATTAAACTTCCTCCTCTGCTGTGAAAAATGATGATCACTTGGGCTTCTTCCCTAGGATCCTAGAGTACCAGAGGATCAAGACTATATACACCTAGCCCCAGATAGTCTAGAAGAGGGTTTCACAAAAGGCTGAGCTATGTCAGAGTAATTATGTTCAAAACTTTTCTTCTTTTATGCATTTTCTGATGACTTGCAATTTGTTTATTTTCTTGTTTATTGCCTGACTCCCCATTGGATTTTAGACTCTATGAAGTCAGAGATCATGTCTGTTTTACTTACTAATGCATCCTCAGTGCCTATAAAAGTGCCTGGCATATAGTAAATATTTTTTGAATGAAAAAATATTAAACATTGTTGAAGTTTTAGTCTAAGTGCAGGGCAATAGAATTTCTTGGGGTGGGGGAAAGTATGTTAGTAATACAGTCATATATTTACCTACTGAGTAGTGTTTTAATCTTACCTGAATCTACTGTCGACACTGAGAATTTCAGAATAATGAGCAAGAGGATGGTAACAGACTATCCCTCATGGTTTAACCAAAGTTTGGGGGCCCAGAAAGGTTAACATTAAGAGTGCAAGTACTGTTTCTCCAGGCCACAGAGCATCTGCTGTCGACATTCAGTTGAACTGCGCTTTCTGCATATTATCATAGTGGAGTATGTGCCGAGCTGTACCTCCATGGGATGATGGCCAATTTCAGAGTATGAGCAGCCATCTTGTAACTTAAGAGTATAGCTGTCTTTTTTTTAGTCCCATGGTGTATAGGAATTAGCTTTACTCCTTATTTCTGTATCAAATACAACGTGGATATCTGAAGCTCTTTTTGTCCCTGAGAAAAAGGTGTGATTGATCTCTCCTTAGCTTATGCTTTCAGTTTCACTGTGATCATTATCTCTTTGAAAAATCTGGTTTCCTTTACTCACCACCCACCTTACAAATTAAACACATTTATAAGATAAAACTAGAGCAAAATGAAAAAAAAGAGCAAAAATATCATATTATATATGTCAAGAGCCTGGTACAGAGAAGAGCCTCAACAGAGAGCTGTACTATCATTAACATTTTTGTCATTATTGATATGTTCTAATATTAGTAAGCACCACTTATTAAGAATTAGTCTGAGGTGTGGCTGGGTGACTCAGTCAGCTAGGCAACCGACTCTTGGTTTCATTTCAGGTCATGATCACAGGGTCATGAGATTGAACCATACCCTGGGCATGGAGCCTGCTTAAAATTCTCTCTCTTCCCTCTGCCCTCCCCCGACATACGCACATGTGTGCACACACACGCCTGCGTACTCTCTCTCTTTCTCAAAAAATTACTCTCTGCAAGAATTGTGCTAAGTTCTCTGCATACATTTTCTCATTTAATCCTAACAATATTCCTATGAAGTATTATATTGATTTGGGCTGTTTAGAGGAACAGAACCAGGAAATCTGGCTCTCAAGACTAATCTCGGGTGATTTGCACCCTTCTCTGGGGCCAGCTCATGTCATTGATTGGTTTTATTTCTCAATTAGATCATGACAGATTTTTATTCTGGAAATCCTGATAATCTTACTAAATCACAAACATTCAATTAACAGAAGTGTATTTCTTCTTTCAGACAATTCACAGGATATTTAAGAAATTAGCCACTCATTTCTGAGGGCTGAAATTTAGACATCTTCCCCATCCTGAGACTGTTGCCCTGCTTGGTGCCCTTTGATGCCATCATTTGAGTTATTTCCATCTACCTGATGGAGACCCAGGCTTCTCTGTGTCCCTGAATAAGTACAATTGATTGAGACACCTGATCCAGGACTTTACTGATGTCCAGAGGTAAAGCTACACTCTCTCTGTTCACTAACTTACTGATTCTAAAATCAGAAATGCAAATATGTTTCTGGCAGCATTTGGGAAGTGGGACTACATGTATCATTTTGATTGCAGATAAATTCTCCTTGTAGATTTTTTTTTTTTAAGATTTTATTTATTTGACAGTGAGAAACACAGCAAGAGAGGGAACACAAGCAGAGGGAATGGTAGCGGGAGAAGCAGGCTTCCTGCCGAGCAAGGAGCCTGATGCGGGGCTTGATCCCAGGACCCTGGGATCATGACTTGAGCCGAAGGCAGATGCTTAACGACTGAGCCACCCAGGCGCCCCCTCCTTGTAGATATTGATTATTCTTTTTTATTGTTGTGGAACTCACTGAGCAGTTTCCAATTCACTTTAAAATTTTTACTATGCAACATTTGTTACATAAAGAAGAACGTATGTAATGAAAGTGTAAGTTGTGGGTATAATAATAAAATTAAATGACTATGATCCCATCCCAAGCTTAAAAACTAGAATTTAATTAATACCATTGAGTCTACCTATATACTCCCACCCCTAGCCCATTCCCTTCAGCATCATGCTTTTTTCTTCTTTTATTTGTATACATTTAGGGTAAGACTAGAAAGAGCTGAAACATTTTGTGACTTAAAAAAAAAATCAGCTCTAGTTCTCTCCACAAACTTGGAAAAAATAAGCATGATCTCCATGGCAGGCACCCCCCCTCCCCAAACCCTTGCTTCCCGTACACTTAAATATAGGCTACAATTATTACTTCTCTATTTAGAGATTATTGTGGTTTCAGTTTTCATTGTGTCCTTGTGGGTTTTTTTCTGTTTTGGTTGCCATTATAAATGTCTCTTTTATTCCCCCATGTGGTCACTTTCTTAAATACCTCGTTTAGCACGTCTTCAATGGAGTGTGGTTTGACTGCATATATGCCAGCCTCTGGGAGACTCAGATACTTTTGTTCCATTCCAAGTATAGAAAACTTGCAATAACAATTTAGGCTCTGTGAACTGTGGAGGAAGGGAAAAGATATACATCTCTTAAGTGCTGATAATGTGTCAAGTTTTTGCCTGTATTTTCCCAGTTCAAAAGTCTTGTTAGGGAATTGTCTTTATGTCTGTATTATAGGTGAGAGAAGAAACTCAGAAAGATAGTTGCCCAGGGTCACACAGGTACTAAGACTTCAGTCTTAGTTGGAGTCAAGACTTGAAGCCTAGTCTTCTGTGGTTGTGATAGGTGAGGAGACAGTTCGGCCTAATGAGAATCAGTAGTCTCATGCCTAGATATCTGCCCCACCCCTTTCTCTGTGGGGATGGTAATACCAATACTACTCCTTCACTGCACAGAGACTTCGTGGGGTTTAGGGAAGCACTACTTCGGATTTCAGAGGACGGACACTATTGCTGTCAAAAACATCTTGTTATTTTCTGGTGGTCAGGCAGTGAGTAGTGGACACTGAGTTCTGGATCATCATTGTGGAGACCAGCAAAGCTGAACCCCTCTAATTCAGACATGATCCCTAACCTCAGGCCATTCCTGTGCTCACCCATTTCTCTTTACCAAATCTGCTCACACAGACTTTGACTTGTGTCTTTGCCCCTCTCTTATTCCAGTCTTCTCACCAAAATGAGCAAAGACAGGACCCTAAGGAGGAAGGCCCAGAAACAAGACTCCTAGCACACGAACTCTATAATAAGCTTATAAAGATATTTTTAATTTAAATATATTTAACATGCAACATTGTATAAATTTTAAGTGTACAACATGTTAATTTAATACATTTACATATTGTACTGTGATTGTCATTATAGTGATACTTAGTACTTCTATCATGTTGCATAATTATCCTTTCTTTTTAGTCATTGGAATAATTAATAAAAAATTTTAACAGTATTTAAAGGTGGTGCAAATATTATATCAATACATATAAAAATAGGTTAAGTCATCACAGAGTTTCAAAGTGTAGCAATCAAGGAAACAACTTTTAAAAACAGAATGATGGTCATAGCTTTGGGAGCATTTCACAAATGAAAAAACTTGTATACAATAAGTGGCACCAATCAGTGCCATTCCTGACTCTCTTTGGCCAAGGAACCTGCATATCTAAAAGTGGTGATTCTCCTCCAAGGTCTCTCTGCCTCTGGTGTTGGGTTGGTTTTCTTCAACAACCTGCTGATTGGTCTTGGCAATGAGAAACAATGTGTGCGTGTTAGCCTTCTGAAGGTGGTTTGGAGATTTACTCCCACTGAGTTGATAAACTTCCTCCTTCTTAACGGTTTTCTAGACTCCAATCCTAATCATTGCCTTCTTTCCAAATTCTCTACGTATGTTGCTCAGGAAATAAAAGTGGTTGTAAACCACAGAAGTTGGTTCTCACCAACTGCTGGATTCAACCTGTAGAAAGAAAACTGGACAAAGTACAGTCAACCCTTTCAGGACCCCAGAGCAACTCCAAAGTGAAGTAAGTGAACTCAATTTGTATTGTGTAAATTGTACCCTGAACAGTCTCAGGAAGTATCACAGCTTCCTGATTGCAAACCCAGATAAAGTCGAAGGCCACAGCTGCTAAGGACAAAAGCCACCAACCCCCAAAATGAAGAAAAATGACATCTATATAGGCTGCAGTTATGAGAGTCCTATTAGGTATATTGGGGTCTAAAACAGAATTCAGATGAAAGAACTGGTTTTGTGTCTCACACAAATAAACACCACTTGGAACTTTGGAAATAGAAAGGGGAATAGGGGAGATCTGAGTGTTCTGGCTTCTAATGTTACGAAGCGAGCTTCTGTATGACCATTTCATTGCATAGCATTTTTAATCTGATGCGGTGTTTCAGGGATGTGGGGTGAAATGATGGGAGCCTACATATTGGAAAAATCTCATCCTTTAAAATCTCTTTTCTGCTCAACCTGCTCCCATGGCCTGCTGTTAAATATAAAAGCCACTGTGTATTTTCAATATTGAGAAAAAAGATTCTGCAGAGTGAAAAGGAGATCGGGTTTGATTGCAAAGAGCAGAGTTCAAATTCCTTTGCTGACTAGCTATGTGAGTGGATAATTCAATCTTTGCTGCTTTATCTGTTAAATGGAAAGAATAATACTTGCTTGTAGGTTTATTGTGAAGATCGGAGATTAGACGTACAAAGTGCCTAACCAGAGCAGGCATTCAACATGTAATACTTATTATGCTATTATTGTTAACACTCAGCTCTGAAATTTATCACCTAGCTCTCGATTTGAAAAATAATAGAGCTGGAAATTTCCATTTCTTGGGGTAGTATCATGGATTAAATACCCTGAACAACCCCTCCAGTTTGAAGCAACTAAAATTCTGGGTAAAATGTTTTTTTGAATAACTGTAGATATATCCAAGGTAAAGAATTTGTTGATTTCAAAACCAGTAATGAAAGTAGGAAATCTGGTCAGGAAACAAGCGGCAAGCCAGCTATCACCCAGAGGCTTTTTTCAAACTCTAGAGCCTTTCCTCCTTGACAGCTGTATGAAGCAGAGCATGGAGCCAGGAGTTACAGGAGGCAGACAGAGGTGGAGAATCTGATAGGAAAGCCACCTTATCACACCCTCAGTGCAAGGTTGAATAAGAAATCACACTGCACAGGAGATAATGAAGAAAGGCCTATCTTGACCTTGGTGCTAGTGGAAGGGACAGAATTCCCCCTTGAGAATTCATAAAGCCAGTTGGTTCTCACATGTGTTTTTGTCAGGATTCATTTTAGCTTAAATGGGGAATTTTAAGTTAAAATTGTAATCTAATTATAGTTCCACTTTGGTAGCACCCAGGAAACTGATAGAAACAAATGCAAATTTCTCAGAAGGAATTTAACTTTAGTTTAGATCTCAAAAGAATTCCTACTGGTTGGTTCCGATGAAAAGGGACAGCTTTAAAAAAAGAAATTACAAAAATATACAATGGAAATAAGACGCCATGAATGAGAACCATCAGAAACAAATTTCAGCAAATAGGGACCCACAAACATTTCAGATGTTGGAACTGACACAAAATATGAAATATCTATGTTTAATATATTTAAGGAAAATAAATGACTATGTGAAATTATGAGCAGAGTCTAATGACAATAAAGAGTGGCCAAGCAGATTTGAAAGCAAATAGTACTTCACAAATAAAAAGAGAACAAAGAAAAGATAGGATAAGTAGAAAACAAATAGCAAGATATGAGACTCAAATCTAACTGTATCAATAATTCCATTATATGTAAAGGTGAATGATTTAAACCAGTGTTGTCCAATACAACAGCGTCTAGCCACGTGTGGCTATTGAAATGTGGCTAGTGTGCCTGAGGAACTGATTTTTATATTTTAATTAATTTTAAAAGGCATAAGTGGCTAGTAGCTACTGTATTAACAGCACATTTCCAAAGATCTCAATTAGGGGAAGCCTGGGTAGCTCAGTTGGTTGAGTGTCTGACTTTTGATTTTGGCTCAGGTCATGATCTCAGGGTCGTGAGATCAAGCCTGACAGCAGGCTCCACACTAGGTGGAGTGTGTTCTCTCTCCTCCCTCTCTCTCTGCCCATCCCACTCCATTTGTGCTCTCTTTCTTAATGAAAAAAGAAAACAAGAAACAAAAACAAACAAACAACAAAAAACAAAGATCCCAATTGATAGTCAGAGATGATAAGGGTGCCTGGCTGTCTCAGTCACTTATGTGTCTGACTTCCTTTCAGGTCATGATCTCAGGGTCCTAGGATGGAGCCACACAGTGGGCTCCGTGCTCAGTGGGGAGTCTGTTTGTCCTTCCCTCTCTCTCTCTGCCCCTCCCCCTGCTTGTGCTCTCTCTTTTTATAAATCTCTCTCAAACAAACAAACAAATAAATAAATAAAATCTTTTTACAAAGTCAGAGATTATCTGGATAGAAAAAGTGAAAAAGCAAGTTCTAGGGGCGCCTGGGTGGCTCAGTGGGTTGAAGCCTCTGCCTTCGGGCTCAGGTCATGGTCTCAGGGTCCTGGGATTGAGCCCCACCTCAGGCTCTCTGCTCAGCAGGGAGCCTGCTTCCCCCTCTCTCTCTGCCTCCCTCTCAGCCTACTTGTGATCTCTCTCTGTGTGTCAAATAAATAAATAAATAAATAAATAAATAAAATCTTAAAAAAAAAAAGAAAAAGTAAGTTCTAATTATATGCTGAATAAAAAGAAAAAGAAAAACGATTTTAGATATAAAACCAAATAGGTTAAAAGTAAAAGAATGGAAGGAGATATACCATGATAACACTAATTAAAAGAAAGCTGGAGTGCCTGTTTTAATGTCAGACAAAACAGATTTCAGACCAAAAATATTACCAAAAATAAAAAGAGACATTTCATAGAGACAAAGGAGACAGTTTCTCAAGAAAATGACACAATCATAAATATTATGCAACTAAAAATAGAGCTTTAAAATACATGAAGCAAAACTTACAAAACTGTAAGAGAAATAGATAAATCCACAATTACAGTCAAAGATCTCAACATTATTCTCTCTATAATTTGTAGAATAGACATAAGCAACACTATCAAAAACCTTGATCCCATTGACATAGAGAACACTCCATCCAATAATAGCAGCATACACATTCTTTTAAATTACACACAGAATATACATTCTTTTTAAAGCAAAAAAAAAGATATTTGCCAAAATCGACCATATTCTGAGCTATAGAAAAATTATCAATATATTTACAGTGATTCAAATAATACAAAGCTTATCTCTGATCATAATGGAGTTAAATTAGAAATCAATAACAAGGATATTTTTAAAGATTTTTTTTAAGATTTTTAAAGATTTTATTCATTTATTTGGCAGAGGAGTATGTACTGGATTCTTACAATAAAATAAGCCAGAGAAAAGAAAATGTTATTAGGAAATTCATAAGGGAGAGAAAACACAGTTACAGTACATGTAAAAAAAATCCATGCATATATGGACATACACTTTAAACCTGTGTTGTTTAAGGATCAACTATGTAAGCAGTGAAGAATTAGAAATAAGAAGAACAAAAGCAATACCACTTACAACAGAATAAAAATATGAAATAGGAATAAATTTGACAAAGGGTATACAATAACGATATAATGATGACTTTAAGACATGGGTGAAAGAAATTAAAGAAGACTTAAAAAATGGAGAGATAATATATCAAGTTCATGGAACAGAAGACTAGAGAGTATTAAAATACCAATCCTCCCCAAACTGATTTATAGGTTCAACACTATCCCAATCAAAATCCCAACAGAGTTTGTTTTTTGAAAAATTGACCTGTGGATTCTGAAATTTATATAGAAATGAAAAGGACCTATAATAACTTAAACAATTTTGAAAATAAGATAAACAAAAACAAAAAACAAAAATAAAGTTGAAGTACTTACACCACTGGATCTCAAAACTTATTTAAAAGCTACAGCAATGATGGGGTGCCCGGGGGCTCAGTTGGTTAAGTATCTGTCTTCAGCTCAGGTCATGATCCCAGGGTCCTGGGATCAAGTCCCACGTCAGGATCCCTGCTCATCAGGGAGCCTGCTTCTCCCTCTGCCTGCTCTGCCTGTTCTCCCTGTTTGTGTTCTCATTCTCTCTCTGACAAATAAAATCTTAAAAAACAAAAAAAAGCCAAATCATGACTATAATAAAGAACATCAATAAAAGGGATTCCCTCAAAATTAAAAGCTTTGGCTTTTAATTATATGTAATTTTTAATCTGTTATTAATTTTCTTCAAAGAATACCATTTAAAAAATGAGAAGATAGGGGCGCCTGGGTGGCTCAGTCGTTAAGCGTCTGCCTTCGGCTCAGGTCATGATCCCAGAGTCCTGGAATCGAGCCCCACATCGGGCTCCCTGCTCAGCAGGAAGCCTGCTTCTCCCGCTACCATTCCCTCTGCTTGTGTTCCCTCTCTCGCTGTGTTTCTCTCTGTCAAATAAATAAAATCTTTAAAAAAAAAAAATGAGGGGTGCCTGGGTGGCTCAGTGGGTTGGGCCTCCGCCTTCGGCTCAGGTCATGATCTCGGGATCCTGGGACCGAGCCCCGCATCGGGCTCTCTGCTCAGGGGGAGCCTGCTTCCCTTTCTCTCTCTCCGCCTGCCTCTCTGCCTGCTTGTGATCTCTCTCTCTCTGTCAAATAAATAAAAAATGTAAAAAAGAATCTTTAAAAAAAAAAAAAATGAGAAGATAAGCTACAGACTGGGATAGAAAAAGCAAGATATTGGCAAAATATGTATATGACAAAATTCTTTTATCTAGAATATGCTGAGAATTATTATAATCCAATGATAAGGAGATAACTCAATTTAAAAACAGATAAAATATTTATTTATTTTATTATATAAATAAATAAACAAAAATCTATTTTATTATATAAATAAAAATAACACAAATTATATAAATTTAATATATAATTAATATAAATTTTAATAATTTATTTTATAATTTTATATAAATATATAATTTATAAATATATTTTTATATATGATATATAATATAAATATAAAATAATATTTTATAATTTATTATATAAAGCATATATAACTTATATAATAAATAACATATTATACAAATTAAAATGATATAAATTATTATATTATATAAATTTAATATATAATTTATTATATTAATTTAATATATAATTTATAATTATATAAATTATAAATATAATATATATAATAATAAATATTATTTTTATAATTAAATTTATATAATTCTGATACTCCATTCCTACTTACCTGAGAAAAATGAAAGCACGTGTCCATAACAAGATGTACATGAATGATTGTGGCAACTTTATTTGTCATAGCTAAGAACTAGAAATGTCCAATGACAAGTAACAAGATAAAACCATGGTATATGCATACAGTGGAGTACTACTCAGCAATAAAAATAAATAAACTATATATAGATCTAACAATGTTCATGGATGAACCTCATAATAATTTTGTTGAGTGAAGGAAATCAGACTGGAAAAAAAAAGGAGGTATACTATATCGTTCCATATGTATACAATTCTACAAAATTCAAGCTAATCTATAGTGATAGAAAGTGAACCGATGGTTACTTGATGAAGGGTAGTGGTAGAGAAGAGCTGGAGAAAAGCAGTACAAAGAGACACGAGGGGCACCTGGCTGGCCCAGTTGGTGGAGTATGCCACCAAGGAGTTGTGGGAAAGACATAAGAAACTTTGAAGTGTGAAGGATTTGTTGATTATATTGGTTGTAGTGATGGTTTCATGAGTGTATGCATGTGTCAGAATTTATCAAAGTGTACATTTCGAATATGTGCTTTGTATTGTATGTTGATTATGCCTCAGTAAAGTTATACAAAAATATCTCAGTGCATTAAAATGAAACCAGATATAGCTGGAGAAAGAATTAGAGAACTGGATCTAAAGAACTTATCCACATATAGTAGAGTGAGATAAAAAAGGGGCATGTTATAAAAAGACTAGGGTGTGAAGGTCCAACAGAGTTCCAGAAGGATATAAGAATGAGAATGCAGGGGCACATTGGCTCAGTTGGTTAAGCATCTGTCTTTGGCTCAGGTCATGATCCCAGGGTCCTGGGATGGAGCCCCACATGGGCTCCCTGCTCAGTGGGGAGTCCACTTCTCCTTACTCTGCTGCTCCCCCTGCTTGTGCTCTCTCGCTCACTCTATCTCAAATAAATAAAAATCTTTATTAATAAAAATAATAATTTTTAATAATAAAATTATTTTCTTTAATAATAAAATTTTTAATTTTTAAAAATTTTAATAATTTTAATAATAAAATCATTCTCTTTAATAATAAAAAAGAGAATGTAAAAGAGCCAGTGTTTCTTAGATCCAGAAAATTCGGTGAGTCTCTAGCAACATATGTAAGAAGAAATTATCTCCTAGATACAACACAGTGAAACAGTGGAATACAAATGAATCTATGAGAGACACAGAGAGAGAAGCAGAGAGAGATCTTAGAGTAGCCAAAGAGAAAAGAAAACTACCTATAAAAAAGGGCAATTAGACTGACATTTCATTTTATAAGAGCAACTAAGGAAGAGAATAAAATGTGAGAATTTCCTCAATGTGTTGAAAGAAAATAGCCGTCAACTTAGAATTCCACATTCAATGAAGCTATATTCCAAAAAAAGGATTGTAGAAAGAATATTGTTTCCAGGCAAACAAAACAGAAAACCAATAAAAACAACTCCTCCCCTTTAATAACTTGAGAGCATGCATCACTCAAAGACAATTACTAAATGAAATCACAAAGGATGTACTTCAGCAGAATAAAAAAAATGAAAAGCCTGAGATGTTAAAGCAAAACAAAACAAACAAAAAAACACATGGAACAAAAACATTTTGGTATATATGAGGGCATATCTCAGCACTGACTATGGAATAATATAATGTAACAACATACTCTTAATTTTTGAAGGGAAAATAGAATTAAAATACTGGGCTTATCTACTAGAATTAAAATAATCCAAGGTCCTTGATCATTTAGGAGTAAGGTAAAGATGTGAACTTCAGATTTTGTTAAATCAGTATGCTAAATTAGCTAGTTTAATTCCTGAAATAATAAACACAAGCACACATACTTTCCAACCAATTTGAGAGAAATAGAATTAGGGGAAAAAAAAATCAATTCAAGAGAAGGCAAAGCAAGAAAGAGAAAAAAAAAAGTAACAGTAATAGCTGGGGTGCCTGGGTGTCTCAGTTGGTTAAGCATCTGTCCTCAGATCAGGTCATGATCTCAGGGTGCTGGGATTGAGCCCCGAGCCCCGTGTCCAGCTCCCTGCTCAGCAGGGAGCCTGCTTCTCCTCCCTGCTCCTGCTCTCTCTCACTATCTCTGTCTCTCTCTCTTAAATAAATAAATAAATAAAATCTTTTTAAAAAAGTAACAGTAATAGCATCTAGAAGATTCAGAACAGCATCTTGCATGTTATTTTATATTTATTATATAGTATAATAACTTATTATTACTATAACTGTTATTTCTATTTTGTGTGTCATTCTTGCACAGGGTCCATGCTAATCTTCTCTGTATTGTTTCAATTTTTTTTTTAAGATTTTTATTTACTTATTTGACACAGAGAGAGGGATAATGAGAGAATGAGCACAAGCAGGGGGAGTGGCAGGAAGGCAGGCAGAGCGAGAGGTGGAAGCAGACTACCTGCGGAGCAAGGAGCCCAATGGAATTCAATCCCAGGACCCCAGGATCGTGACCTGACCTAGGTGCCCCCTATTGGTTCAATTTTATTTTATTTTATTTTATTTTATTTTATTTTATTTTATTTTATTTTATTTTATTGATTGGTTTATTGAGAGGTTCAAATTGGATGGTTCTATACTTTCAAATCCTCATTAACGGAAAGAAAGAGGAAATCTCCTGACTCAGGCCAAAACACAAACAGGTTCAGAAATGGTTTACTTGGGGAGTGCCTGGGTGGCTCAGTCAGTTAAGCGGCTGCCCTCGGCTCAGGTCATGATTTCAGGTCATGATTGAGCTCCAGGTCAGGCTCCCAACTCAACAGGGAGTCTGCTTCTTCCTCTCTCTCTCTCTCTGCCCTGCAACCCCCCCCCCCCCAATTGCGCCCATGCTCTCTCTCTCTCAAATAAATAAATAAAATCTTAAAAGAAAAAGAAATGGTTTATTTAGGTGAGTGGCCACCTTGCACTCCAATAAATTCGGGCCCCACCAGATAGGAAGCAGTGGCTCTTCTCGCTCATACCAGAGCCTGACAAACTTGGAGGCCACTGAGCAGGGTCAAAGCAAAGCCTCCACTCAGAGGAGACATGTTAAAGACACCTTTCCCAGCCAGAGTGGAAAGAATTCCAGAGGCTCTTGGAAGAGTTGGCAGGCTCAGAGGTCTGCATCAACACACTGGGGTTGGGTGCTAGACAGTATGTAATGGGCCAAACCTGCTCTCCTTTCCCCCAGTTATATAAAGACTTTTCAAATATCCTCCCTTCTCCGCTGAATGTCTTGAATATTAAACTTCTTGAATCTCCCTGTCATCACTCTAATTCATACATGCGAATGCCCAGGCTTTATGCATTTTTTTTTTAAAGATTTTGTTTGTTTATTTGACAGAGAGAGATCACAAGTAGGCAGAGAGGCAGGCAGAGAGAAAAGGGGAAGCAGGCTCCCCGCTGAACAGAGAGCCTGGTGCGGGGCTCGATTCCAGGAATCTGAGACCATGACCTGAGCCGAAGGCAGAGGCTTAACCCACTGAGCCACCCAGGTGCCCCGCATTTTACACACGTTATGATACAATGTCCTTCAGGCCTACTTGTAACTCAGTTATGGAAGGTAACTGGCTCAGCTTCCAAAGATAAACCTGGTAGGTGTGAATGCTGCTAAGGGAAGAGGGCAGGGAGCCTCCTGGGAAGTGCCTTTGAATTTGGGTGTGGTGTGAGTCCTTCTGTTCCCAAGTAGGGGTTTTATCTAATCTTCCTTGAAACTGCTCTGCTGATCTACTGTTTTATCAATAAAAAACTGCTGAACTAAAGTTCCTCCTCTGAAGCTCTTAAAGATTGGGTCTGCCCTATCGGAAAGCAGTGTCGTAGCAAAAGATATGTGTACAAGGTTGTTCACCAGAGCATTGTTTAAAACTGTGGACTATCAGTAACAACCCATCAGTGAAATTGTGGGCACATCCATGTATCATAATGCTAGGAATCTGACTTATTGCAAAGCAAGTCTCTGAGTGGCATATAAACTATGATCTTATTCTGGAAAAATCAATAGTAACAATAATAAAGTTAACACATGCAGGGGAAAAAAGGAGGAACATGTGCCAAAATGTTAACAGTGATTATTTGGGATTGGGGGGAAGTTGGGATGGAATCTGGGGAGAAACATTTCTCCATTCCCTGGCCCCCTGGGCTTGATGTTGTACCCTCTCATTAGCCTACGTGAGGTACCGAGCTCTATTCGCGGTCATAATGGTCATAATGGTCATTCATGGTCATAATGCTTCTTCCTCCAGACAGAGACATTTTCTTTCCCTAGCTGCAGATATTCCTCAGTATGCAACAGCAGCTCATCGCCTTCATTCATTTGTAATGCCCTGTTCTCAGCAGGACACTTACCTATAGGCATTTGCATATTAAAATACTTGAGGTAGGGCGTCTGCCTTCAGCTCAGGTTGTGATCCCAGGGTCCTGGATTTGAGCTCTCAGCTCAGCGAGGGGACTGCTTCCCTCTCTCCCTCTGCCTGCTGCTATGCCTACTTGTGATCTCTCTTTCTCTCTGTCAAATAAGTAAATAAAATCTTAAAATACTTGAGGTAGCTCACTGTAATATTTGACCACCACATCTGAAATTTATTTATGTGGTATTTTTGGTTAAATTGATAAAGAAGTCATGTATTTTTTTCTATTTTAGAGTTTAAACTTTTAAAAAATACTCAATATGTGAGGATATTTATTGCAACTGAGAATTTCAAAGTACTGAGATTAAAATCCGATATAGATGACTTTTTCAAAACTTTAAAGTTCCTGTGGCTCTTTAAATTTTAAACATGTCTACTTGCATACAATTAGAAAAGTTGACCCTGAATATTGCCTCAGTTTCCTCGATGTTACTAAGGAGTGTATGTCCTTTTATTTTGTCTTGAGACACAGCCTAACAAAGCTTGGCATATTTTCACAGGTTTTTTTGGCTTGCAATTTATTTCATTCATTCCACTCATTCAATAAGCATCTATAATTATCATCATTAGTATTAAAAACAATAGCTCACAGTTAATAGGTATTTTCTACTTGCTGGTAGTTAATACCAGCTAGCATTTCATTTCTATTTATTACCTGCTGCTCTTAGATGCCTTCTTTTTGCCTGGCATTGGGGAGGGTACAAAGATAACCTGGACCCTGAAGATATATAAATAATCCAAATATGGTTCTGTGCTCAAAAGGAGGATCAGATGTGGGAACTGACTGCAAGTTGACATGGTCCTTGCAGTCAAGGGAGTTTGGCCAAGGGCTAGCTCCCGCAATCCCTGCAGGGCACTCACTAATTGGTTTGGCTTACACAAGTGCATTGGGTCAAGCCGACTTGGTCCTTGAGCTCCTCTGTAAATATGCTTGAGTAAACTCTTTTGTTTTTAAGCAAGGCAGTCACATGGGACTTGTAGTCCTCCGACCTCGAACTCCTTGGTAAACTTTCTTGTTATTGAACTATGAAATAAAGTCTCTCATGTATGTTGGGGCCCCACTGGGTCATCAGCCCATTGGATCACCTCTCGATCCCAGCTTTCTGACTTTTGTTTTTCTTAATTCCCCACCATTCTCTCTTGGGCTTCCCTGGGACTTCTCGCGCTGGTCAGATACCAGGTTAAAGTAATTCCTAGACTGAATAAGTGACTTCCCAAGAAGGAAATCAAGGAAGCTTCATGAGGGAGTTGGCATTATATTTGAGACTTTAAGCAAAGGATTTGGTCATCTGGAGAAGAAGGAGTAAGGACATTCCAGATAAAGGCAGAAAGGCAGAGATAGGACTCTGCAGGGCGTGTGCTGGGTCCTGGGATTAGTGGGGGCTAACGCACATGGTACATGAAGGGAATGCACAGGAAAAGTCTTGTTTATTTATTTACTTATTTGACAGAGGAGAGAGATCACAAGTTGGCAGAGAGGCAGGCAGAGAGAGAGGGGGAAGCAGGCTCCCGCTGAGCAGAGAGCCCGATGTGGGGCTCGATCCCAGGACCCTGAGATCATGACCTGAGCTGAAGGCTTTAACCCACCCAGGTGCCCCAGGAAAGAAGTCTTAAGGGGCAGATGCAAAGAATCTTTCCGTTGTAAGGACCAGCAAACTATTTATCCCAACACCCTCATTTTACAGATGAAGGCAGTAAGGCCTACAGAAAAGGGAAATTCTCTCAGTTATTCAGTAGTGGGGATGGAATTAGACTTTGAGCTCTCTTGGCTCCCACAACTGAGCTTCCAGTTACACTGAGATGGATCAAGGAGTGCCTAGACCAGGCTAGAAGTAGGTGGTCATCTCAATGCAGAGGGGAGCCCCTGAAAGTTTTGAGGAGGATGTGACTAGCAAAGGTGATGCAGGGACTAAAATAATTGGAAAGTTTCTAGGCTAAGTGACTGGAAAGCTGGAAATTATATTTTGATAAGTGGCTTCTGTTAACAGAATCAGATCTAGAAAAAAACGATTAATTCAATTAAAAACAATCAGTTGTCCTCAAAGTAACTATTTGATTAATGTAACCTCTTCTAAAATGTCATGTGTTTAGACACATTCTAGTTCAAGAGTAGGTTAAGGAAGGTTGGAGCAAGCGGGCACAGTCTGTAATGGGTGTCAAGTGCTCAGTTTGCCTCCTCTGATTGTTTCTGCCCTTGAGACAAAGATTCCAGCTCTTGAGTCCACAACTTCATATACTTTGTATCCTCTTTACATTTGAAAAAGAGATAAAATATTGGCTCCTTCATTAAAAAAAATGTTTTTAAAGTAAAAGTTTATTTTAGTTACATTTGTTTTTAGTTCTGCTTTCTTCACAAGCAGCATTTCCTAGTACTGCATGAGATAGCAAAGAGGATCAACCTAAGAGGTCACCTTTAGTCACAGACACATAAAACCTCCCCAGTCAGCAGCATGAATCTCATGCCCCTCATCTGTAGAAATACAGACCAGAGATGCACCTCACTGTCACCAGCACTCTCAAAGGGAGGCAAAGAGTGGAGTGTCAGACTGTCTGGGTTCCAATCCCAGCTCTGCCACTCTTGAGTCCTGAGATCTTGGATAAGTCACTCAGTGTTTCTGGAGCTGATTCTCCTCTGGCAAATAGAGCCAGCTAATGATAACTCATCCCGGGTTTGCTGTGGTTGTGAGAATTGCCAGACAGCGGGCCAGTAATGCTGACCACAGTCCCAGGCGCATAGTAAGCATCTTGCTCAACCTTAAGCTATATGAATGGTTTCACCCACACCTCAGGGCAGACAAGCCGCTCTGAAAGCAGCAGGATTTCTGACAGGAGTTGTCGGTTCCCAAGTAACTAGTACCCTTATTTTAGATATGCCCTAGAACTAAAGATGTAACAAAACCACTTCACAGTTTACTTCTGGGTAAACTGTTTTGAGAACATTTCCAAGAGACTTTAAGGAAGATGTCTATTGCCACATCTCTGATTTATATAAAACTATCCGCCCAATGCAAAACAGACACACACACACACACACACACAGAGTCTGGCCTGCTTCCCAGCTGTTCACATTCCCTACGGGATTGTTAGAAGCTCCACCAGCGGAGCGGGAGCCAGAGGAAAGTAAATAGTTTAGCCAAGCAGGTACCCCACCCACCATTTTATTTTCCTAAATCACTCCTTTAGCTAATATTTCAGGGACAGACACGCGACGCATCTGGCTCCAACCAAATATTTTCAGTCAGTCAGATTCCAAGGTAAATATTTGCCACTTTGATTGCAGCAACAGTGGTAGCACGAAACAAGGAGCCACTTATCAACCCTCAATCAGGGCCCGCCCGGCGCTTGGGTGACGTGACCTGCCTCCTCCCCGGCAACCACTGCGCGGGTCTCGCCTCAGAACTTCCGGTCTTGCGCGCTTGTGTCTGAGCCTTTCTGAGGCCTGATGGGTCCTCACGGAGAATCCTTGGTAAGAAGTCAGGTTGTGGGATTGCTGAGCTGCCGCCTTCACCCAGATCCTTTCATTATTAGCAGGTGTTGTCTTTCCCACTGTTCAAGACTAACGAGTCAAAAGGGTTTTGGCGTGGATGAGAAAAACGAGGGAAGGGTTAAGGAAGTCTTCTAGACATGTTATTTGGGGGTGAGGTGGGGCGGGAGATGTCCCCCTGAAGTCTGTTTCTGTTACTTAAATTGCGTCCTTAGAGACTTTTTTGTTTTTTAAATTAGAAAGTGCCCTAGCCTGAAGGGGGGAGGGGCAGAGGGTGATGAGGGTGATGCAGACTCCCCGCTGAGCAGGGAGCCCCATGGGAGCTCCATCCCAGCACCCCGAGATCATTACCTGAGCAGATGCTTAACCTACTGAGCCACCCTGGTGCCACAAGAGACTCTTGACATTGGCGCAAGGCTTTTGGACCAGGATGAATAAACTACCCAGGGCTTTTGTCTTACGTCCTTTGCACTTCTGTGAGAATGAATATATCAGTTTTTTCTTATAGACGCATATTTTATGCAGGAAGAATAATAAAGTGGGATGAAGACACAGGAAAATGGCAAGTGGGGTGGTTTTGCCTCGTTCTATGGCAGGGTTTTTAACCTTCTTGGAGTCTTTTTGAGACTATGAAAATTAAAGACCCTTTGTTTTCCCAGGAAAAGATATGTGAACACAGTATTTTGCCTATAACGGGAGGAGACTCATGGATCCCCAGAACCCATCTGCCAACTCCCATGGGGGAGCCATGGACCCAAGGTTAGGAAACTGTGGATTTTAGGTACAGATGCCTTGGTGAGGTGCACCCGGCATTCCTTGTCTTGCCCAGGCAGGACTAAGGTGAAAAAAGTGGGCATAAAATTTAAGAGGGCATCAAAAAGTTCAGAAATCAAGATAAATAATATTCTATTTTTTTCAAAGATTTTATTTATTGGGGCGCCTGGGTGGCTCAGTCGTTAAGCGTCTGCCTTCGGCTCAGGTCATGATCCCAGGACCCTGGGATCATGACCTGAGCTGAAGGCAGACGCTTAACAACTGAGCCATCCAGAGGCCCCCAAGATAAATAATATTTTAATGCAATATTTTAAAGAATCAAATCTGCAAACTATGGCTGTGGCTTGTCAACTCTGTTTTGTAAACAAGATTTTACTGGAACCAGGGCCAGGATTAGAGCAAGATGAGTGAGGCATGGTTGTACAGATGCAGGTTCAGATTCTGTCTTTATTTTACAGTTTTTATATTTTGTTCAATTTTTAATTTTTATTTATTTATTTTTTAAATTTAATTTTTTATTTGACAGAGAGAGAGAGTGTGAGCACAAGTAGGGGGAGCGGCAGGCAGAGGGAGAAGCAGGCTTCCTGCTGAGCAGGGAGCCAGACATGGGGCTCCATGGACCCTGGGATCATGGCCTGAGCTGAAGGCAGCTGCTTAACCAACTGAGCCACCCAGGTACCCCTCAATTTTTTATTTCTAAATAGTGCATTAAAACACTGTTTTGAATACGGAAGTTTTTGACCCCCTCTTGTTTAATTTTGCACCTGGCACTGGTGCTCCTTTGCTTACTCTAGCCCTCAGCCCTGCTTAAGTTCAGGATGCTGTTCAAGTAAAAACCAAATGTAAGTGATCACTTGCTGTGTGCTAGGCCCTGCGTTCCCTCATTTCCAGACAGCTAGAGTAGTGGGGAAAACTCTGATCTATCAAAAGGGTTGATGTTTAGTCCTGGCTCTCATGTCCTGCTGGATGACCTTGCCAGTGAACTTAGCTCTTCTGAGCCTCTTAATTGCAGAATGAGAGGGTGAGACTGGGTACTTTCCAGTTCTGGCAGTCTGCGGTTCTTAGGACTTTGAAAACGGCAGCTAAAACAAATTGTTCCCCAGAGAACAGAGTCCTCAATGAGCACCCAATTCCACATGCCAGCCCTCTAGGGTTCTCTTGATTTGCCTTCTTGATGAAGGGCTTTTGTATTCTTACAGACTTTCATTTGTCTCAGTGTGAGGGCCCGGACCATCACATCTCTTCAACTTGAGTAATGATTGCTAGAGTCAAAGATCTTGAGAGCTGATGAAAGTAAAGTGCAAAGAGATGATTTCATTTTACGGAAAATGAGGCTCAAACAGGTGAAGTCAGTTGGCCAGGGCAGCACAGTGTCAGATTTAGAACTAAAACCCCAGTGCCTGATTGCCATCCGGTTTTCTTTTCACTTCACCTTGGTGGGATATGATGCATGCCTTTCTACTTCCCTCCAGAGAATTTCCTAAAAGTACTTCGAATTCTCTCATAATATTCTCTGTGATTCCTGTGTTTTATTAGTTTCCTTGTTATAATGCTGCTCCTAGTGCTGGGGGATTAGTAACCAAAATTCTTGATCAGTGTCTTATCCTTAGGTCTTCTTCCCTCTCTGAGCCTCATCTTGGATTTAACTTCTATGGGGAATTTTTTTAACTGCTACAAGACATATAATCTTAGAAAGCTAACTTCCTCTGTGTTTCTTTTGAAAGGTATTTTTAAAACTGGAGAGAACAAGTGACGCATAACAATGTATAAGGTAGGTACTGTTATTATTGTTATTTTACTAATGAGGAAATTGAGGCACAAGGGCTAATTAACTTGCCCAAGATCTACCATCTAAGTATCAGAACCAGGATTCAAATCCAGGCATCCAGACTCCAGGGTCTGTGCTTTTTAAACTAGCTCAATGTATGGCTTCTCTTGTACACCATTTCACCTGAGCTTAAACAATTTAAGGGATGGAAAGTTACCTCAGGAGATCCTAGTTCTGTTGCTGGACAACGTCTTCTATTGGAATGTCTTCTTTCTGTTTGTTGTAACGAGCCATAGGCAGTTATCCAAAGTGGTTTTCTGTTGTCTAAATAAGAAGGCAAAAAAAGTGAGTGAAGAACATAGAGTAAAATCTTGCAATCTATCTTTTCTCCACCAAACATTCCTGACCCACTCCCAGTTATGTGGGCTTCCTGAAAAAAATGTGTGACACGATCTAGCAATTTCACAAATACCTAAAAATACTTTTAGGTATTTTTCCTTCAGAAAGAGTTATAGGAGCTTAGAGAATAAATATTCAAGCGATTTTATTTCAGTTTTGTAATTGCACAAAAATTGTAGGCAATTTAGATGTGCACCAATAAGGAAGTGGCTAAATAATAAATTAATGAAGTTGTGAGAGAATTTCAATCTAAAATTGAAGTGGAGGATATGAAATGGAGACTTTCATGCATGCTCCCTCAGAAGAATAGAATTTTTAACTGAGAGACTGATTTCTTGTAAATGCCTGATTTACAGAAGATTGAGGCTTAGCTCCTGACCAATGAACATCCACCAAGAATCTCCCTGGCAGGCCTTCCCCCTCCTTGCACTCCTTACTCGTAAGTACAGCCCGCCACAAATCCTCAGATGACTCACCTGTAGCTTGATACAGCCTGTTTCCCAAATTGCAATTCCCAAATAAAATCGAATTTCTGGTAATTTGACCTTGCCTCAGTTTACCTCCCTGTTTAGGTTGCTAGAGTACCTTTTAACTATTTTCAATGTATAGTATTAAGATAAACTGTACCATTTGCTCTGAAAAAAATCATTGATAGTTTAAAAATTGGTGCTTGGTGGCATATCATCTCCATTGTTATCCTAGTGGCAATACAACAGTTTACAGAAATAAACATGGGGTGCCTGAGTGGATCAGTCGGTTGGACCTCTGCCTTTGCCTCAGGTCCTGGTCCCAGGGTCTGGGGGTAGAGCCCCGACATGAGTTCCCTGCTCAGTGGGGAGCCTGCCTCTCTTTTTGCCTCTCCTCTCTCTCATTCACTCTCTCTTAAATAAAAAACCGAATCTTAAAAAAAAGAAAGAAAGAAAAAAAAAAGAAACACTTTTTTCTCATTTCAAAAGGTTATTGGAGAAAACATGGAAAACAATAAAATGTAAAGAAGGAAACAAAGAATCTGTAATCCTGCACCCTAAAGATAACCACTGTGAACCTTTAAATTGACTTCTTTCCCATCTTTTTTTCTAGGTGCAGTACTTTTTTAGTACATTCTTTGTGATAAAATATATATAATATAAAAATATTATTTTAGACATATTTAAGTGTGCAATTCAGTGGCACTAAGTACATTCACATTATTGTGCACCTATCATGACTATCCATCTCCAGAAATTTTTCATCATCCCAAACTGAACTCAGTTTCAATCAACGATAACTCTCCCATTATTCTCTCCCCCAGCTCCTGGTAACCACTACTCTACTTTCTTTGGGTTTCACTACTCTAGTTACCTCATGTAAGTGGAACGATGCAATATTAATCCTTTTGTTTTGGCTTATTTCACTTAGCACTATATATATATTTTTTAAAGATTTTATTTATTTATTTGACGGAGAGAGAGATCACAGGTAGGTAGAGAGGCAGGCAGAGAGAGGGGGGGAGGCAGGCTTCCCGCTGAGCAGAGAGCCCGATGCGGGGCTTGATCCCAAGACCCTGAGATCATGACCTGAGCTGAAGGCAGAGGCTTTAACCCACTGAGCCACCCAGGCGCCCCAGCACTATATTTTTAAGATTCATCCTCATGGTAGCATATACAAGAATTTCCGTATCTTAGGGTGGAATAATAGTCCATTGTAAATTCGTACCGCATTTTGTTTATTTATTCATTGATGGACATTTGGGTAATTTCTACCTTTTGGCTGTGGTGAATAATGGTTATAAACATGGTGTACAAATATATGTTCCTGATTTCAGTTCTTTTGGATATATATCCCCCCCTGCTCCCGCCCCCCCCAAGTGGAATTGCCGGTTTATATGCTAATTATGTGCTTAATTCCTTGAGGACTACCATACTATTTTCCACAGCACTAGCACCATTTTCAGTTCCTATTTGCAGTGTGCAAAGGTTCTGACTTCAGTGCATCCTTGACAACATTTGTTATTTAGCATTAAAAAAAATAATCTATATCCTAAAGGGTGTGAAGTGGTATGTCATTGTGGTTTTGATTTGCATTACCTTAGTGATTAGTGATGTTGAACACCTTTTCACAGGCCTCTTGGCCATTGTTTATGTTTTTTGGAGAAATAGCTATCTATTCAAGTCCTTTGCCTGCTTTTTGACCGGTTTATTTTTGTTGTTGAGTTATAAGAGGTTTTATGGTTCCCTTATTAGTCCCTATATCAGTCCCTTATCAGGTAAGTGATTTGCATATATTTTCTTCCATTTTATAGAGAAATGTGCCTTTTCTTTCTATTGAAGTGTCCTTTGATAGACAGTTGTTGTTTGCGCTTTTGGTGTCATAGCCAAGAAATCATTGCCAAATCCACTGTTGTGGAGCTTTTACCTATATTTTCTTCTACAAGTTTTAAATTTTTATGTTCCATATTTACGTCTTTGATCCATTTTGAGTGACTTTTTGCATATGGTGTAAGGTAAGAGTCCAATTTCAATCTTTTGCATGTGGATATCCAGTTTTCCCAGGGTCATTTGTTGAAAATATTTTCCCTTCTCTGGGTTTTTATGTTTTAGAGCTCTTTTGATTCCAGACTTATTCCTCTTGGAGCCCAGGCTGCTTCTCTGGGTTGTCCTCCCGCTCACTGGTTTGTGCTCAAGGGATTGTAAAGTTATTTGACTGGGAACAAAGGGAAGCCATAATGAACCTGAATCTAGTGCCGAAGCATGGTGGCCTGGCAGAGCCTAGTGAAGGTGGTGGTTGAAATACTGACTATAGTGATCTTGCTGTAACCTTGGGTAAACCTATTTCATTGGTTGTGAAATGGAAATAGTGATAAAAGACCCACTTTATTTTGCCAAACAATAGTATAAATCCTGGGATATTATTATGGTCAATAGTCATTACTGTGGTTAATGTTTATGAGGAGAGTACTCTGTACTGCTTTATCTTAAATGCTTCACATTTGTTATCTCATTTAATACTCAGAATAGTTTTATGAGGTCAGTGCTGTCATTTTCACTGTTTTACCATCTCCGAGCTTCTTTTGTTGTCTGTAAAATGAAGGGAATTATATCTACTTTGAAGAACTGTCAGGAGACTTAAATGAGAGTAGTGAAAATGAAGAGCCTACCTAGCAAAGAATATGCACATAGTAGAGGCTTAACAGATGGTAGCTGCTTTCCCTCAGCCCAGGAAGTGATTCCAGTAAGCACAGACTGTATTAGATGAGGATTCTGCTTTGTTTTATCAATCTTGAGTTTCCTGATATTTTCCCTTCAAGGTAAATTATAAGGATTATACCAGTCAGATAGGAAAGTCTGATACCGTTTATTTATGAGATAGGAATACTTTCTAGTTACCTACCTGCAAGGCTGAAGCAGAGAGACTGTTTATTGTCAGACACTAGGAAGACTTCCATAGACACTCGTCCAGGGAATGAACAAGCACCAGCAGCCCTGGAAACAGCTGGCTATGAATTGTGCACCAGTGGATTAGTGATGTTTTAACACTCATCATTTTGACTGGTAATGTGTCATTTCCCTAAATCTTTCTTCATTTTACTACCTTTTCGCACTTCATTTGTCTCTTAAAATAGTGATTACAGTGAAGAGGTACAATTGCCGGAGACCAAACTAGAAAAGCAGGGCTTAAATTAGTTAATACATTAATATAGTCCTTAGTGTTGCAGTTATCCCGGGTCGTATTTTCTGGCTATTATTTGGTCATTCATTCATTAGATCCAGGCTATACATTTTCTCTTTGGCTGTAGCTAATGTATTAACTGGCAGTGAGATCAAGTCCTGCTCCTCAGTGGCAGCTGGGCCCTCCCTTGGAGCCTCTCTACAATCCCTTCACTTACTGCTAATTGACTTCCTAATTCCATACAGCAGCTGTTGTAAACCTTTTCCACCCTCCTCCATCCCTTTAATCTCCCTGTTCTCCACACACTGAGTGGCAGGTGATCGTGCATCCGTGATCAGGTCTCTTCCCACTGCCTTTTGGTCTTCTGCCAGCTTCATCTCTTCCTCAGGATCCCCTTTAACTCTCAGAGCCTGGCTCTTTCATTTACTCCCTCTCTCCTGGCTTCGGTCTCCTCTTCCTTTCCCTTCACACATAAACAAGCTCAAGTCTTATAAGAAAGCCAGCCATATTTCTCTTGAAGTTAATTGTGTTCTTTTTTTATTACTGGCAAGTTCTTCAATTTTTTTTCTCATTACAAAAATAATATAGTAGGAGAAAATTGGGAAGTACAAAAATTCAAACATGTTTCAGACACCCATAATCACACTTCTAGAGGTAACCACCAATGTTAATATTTTGGTTTGTATCCTTCCAATCTTATTCCTAAGACTTTGAGATCTACTTAGAGGGCATTCTGGATGTTCTCTTTTGTAACTTGACACTTGCCCTGTGTCAGTATTTTTCTTTTTCTTTTCTTTTTTTTTTCATGGGGATTTATCTTGGGGATTTTTTTTCCCCCAAATACTTTTATTTTATTTTTTCAGTGTTACAAGATTAATTGTTCACGCACCACACCTAGTGCTCCATGCAATACATGCCCTCCTCAATACCCACCACCAGGCTCTCCCAACCCCCCACCGCCATCCCCTCCCCTCCAAAACCCTCAGTTTGTTGCTCAGAATCCACAGTCTCTCATGGTTCACCTCCCCCTCTGATTTCCCCCCCATTCACCCTTCCTTTCCTTCTCACGATGCCCTCCATGTTTTTCCTTATGCTCCACACATGAGACCATAAGATAATTGACTCTCTCCGTTGACTTATTTCACTCTGCATAATCTCTTCCTGTCCCATCCATATTGATACAAAAGTTGGGTAGTCATCCTTTCTGATGGAGGCATAATATTCCATTGTATATATGTACCATATCTTCTTTATCCATTCGTCTGTTGAAGGGCATTTTGGTTCTTTCCATAGTTTGGTGATTGTGGCCATTGCTGCTGTGAACATTGGGGTACATGTGGCCCTTCTTTGTACTGCATCTGCTTCTTTGGGGTAAATACCCAGGAGTGCAATTGCAGGGTCATAGGGTAGCTCTATTTTTAATTTCTTGAGGAATTTCCACACTGTTTTCCAAAGTGGCTGCACCAACTTGAATTCCCACCAACAGTGGAAGAGGGTTTCCCTTTCTCCACATCCTCTTCCCTCTCCGACATTTGTTGTTTACTATCTTGTTGATTTTGGCCATTCTAACTGGTATAAGGTGATATCTCAGTGTGGTTTTGATTTGAATCTCCCTGATGGCTAAAGATGATGAACATTTTTTCATGTATCTGTTAGCCATTTGTATGTCTAGAGAAGTGTCTGTTTATGTCTTCTGCCCATTTTTTTATGTGATTATCTATATTGTGAGTGTTGAGTTTGAGGAGTTCTTTATAGATCTTAGATATCAGACCTTTGTCTGTAGTGTCATTTGCGAATATCTTCTCTCATTCTGTGGGTTGCCTGTTTGTTTTGTTGACTATTTCCTTTGCTGTGCAGAAGCTTTTTATCTTGATGAAGTCCCAAAAATTCATTTTTGCTTTTGTTTTCTTTGCCTTTGGAGACATGTCCTGAAAGAAGTTGCTGTGGCTGAGGTAGAAGAGGTTACTCCCTATATTCTTCTCTAGGGTTTTGATAGATTCCTGCCTCATGTTGAGGTCTTTTATCCATTTTTTCTAACGGATTTTTCTAATTTTGGTATTTTTCTAATCATTGCATTAAAATTTCCATTGTATGGGAGTGCCAGTTAAACATCGGACTTTTGGTTTCAGCTCAGGTCATGATCTCAGAGTAATGAGATTGAGCCCTGCATTGGGCTCAGTTCTTAGTGCAGAGTTGCTGAGGATTCCTTCTCCCTGTCCATTTGCTCTTGCCCCTTGCTCTCTCTCTCTAAAATAAAGTAAGTCCTAAAAATTTTTTTTACTGATGGATACACTTTTATTTATGTAGCCATTTTAAATCATATAATGTGATTATTTCCAATTATTTGCTGTAATTAACATAAGAATATAACCTTTGAAAATAAATCTTTGCAGTCCTGATTATTTCTTTAGTACAAATTTCTTCAGAGAAGTTCCTGTATTCATATTTTAAGTATTTGGATACATATTTTATTGTAAAATATAAACATTTTGATAAGAGTAGCCAACTGTTGGGGAGCCTGGGTGGCTCAGTTGTTAAGCATCTGCCTTCGGCTCAGGTCATGATCCCAGGGTCCTGGGATCGGGCCCAGCATTGGGCTCCCTGCTCGGCAAGAGGCCTGCTTCTCCCTGCTACCATTCCCTCTGCTTGTGTTCCCTCTCTCGCTGTGTTTCTCTCTGTCAAATAAATAAAATCTTTAAAAAAAAAAAAAGAGTAGCCAACTGTTATCACTTCAACTTTTAACTCCAGGTTACTGAATTTTAAGGAATCCTGGCTTTTCCGCCATCACTGAAGCGGCTCTGTCAGAGGTCAAGGTCAACATCAATTACTAATCACAGGTCTTCTCTGACCCTATCCTGCCTAATCTCTTTGCAACAGCAGCCACTTTCTATCTTTTCCTTTTATTTTTTAAAAATTTTTTTATTTTTAAAAGATTTTATTTATTTATTTGACAGAGATCACAAGTAGGCAGAGAGGCAGGCAGAGAGAGAGTGGGAAGCAGGCTCCCTGCTGAGCAGAGAGCCCAATGTGGGGCTGGATCCCAGGACCCTGAGATCATGACCTGAGCCGAAGGCAGAGGCTTTAACCCACTGAGCCACCTAGTCACCCCTATCTTTTCCTTTTAAAAATGTTTTTTCCTTCTATTTTACTCGAGTTCTTCTACCTCTCTGGTAACACATTTTCAGGCTCTTTCCTGGTTCTTTTTGTTCTGCATGATCTTTTCCTTATTCTCAACTTACCTCAGATTTTCAGCTGTTGAGTTCATGCCAGTGGTACATAGATCTCAGCACAGATCTGATCTTAGTTGGGGTCTGCTGGCCTCTCCATCTCATATCTCCCCACTCTTCCTTGTTTCCTCCTCTCCCCATCCCTACATGTACTTTCTGCTTCAGTCATTCTGAACTACTTGCATTTTTCTATGCCTTTGATCATTTGGTGCTCTGTGCTTGGAAATTCCTTCTCCCTTTCCTCACCTGATAAAGCTTCACTTCTTTTTCAAAATTCACCTCTTTTGGGAATTTCCATAACAACCTTTACTCCCACTCTCTTATGCCTCTTTGCCCTCTGGCCTGGCCAAGTAGAGTGACCCTCCTCTATGCTGTCACATTCATGCTTCTCTCCTTGTGCTGGGCTACAGTGGCCTTTTTTTAGGCTCTAAGCTCCTGGAGGGCAGGAATTGTGACTGTATGTATTATTATAATTTTCTTTAACAATCATGTGTGTTATGTTTCTTATGTGCCAGGTGCTGTTCTATGTATTTTATAAATAGTAACTCATTTAATCATCATCTCAATTTCATGAAGTAGGTACTGTTATTATCCCTATATAATGTCAGAGTAAACCGATACACAGAAAGCTTAGATAACTTGCCCAAGGTCACACAGCTCATAAGTGAGGTTTTGAAGCTGGGTTTGTATAAGAGATATAAAGAAGGGCTTAAAGAATAGGGCTTTCTCTAAAGCCAAATATCTATTCAGTGTGATATCCTTTCTTCATTGTGTTGGAAATTCAGCTGACTCTAGGTGCTGTACCTGGATGCAGACTGAGGGAGTCACTCAGGCAGGCCTTATGCTTTCTTACTCATGGCTAATTAACACAGAGCCTATGATTGCTGAGCAAGCTTTTTACATCAGAAAACCAGATTTTTAAATGTTCCCTGCTCAGAAAAAGCTAGGTAGGAGTCTGTCTCTTCATGTGGTTTATCGGATCATGGACTATGAGAGTTGGAAGGGGGCCTTAAAAATGATTCCCGGGGCACCTGGGTGGCTAAGTGGGTTAAAGCCTCTGCCTTCAGCTCAGGTCATGATCTCAGGGTCCTGGGATCCAGCCCCATATCGGGCTCTCTGCTCAGCAGGGAGCCTGCTTCCCTCTCTCTCTCTGCCTGCCTCTCTGCCTACTTGTGATCTCTCTCTGTCTCTCTGTCAAATAAATAAATAAAATCTTTAAAAAAAAAAAGATTCCCTCTGCTCTCTAAATTACTAATGGGAAAACTGAGGCTCACTGAGGAGTGTGGCTTGCTCAGGGTCAAAAAGAGAATTAGGGTTGCACCAGGACAAGTGGCTTTCCCAGGATGCCCAGATATTTGCTTTATTAGCCCTTTCCATTTGAGGAGACTTTCTAGAGCTCAGGATGTACCAGGCTGAGACTATAGTGACAAGATTTGGATCCTGCACCATTAAGACTAGAAAGCAAAGGGTAAATCTTGGCTCAGATACAGCCATAAGCGGGATGAAGGCTCCATTGCCTATCCCTCCCACCTAAGATTATTCAGAGTGACACCTCCCAGGAAACCCAGAGGTCCTGTTGGGCATGTCAAGGTTACTTTTGAGTCCTCAATTCCTTGACGTCTGAATATCTGTTTTCCCTCATAGTCTCTATCTCAGTAAAAGTACCACCACCTACACAATTCTATAGTCTTGACATCCTTGACTTCTTCTCCGCATCCCCATAGTGACTTCTCTGGTTTAGAACTTCACCACCTGCAATACCCTTATAACTGGTCTTTCTGCTTTATACTGACATCACTCTAAGTTGCTCTATGCATTGTAGCCAAATGCTCAAGTGTTTGACAGCAGTCGCTCCCAACTGTTTTTCCTCCAAGGTACCTTGACCCCTTGGTTTTCTTCCTATTCCTCTGGCTGTTCCTTCTATGACACCTTATGAGTTCTTTCTCCACCTGAACCCTCTCTTTCTCTCCCTTGCCATACTCTTTTTGGGGATAGACACATATCATCTGCCATCATGATTGTTATGATTTGCATGCTGATACTTCTCAAATTCATATGTCCTGTCTCCAAATGTCAGACCCATATATTCAAGTTTCCAGCTGGGCAGCTCCACTCAGATATCCCATGGTTACCTCAGTGGCCATATGAACAAAACTGCTCTCATTGCCTCTACTTTTTCTGCCTTCTAACTCAGAGCTCTTTTTCCCTCATGGTCTCTGTCTCAGTAAAGGCACCACCCACACACAATTCTACAGTCTAGACACCCTTGACTTCTACTTCTCCTTATCCCCATAGCCATTTCTCTGGTTTAGAACTTACCACCTGCAGTAGCATTATAACTGGTCTTTCTTCTTCAGACTTGCCCCACTAGTTCGATGCATTGTAGCCAAAATTAACTGTTTTTACATTTTCAAAAAAGCATATTTTTAAATTATAAAATTGATACATACTTGTAACAACTTGAGACAATGTAGTCAGATATAAAGTAAAACCTGAGATCATCTTGGTGGCTCAGGTGGTTAAGCATCTCCTTCAGCTCGAGTCTTGATCCCAGGGTCCTGGGATCGAGTCCCACTTTGGGCTCCCTGCTAGTGGGGACTCTGCTTTTTCCTCTCCCTCTGCCACTCCCCCCAGCTTGTGCTTATTCTCTCTTACTCTCTCTCAAATAAGATAAATAAAAAATCTTTAAAAAAAATAAAGTAAAACCCGAAAGACTCCCATCTCCCATATTTCCAACCTCAACGTAGGTAAACAGTTTAGTGTATTTCCTGTCAGACTCTTTTCTATGCTTATCCAAACATAACTGGGCATCTCCTAGGCTGTATGCCACTTTATTTTCCAGAAGCCCAGAACCGCCCATTTCTTTGCACATTCTAGTCTCTGTGTCCTTTCCATAATTTGCTAATGCTCACCCCTCTGCTCTTTCCTCACCTTTCTTCCTCCAGCTGAAGGATACTTACGTACCCTTTTAAGACTTACCTCATATGTCATCTCCTCCCTGATGCCCCCAGACTCAGTAGGTATGTTCCCTTTTACCTCTAAGTTATTGTGCTCTATTATTATAAGCTCCTCTGTACTGCTTTGTCCCACTAGAGCAGAGCTTCTTGAGGAAGAGTCTGTGCCTTATTCTCCATGGTATCTCACATACTTGGCATAAAACCAGGCACAGTATTCAATTCACATGACTGCATTTAGCTCACTGCCTGAGTCTCCTGAAGTGCAAGTGGCTTGGGTTGGGAGACAGTTATTCCAGGAAGACAGGACTATGAAGTTTCCTGACAGTCTGTTCATGGCAAGAATAGGAGACAAGATAGGGTCTGAAGAACAAGAGAAAGGATCCAAGGGTTGGGAAAGGAGCCTGGTGGCATCAAAGGAAGGAAAGGAACTAAAACTTACAAAGAATACTCACATGTAACACCTCATATATGTTACTGTATCTAATCTTCTCAACACTACCATCCCCATTTTACAAATAAGAAAATTGAGGATCAGGACGTAAAGTGCCTTGCCCAAGGTCACATAGTGAGTAGCAGAGCCAAGGTTCAAATCCAGTTCTGTGTCAGTTCAAAGTCTAAGCTCTTACACACTGTGCACATTGATCAGGTGGGTACAGCATGGTTAACACTGTCCACTTCTCTAGACCTTTCATCGGTACTTGGAAAAAGTCTGTGTCCAGGAGCTTCTGAACAGAGATGCCCAAAGGCCTTCAGCCTCTCAGGAGACGTTGAGTGACAAACTCAATATCTAGATCTTCAGACACTGTGGGCCTTTTCACTTCCATATGCTTCGAAAGGGGTGCTAAGGCTCCAGAGTTTATTCTGGAGGGAGTTAGGTTCCCAGGCTTCTGGAGGAGGTCAGCAAAGGCTTTGGGAAGTCTCATTCAGCCAGCTTCTCCAGATTTCCCTTAGGCAGCTCTGACTTCCCTTAATTTCTCCTAGCCCCCAAAACCCCCCACCCCAGCCCTCCATCAGCTCTAGTTGTGATGTCATTTCAGGATCTGGTAGCCAGAGTACACCTGTGGGGCAGAGTCATCTCTGGAGGCTTTACATCTAAGCTTTGGGTGCTTTTTGGCAGTTGTCAGTTCCTTGAGATTGAGGAGGGTACTGCAGAACAGGAGTGGGGGGCTAAGGGACTGTTAGAGTAAGGAGATGTGTCCGGGAGTAAGGCTGACTGATGGGATGCTAGTCTTTCATCCACAAATGTTTAATGATACTACCTAGGTATTGTTTGGTCTTTGAGGGCAGCGATGCCAGGTCTGTGCTTTAGGCACACTGAAATACTAGCAGTTTTTGCCTGTGTTCTGTGTCTCTTATCTCCAGAATGTTATACGTGCTATTTTCTCTGCCTGGAAAGCCTTCCACTTCTTTCTTCTGCCAATTCCTTTTCATTCTTCAGGTCTCAGCTTGCCTGTTGCTTGGCTCTCCAAGGCTGGACCTCATGCTCCAAAGCAAGGTAGGGAACATTTACTGGTTAACTCTGCACTTTCACTTTCCCTCTTTTCTGGCAGAAAGTTCTTAGACTTCCCATTTGGGAAATCCATTCCTCCCCCATAGTTAACCTCCTAGTTAGTATTACTGACCCACTGCCCTCCAGCTCCAGGCAAGGGTCTGATTGTTTAAGCCAATCATCACATCTTATTGTGTTTATTAACTATTATCAGTTTAGGTATGTAAGGGTATACCCACAAACAGTGAACCAAAGAGAAGATAGAGACCAGAAGAGCCACCCTTTTTTCTAGAGATGGAATGAAAAAGGATGTAGATATGCAGCCTGGCTGTGAGCAACCTAGAATTTGACAGAGGAAAGGCTTAAAGAGGTGACAGTCTGGTGGGAAAACAGGCTAGGGAACTTAATCTATCACTAGATATAGAACTATCTTAATCTATCTAACTTAATCTATCACTAAAAATAGAGCATTTCGCTCCCATATTTACTCTGTACTCTTTAAACTTTTTCAGATCTTGGACAAGAAAGAGGGGTGCTATTCATGGAGAACCCTTTGGAATCCCAACAAAATCTTTGCATAAACATACACATATACATATACATGTATGATCTTTGGTATAATTTTAATATACTCTTTGGATCATATTCACCTACTTCTTAACAAAAATTAACTTTTAAAATTTGTATTACAAATATTTTACCACATCTTTTCTCTGTGGCCTTTGTGGTACAAAAGTTGTAAAGTTTATAGTCAAATATCTTTCATCTTTTTTTTTTCATCTGTCACAAATCTATGTAATCAAGGTAGGCAGCAAGATGTTCCACTATGATTAATTAGTGCAGGGGCCTGTCAACACTAGGTAGAGAGAAGAAACCAGCATCATTCTTTCAGGAGTAGCCTCCATTGGTGGCCACAGTATGAGGGGATCCTATGGATCCCTGGATGCTGTGGACAGTCTCCTTCTTAGGGTTGATCCAGTGTCTGATGTTAGCTCAGGAAGTGATGGAAGGTGGCAGAGTAAAGGGTAAAAACACTTTAGGGTATTGAGTCTTGATGATTCCATGGGTATCCTGGGTGGTCTCCTGTGTATCTCACTTTTGTTCTTGAATGTCCCTGTGTGGTAGTTGTACAAGGCTGCTAAGCAGAAATGCAGGTCATCTTTTGGTATCTCTGGATCAAAAAAATAAACCTCTTCCCCCATTAAGGTGATTGTGGGAGTTGAGCTGAGCTGACTCCAGGGTTCCTATTGTTGAGCAAGGTGAGTTGTGTTCTTATATGGCAGTTTCTTAGAAGTTCAGAGTTTTCCCAAGTAGGAATCATTATCCCTGTAGGGTGCTAGAAAGGGTCTCTGGTGAAAGGCATGGTAAAATGTGAAGTGAGACACTGGTCTGAGGGTCTTTCATCTTCTTTGGAGCCTCCAACTTTCCAGTCTTTGTTTGGAAGGTCTCCCCTATCGTCAGTTTATAATATAGTCTCCAAATTTTTCTTGCAGTGTTTTGTTTTCAATTTTGCTCTCTGATATTTTTATCCATTTGGATTTTTTGTGTGTAATATATAAGATTAAAGTCCACTTTACTTTTTTAATTCATAAATATGGCTGTTGCTTATGGATTTTCTATTTTGTTTTACCAATTTTCCATTTCTGTTTGATTTTATAATATGTTCTGTAAGGCAAGACTCTTAACTTTTCTTTTTATGACTTTCTTTGTTATTTTCAGTCATTTTTCATATGAATTTGAAGATAATTTTATGAGATTTCATTAAAAGTAATATTTAGATTCTAATAGGAACTAATTCAATATACACATTAATTTGAGGAAGCTGACTTTTTAGATTTTTTTTTATTTGACAGAGAGAAACATAGCGAGAGAGGGAACACAAGCAGAGGGAATGGTAGTGGGAGAAGCAGGCTTCCTGCAGAGCAGGGAGCCCGATGCGGGGCTTGATCCCAGGACCCTGAGATCTGACCTGGGCCGAAGGCAGACGCTTAACAACTGAGCCACCCAGGTGCCCCGAGGAAGCTGACTTTTTAAACTAGTAGGTTTTCCTCCCTAAGAACATAGAATAACTTTCCATTATCAAGATCTTGTATATATTCCAATACATTTATTTCATTTAAGCCTGTGTCTTTCTAATTAAATAGATCTGTAAATGTGTTATTATTTTGGTTGCTTAAATGTAATACTTTACTCATTTCCTTTGCTAATACTTGCCGTTAGAATAAAGCCACATTTTTTTTTTTTTTTTTTTACGTTTATCATATGTTTAGTCACCTTACCAAAGAATGTAAGGTTACATGGTAAGATTAGGGAATGGGTGGGAATTGAATGTGTTGGAGTCAGTGGGGAAAGGGCTGGGTTGGCCTGGAGTCTCAGGGTTTTAGAAAAGGAAGCAGATCAAGTACAAGAAGAAGAACTGGTTGTGTGTTCAGGGCATTGTGTTAGCAGGAGTCTATCTCACTGTGAGCAGCTGTGAATAACAGAAACCTAAAAAACAGTGGAGGACATAGGATAATGTTCATTCCCCCCTTACTCAAAGAAGTCTATCATAGGCAATTCAAGTTATGTAGTTCTCAGAAAGCCAGACTACTTCTAGTTTTATATTCAGCTCTCCTTTAGATGTAGCCCTCATCATTATGGTCTAAGATGCACTCCAGGTATCACATCTATGTTCCAGTAGAAGCATGGAGGAAGGGGAAGAGACAAAGGGCACATCATAGGTGTATCGTGTATCATAAGGAAATTTCCCAGAAGCTGCCACACAATAACTACTCACCTTATTGACCAGAACAGAATTATGTGGTCATGTCTAGCTCCAAGGATGCTGGGAAATATTTTTATTCAAGATAAAAATTCTAAAGATTATAAGGATTTTTATTCCAAGTCAGGATTCTAAAATGGTGATAATAGGGGCACTTGGGTGGCTTAGTGAGTTAAGCCTCTGCCTTCGGCTCAGGTCATGATCTCAGGGTCCTGGGATTGAGCCTTGCATCAGGCTCTCTGCTCAGCGGGGAACCTGCTTCCCCTTCCCCTCTCTGCCTGCCTCTCTGCCTACTTGTGAGCTCTCTCTCTGTCAAATAAATAAATAAAATCTTTAAAAAAATGTGAGACATATTGGGATTGGCAACCAGCAGTCTCTGATGCAGGTATGTTTGTGGGGAGGAAGGGGCATGTGTTTTCTTTTTTTTTTAAAGATTTTTTATTTATTTGACAGCGAGAAACACAGCGAGAGAGGGAACACAAGCAGAGGGAATGGCAGCGGGAGAGGCAGGCTTCCTGCTGAGCAGAGAGCCCGATGCGGGGCTCGATCCCAGGCCCCTGGGATCTGACCTGGGCCGAAGGCAGACGCTTAGCGACTGAGCCACCCAGGCGCCCCATGTGTTTTCTTTTGTAGCTCTCAGCTGCTAGTGCAGAAAGGAGCAGGAGAAGTTGGATGGAACATGGTGCAGAGGACTGGGGGCAGCAGAAGAACAGGAGGATGTTCTTGCCAGGCATGGAGGGTGTAGGTGAAAGAATAGTTTAAGTTTTGTTGGAAAGAAAAGAGGGCTGGGGGATGATGGACTGGTAGAAAGAGGAAGGATCAAGGGATTAGTGATCTCAGAGAGGCTGAAGAACCGATGGACAGCTAGATGGCTGGGAGGCCATGTCAGAAAATGGCATATTTGTGGGGCAACTGGATGGCTAGTTGATTAAACATTCTACTCCTGTTTTTGGCTCAGATCATGATCTCAGGATTGTGAGATTGAGCCCCATGCTGGGCTCTGCACTGGGCGTGGAGACTTCTTGAGATTCTCTCTTTCCATCTCTCCTCCTCCTCCTCTTCTTCTTCTCCTTCTTTTTCATGGCTCGTTAATAATATTTATTTTTTCTCCAAATACTTTTTTTTCAGTGTTACAAGATTAATTGTTCATGCATCACACCCAGTGCTCCATGCAATATGTGCCCTCCTCAATACCTACCACCAAGATCACCCAACCCCCCACGCCCCTCCCCTCCAAAACCCTCAGTTTGTTGCTCAGAGTCCACAGTCTCTCATGGTTCACTTATCCCTCCAATTTCCCCCCAATCACCCTTCCTTCTCACAATGCCTTCCATGTTTTTCCTTATGCTCCACACGTGAGACCATAAGATAATTGACTCTTTCCGCTTATTCGTTCTTCCTCTTTTTTAAAGATTTTATTTATCTATTTGAGAGAGAGAGAGAGAGATTGAACATGAGAGGAGAGAAGGTCAGAGGGAGAAGCAGACTCCCTGTGGAGCTGGGAGCCCAATGCTGGACTCAATCCTGGGACCCTGAGCTGAAGGCAATCGCTTAACCAACTGAGCCACCCAGGCGCGCCCCACTCCCCTTCTTATTTAAAAAAAAAAAAAAAAAGGAAAGTATCACTACATAATGAATAAACCAATAATTTAAAAAAAAAAAAGAAAATGATGTATTTGGCAGTGACAAGAGGAACAATGTGACTGTGGCAGTGGGTGATGGATGTGGAAGGGTGATCAGGGTCATTCAATGTAAGGAACATAATGTATGGCATTGGAGGGTTCTCTCCCGGCACACTGAACTGTTCCAGGAGGATGGCAGGAGTAGGGAGACAGAGAAATACAGGGAAGCTGGTGTAGTTAGATAGTGTGAGCCCCAAAGGAGTTACACTGGGGGAGAGTAATGGTCTTGAAACACATGAGAGTGTGAGGACACTGATTCCACCTTATGGCTTTCTTTATCTGCTGAACCAGGTAGAGTGAACAAGAAGTCATCCCTCAGGATGGGTGTAGAAGATATTTGTGATCAGGGGATAGGTAGGTCTCAGGGAAGTCCAAGAAGAGAAGAGAGCCTTCTGTGATCATGTGAAGGATGAAGGGGATTGATTTTCATGGAATAAAGGATTCCAGTGAGCACAGAGGGAAACTGCAGGAAAGAGGAGCAATTGGTGTTTGGGAGAAGAGACATGGGACAGTATGGGGTTGAGAATATGAGAACAAATGAGAAGTTTTACATTTTGGACAGTGACCTAAGTCTATAAGATGTAACACCTGGGCATAGTGAGTCCACACAGATCTCTGGGGTCAGGTTGCCTTGGGGAAGACCCAAGTTGTGGCTCCAGAGTAACTTGGACTGTTGTTGGCTGTGGGTCAACTTAGAGGGATGGGTTCTGGGTGGTCAGAGATCACACCAAGAATTTCCGATGACCTAAATGTGGAGCAGTTACAGGCCAAAAAGAGATCCTTTCCTTCCTTGGAAGATTCCCTTGCCTAGCTTCTAAGGCTTCCAGGATAAAGTTTGAGCCCAGAAACAGCCATTACTCACCCTGCCAGCTGCTAGAGATAGCTCTGGCTGCCCAACAATCCCGAGAATCATGCTCTTCTAACATCTATTTTGATTTAAAATCTTTTATGTTTGAGATGGACTATTCACTGTTGACAGTGGGCTGGGTTTAGCCTATTCATTAGGTGTGGAACTCCTGGCTTGTGGTTAATCCTGATTGGAAAATGATATAAACACATTTCCTGGTAAATGTACAAATATATATAGATGTTGGTTGTTCCCCTCCCCACCACTAACATACACTGTAGAAGCAATTTGAAGCAATTTAGATGTGCTCAGCATCTGGCCATCATAAAAGGTTTCGAATGAGTCATGATTTTGCACCAACAGAGAGGGCTTGTCTTGCTTGTGGAGAGAATTGTATTTACCTCTCTTTCTGCTTGTGACTCTCTATTGCTTTATGATGAACAGTCTGATTTGTGTGTTAAAGAGACTGGTGAGTTAAGGATTTAGAGAAGGGAAGCAAAGAGAAGAGAAGGAGGGCCCAGAGAGTTACATGTTCAAGGCAAAATAACCAATTTTGGGAAGAATGACCTGTTTTTGCTTTTGAGAAACCAGGAAAAAGAAAAAAGCCTAGTGGAAAGAGCCTCATTTTGTGAGTTAGGAAATGACCTCTACTCAATATCTTGGCACCTCAGTTTGCTCATCTGACAGGTAGACCCAATAATGGTTGCCCTCTCCAGTTCGGAGAGGAAAGGAGAACTCATGCTTGAGAGCACTGTTGGGTGCCAGCTGTGGTGTGGGCCCCTTAAATATACCATCTCATTTAATGCCCAAGACAATTCCATGAGGGAAGTGGCATTAAGCCATTCTTTTTTTTTTTTTTTAAAGATTTTATTTATTTATTTATTGGAGATAGAGACAGTGAGAGAGAGCATGAGCGGGGAGAAGGTCAGAGGGAGAAGCAGACTCCCCATGGAGCTGGAAGCCTGATGTGGGACTCGATCCCAGGACTCCAGGATCATGACCTGAGCCGAAGGCAGTTGCTTAACCAACTGAGCCACCCAGGCGCCCGCATTAAGCCATTCTTCAGCTGAAAGAACTGAGACATGGAGAGTCTGAGTGGCTTGACCAAGATCATAAAGCTTATCAGGACTGAAGCCCACATCAGTCTGGCTTCAAATCCTGCGTTCTTTCCATTACTTCACACTGGCAGTGAGGTCAAAGAACACATTCTAGTCTCCTCCTGGGGAGGGGAAAAGCACAAAGTGTCTTCCCAGCTGTAGTGCCCAAGATGTCCCTGGGTCCTTGGCCCCCACAGAGAGCCCAACCAAGCCCAGTTCTGTTTCCTCGGAGCCCTGCTCTCTGTGGGAGCAGGTGGGTTGTTAATCTGATAAACGGCTTCCTGCTGAGGTGGGAGGGCGAGCTAAAGGGCTGCTGAATTGCCCTCCAGAGTGGCAGGTGGGAGACTCCAGTGTTTTCGCCCACAGAATTGCTTTCGGACTAGTGGAAAGAATCTCATTTTGTGAGTTAGGAGATGATCTCTACTAGCTGTAGGCAAGTGGGAGACCTGGCTTTGCCTCTTGCTAGTATGTGACCTTAACTTGTCTGCCTTTCAGTTCCTCCATCAATACAGTGTGGGTAGAAATGCACATCTTAAAGGGTGATGTTGTAAATACTAAGTGAAATAATGTGAGAAATGTGCCTAGCACCTCTACCATACATTATACACCACCAGGTAAAAGGCAGCTGTTGTTTCCATGGAGGAGGTGGGCAGATTTAAAGGGGTACTGTTTAGGCATTGCGTAGTTTTTGTGTTCCATCCCTTACATCTGTATCATAGTCAATCATTTATTCTTTTTTTTTTTTTTTCTTGTCTAAACACCGTGTGTCAGCTTCTGGGGAAAAACATGTGTGACACAGGCAGCATCCTTGCCTCACGTGGCAGGGAAGTCTCTGGTATAGTCACAGAGGAAGCAGGGTCTATGAATCTAAACTTGCCTACCCCGGTGGGGTCTCTTAAAGAGTCTGGCATTTTCAAATCCAGGTCTCTTCTCCAGGTGTAACAGGGATCTTATTATGGAGTTGTGAGATACAATCCTTCCGTGGTGGAGACAGCAAAGTCTAGGCAGCCAGGCTGCTGAGAGAAGGAGGAGGCAGAACTCAGGGCGTGGGTGGCCTCCAAGGCAATCCTGAGAGTGCTTCCCTTCTGGTGCTGGGTAAGACCCACCATTTTGTCAGAGACAGACTGATGCTTCCAGCTCAGAGTTTATGGGATAGTTAATTTGTTATCTGAAACATTTATAGATGTTAAGCATTGCCCTACCTTCCAAGGATAGGAAATGTAGCAGAGACTTGTTCCATCTCCCAGCTCACAGCTTCACAGGTCACTTGAATGTTGGGCAGATCACTTGAGGCCTCAGGTGAACACTTGAGGCCTCTCTTGGAAGGCATTAAGATGGGTGCCTGGATTCAGGCATGGAACTTGGACAAAGAGTTCTTTGCTATTCTCCTTGGTAGGAAGTCCAAGCTCCAGCTATTCTGGGGATTGGATAGGGATAGACACAGTGTTCACCCTTCTGGACTTCCCAGATCTTCCATGATCCAGCCCCTTTCCATCCCACTCTACCCCACTACACTGCTCATTCCTCAACATCCAGCTAGCAGGCTGTTCCTCATGAGTCCTCAGACACACTGAAGTTCATTCCCATCTTGCTGATTTTGTTTGGAATTGAATCCCTACTGTTGTACTTCTTAGCCATAGCTAGCTCATCTCTCAAGCCCAGCTCTCATTCTGCCTCCTCCAGAAAGCTTTCCTTAATTTCTGTAGCACATGCTAACCTTTCTTTCAAGTCTCCCCATTTTAGTGACTATTCATTAATTTTCTTCTGCATTAATTCATTAAAAATATTGACAAGTCTTACTTGTTCTATATGAAAAATACTTCCCAACTCCATCTACTTCTCTGCATCTGTACTACTTCTACCCTAGTGACCTCTTGCTTGGATTTTTTTTTTAAAGATTTTATTTATTTTTTGAAAGATGGAGAGTGAGCAAGAGAGAGAGCATGAGCAGAGGGAGGGGGAGAACCAGACTACCTTGATGAGCAGGGAGCCTGACATAGGGCTTGATCCTAGGACCCTGGGATCATGACCTGAGCCAAAGGCAGTCGCTCAACCAACTGAGTTACCCAGGTGCCCCATCTTGCTTGGATTATTAAATACCCTTGTAACTGGTCTCCTTGTTTTTAGTCTGCCTCTTTCCAACTCCTCTGTACTCCATGGAACATTTAGTGATATTTTATAGATGTAAATTAGCTCTAATCACTCCCCTGTTTACGGTCTTCTAGTAGTTTCCCAAACTCACCACAGCCCACGGGGCTCTGTTACTCTGGTCCATGGGTGCCTTCCCAAGCTCTTCTTATCCCATATTCTTCTTGTTTAATCTGCTTCAGGCACTTCAGCTTTCTCTCTGTTCTTCCAGAAGACCAAACCATTATCATTGCCTCAAAGCTTTTGCACTTGTTGGGCCTTCTGCTTAGAATGGTCTCACCTCCTCAATGCCTGCCTCCTTCTCATGTCAGCATGCTGTTCAACAGTAACTTCAGTGAGTTCTTTCTTGAACACCCCATCCAAAGTAACTCTTTAAGTCACACTTTATCTCATTACACCATTTCTTTTATATCATTAACATTTTCTGAACTTACCTGCTTTCTTTGTACTGTTTCCTTCTTCCCCCTAGATAGGAAGTGCCTCCAGAATAGTAACAATATCTGTCTGGTTCACTGCTTTATCCTCAGAGTTTGGAATAGTGCTTAACATGTATGAACGCTGGGGGACTAGGGTGGCTCAGTTGATTAAACCTCTGCCTTTGGCTCAGGTCATGATCTCAGGGACCTAGGATGGAGCCCCGCTTTGGGCTCTCTGCTCAATGGGGAGCCTGCTTCCCCCCTCTCTCTGCCTGCCTACTTGTGATCTCTCTCTCTCTCTCTGTCAAATAAGTAAATAAAATCTTAAAAAAATGTATGAACCCCAAAACCGTTGCTTAATAATTTATTAGACGCATATTAAATGTCTTCTATGTATGGATCACTGCAAATCAGTAATTACTACCACTGATTAAAAATACAAATTTGTATCCTTGAAACAGGATTTCACAGTGATGGTCTGTGAAACTCTGGTGGTTTATCAGGGAGTCTGCAAGTGGTTTGATGAGTTTAGAGGAAAAAATGATGAAACAGTTTTGTTCACATACACTTAGCTAATTTTAAGTGTACAATTAATTAAGACTTCCATAGAAATTCTGTTACCTTCTTAATAATTGTTTTATGCCATTCACTGCAAGGACTATATTGGTCAGTTCATCATAGCTAATTTCAGTGGTTAATTATAGATTATTTTGTATAATGTGTTTTGCATCATTAAAATTCTTAGTTGCAAAAATTTACATTTTTGTTACTTTTGTGTTATATCTCACAAATCACGTGTTTACTCTCTAGTACCTACCAAAAATTGTCAGAAAATGGATTTTTAGAAAAGCATAAATGGACTCTGTTTTGATCTGTGATGGAGTAATAAGAGCCACTTTTATCCTGCCACAGAAATAACCAGAAATTGTATAAAACATGAAATACTTGTTTTCTGATATTGTCCTAATGGTAAAACAGATTGTGATTCATGAGAGAAGAGAGACAATCGAGGTAAGCTCTATTATCACTTAGGTTTCTACCTGGAAGTACATTCCAGACCATGGAGCTGGGAGGGGAATCCCAAGATAGCATAGTGGTCTCACTTAGTTGAGGAGAGAAATTGGAGTTTAGGGAAACTGAGGCAGCTGAAAGTTGTGAGGAAGAATTCCAGATGAGAGGGAGTTATACAGGAAAGTTCTCCAGAAATCTTAAGTCTTTCTGATTACCAAGGAATAATAGTAAGAAAAAAATGGAAAATTTTTCCAAATTAGATGAAGATGCTAAGACAAAGATATAAGAAACTCAACAGAATAAACCTACATACACAAAAACTCACATCAAACTATATCATAATCAAGTCCTTAAAAACTAGTGATAAAGAGATAGAAATAAGACTGTGTATAGAAAAACAAAGATAAGAAAGACTACAGACTTCAGGTCTAAAGCTAGCCAAACCAGGAGACAGTGGAATGGCGGCCTTTTAAAGTGCCAAAAAGAAAACAAAAACAAAACAACTTGGAAATACGTGAAACTTCTTCAAAAGTGAAGTGCCCCCTCGCCCCCGCAAAAAGAGGCTTTTTCATACAAACAAAAGCTGAAAGATTTGTTGTCAGTAAACTTGGAGCATGAAAAATGTTATTCAGGCAGAAAGAAAATATCAGTTGGGAATGTAGATTTGCACAAAGGAATGAACAGTGCTTGAAATGGCATGTATGTGGGTAAATATAAAACACTCTCTTCTCCCTCATTTTAAAATGTATTTAAGATACAATTGATGACTTAAAGCAAAAATGATATGCATGGTAAGATTCAGACCAGCTATAGAAGTGAAATGTGTGACAAAAGTAGCACAAAGGATGGGAGAAATGAAATGATAACATATTTTTGTTATGAGGTTTTTACATTATAACAGAAGTGATATAGCATTATTTAAAGGGTAGTGTAATAATTAAAATATGCGTGTTTAAAATTCTAGAGCAACTACTAAAAAAACCTAAAACAAAGAGGTATAGCTAATAAACCAATATTGTAGATTAAATGGAGTACTAAAAATACTCATCACAAAAGGCAGCAAAAAGGGAAAAAAAAGAACAATGAACAGATAAGACCAAAAGAACAAACACAAAGATGGTAGAATAGGGCCCAGCCATCTTAATAATTAGTTATAAAGGGTCTAAAAACCCCAGTTATAAGGCAGAGATGGTCAGACTAACTGGATTAAAAAAAGCAAATTCAAACTGTGCACTGTTCAGAGGAAGCCCATTTTATTTTTTAATTTTTATTTTTTTAAGATTTATTTATTTGAGAGAGAGGGGGGCAAGTGTAGGTGGGGGGAGGGCAGAGGAAGAGGGAGAGGGTCCTAAGCAGACTCTGCACTGAGTGCAGAGTTGAACACAGAGCTCGATCCCATGACCCTGAGATCACGACTGAGCTGAAACCAAGTCTGACACCCAACTGACTGCACCACCCAGGTGCCCCAGACACCCATTTTAAATACAAATACACACATAGATTAAGAGCAAACGGATGGAAAGTTTTATACCATGCAGGCACCAATCATAAGAAAGCTGGCTATATTAATATTAAAGTATTCCTTAGAACAAGAAATGTCACATGGAATAAATAGGGTCATTTCATAACAATTGAGAGTACAATTGGTCAAGAGGACATGATAGTTCTAGATGTGTGTGCACCCAATAACAGAGCTTCAAAATACATGCAGCAAAAACTGATGAAGAAATCTTGGATATTTAGAGATTTCAGTATGTTCTTTCAGTAACTGATAGAACAAACTGACAAAATTAGCAGAGATATAGAAGATAATAAACAACAATATCAGCCAACTTGACCTACTTGACACTTACAAAATACAAGATCTAACAATAGCAGAATACACATTCCTTTCAAGTGCATATGAAACATTCACCAAATTAGGCCATATTATGAGCCATAAAAGAAGACTCAATAAATGTAAAACAATTGAAATCATACTGAGTATGCCTTCTGATAAGAATGGAGTTAAATTAAAAAATAATAACAGATATTTGGAAAAAATAGCATACTTCTAAATAATGTAAAGTTAGAAATCATAAAGGAAATTTCTAAATATTTTGAATGAAGGAGAAAGTTCTCAAAATTTATGGGATGCAGCTAAGGCAGTCCTTAGAAGAAAACTTATATTAAAAATTTGTATCTTTGCTAGGTCTCAAACCTATGATCTAGACTTCCACCTTAAGAAGCTGGGGGTGGAGGATTTGAACCCAAAGGAAGTAGAAGAGAAGTAATAATAAAGATCAAAAAACAACCAAAAAATAGAAAAAAGAGAAAATCAATGAACAAAAAATTTGATTTAAAAAAAAATCAATAAAATTGATAACATCTAAAATAGAATGATCAAGAAAAATACGAATTAGCCAGGATCTTGGAAAAGAGAAAACATTACTAAAATCCTACATTAATTAAGGGGATAATAAAAGAATATGAATAACTCAGCAAATACATTGGAAAACTTAGATGAAATGGAACAATTCCTTGGAAAACTCAAATTTCCAATACTGACTCAGGGAGAAATATTCCTGAATATCAACATATCAGTGAAAGTAATTAAAATCATATTAAGAAATTTTTCCACAAAAAAAACTCTCAGGGCCTGATGGTGTCACTGGCTAATTATATTAATTATTTAAGGAAGAAGTAATATCAATCCTTCAGCCATGCAGAACTTTCAGAAGGTAGAATTGGATAGTACACTTTCCAGCTCATTTTATGAGGCTAATATTATTTTGATTTTAAAACCAGAGAGAGGGGCGCCTGGGTGGCTCAGTCGTTAAGCGTCTGCCTTCGGCCCAGGTCGGATCCCAGGGGCCTGGGATCGAGCCCCACATCGGGCTCCCTGCTCTACAGGAAGCCTGCTTCTCCCGCTACCATTCCCTCTGCTTGTGTTCCCTCTCTCGCTGTGTTTCTCTCTGTCAAATAAATAAAATCTTTAAGGAAAAAAACAAACAAAAAAAAAACCAGAGAGATATATTGCAAGAAAAAAAAATTACAAACCAATATCCCTCATGATCATAGGTAAAATCCTTAATAAGCAACTAGCAAAATGAGTACTAAAGGGATAATACATCATGATTCAGTGGGGCTTATCCCAGGAATGCAAGGTTAATTTAATATTTAAATACCATCAAGTCTAACTTACAACATTAGTAGAAATGAAGAGAATAAGTATCATCTCTATAGACGTATCAAAAGCCTTTGGCAAGGTGCCTGGGTTTTTCACTTGGTTGAGTGCCCAGCTTTTGATGTTGACTCAGGCTATGATCTCAGTGTCCCGGGATTGAGCCCCATGTTGGGCTCCAAGCTCAGTGGGAAGTTTGCTTGAGGATTTCTCTCCCTTCCCCTCTGTCCCTCCCCACTCTCTCTCAAATAAATAAATACATCTTTTTTTTTTTAAGATTTTGTTTATTTATTTGATGGAGAGAGAGAGAGAGTGAGAGAGAGCATGAGATGGCAGAAGGTCAGAGAGAGAAGCAGACTCCCTATGGAGCTGGGAGCCCGATGCGGGACTCGATCTTGGGACTCCAGGATCGTGACCTGAGCTGAAGGCTGTTGCCCAACCAACTGAGCCACCCAGGCGCCCAATAAATACATCTTAAAAAGAAAAAGACTTTTGCAAAATTCAACACTTATTTGTGATTTAAAAAGACACAAACGTCTCAGTAAACTATGAATACCTGGGAACTTCATCAACCTGGTAGAGGGCCTCCATGAAAACCTACAAATGAGGCTGTACTTCCTGGTGAAAGACTGAATATTTTCCTTCTAAGACCTATGGATGTCAGCTTTCATCATTTATATTTAATATCCTTGTGAAGGTTCTAGCCAGGGCTATAAGGTGATACATACAGACTGGCAAAGAAGGAGTAAAATAATATTTGCAGATGATATGATTGAATATGTAGAAAGTCCTAAGGATTCTACCGAAAAACCACTGGCACTAATAAGTAGTTAATACTTATAATACTAATACTAATAACCACTACTAATAAGTAGGTCAGCAAGTTCACAGGATACAAGATTAATGTTTAATTTTTTTCCCCTGTATACTGGCAATGAGCAGTTCTTGAAATGAGATTTTTAAAATACCATTTAGAGGGGAACCTTGCTGGCTCAGTTGGAAGAGCATGTGACTCTTGACTTTGGAGTCATGAGTTAGGGCCCTTGTTGGGTGCTGGGATTACTTAAATAAATAAATAAGCCTAAAAGCTTAAACTGCTTTAAAACACAAAAAATAAAAATACCAGTCGCAGTAGCATAAAAAGGACCCTAGCTGGGAGAGATTTGTATGTGTCTTGGGGGGTGGGCAGAGTTACATGGAAAATCTCTGTACTTCGATTTTGCTGTAAACCTAAAACTGCTCTTAGAAATAAAGTCTCTTTTTAAAGAAACAAACAAAAACCACATGAAATAGGGACATTTTACAAGATTGGTTTGAGACTTGTACACTAGAAACTACTAAACATTGGGGCGCCTGGGTGGCTCAGTTGGTTAAGTGTCTGCCTTTGGCTCAGGTCATGATCTCAGGGTCCTGAGATAGAGCCCTGCATCAAGCTCTCTGCTCAGCAGGAAGCCTGCTTCTCCCTCTCCCACTCCCCCTACTTGTGTTCCCTCTCTCGCTGTGTCTCTCTCTAATAAATAAATAAAATCTTAAACAAACAAACAAACAAAAACCCAAAAAGCTACTAAACAGTGCTGTGTTAGAGGAGACCTACATGAATGAAGACAGATGCCACGTTTGTGGACAGAACACTGAATGTTGTTAAGATGTCACTTTCTCCAAGGGCACCTGCATGGCTCAATCTGTTAAGCATCTATCTCTTGTGTTCGGCTCAGGTCATGATCTCAGGGTTGTGAGATTAAGCCCCATGTGGGGCTCCACACTGGGGGTGGAGCCTGCTTAGGAGTCTCTCTCTCCCTCTGCCCCTTCCTGACCTCTCTCTCTTTCTAAACAAACAAACAAAACCCAGTTTCTCCAAATGGACCTGTAGATTCAGTGCAATCACAGTCAAACTGATTCTAAAATGTATAGGGTAATTCAAAGAACTCAAATGGCCAAAACAAATTTGATAAGAACAAAGTTGGAAATAAGTCTTATAGTACTTAATTTGAAGATTCACTATAAAATTTCAATTATCAAGACATTCTGTTCCTGGCATAAATACAGATGTATTGGCTAATAGAAAATGATAGAGAGTTTATTATTTTTTTTTCAAAGATTTTATTTATTTGTTAGAAAGAGAGGGAGGGAGCATAAGCAGGAGGAGTGGCAGGCACATCAGGGCGCCCAATGGAGGGCTCCATCCCAGGACCCTGAGATCATGACCTGAGCCGAAGGCAGATGCTTAACCGACTGAGCCACCCAGGTGTCTCAACGGAGAGTTTAGATAAAGACTCACACGTAAATAGTCCATTGATTTTTGACAAAGAGACCAAAGTATTTTGGTGGGGAAAAGGACAATTTTTCTTAAAGAAATGATGCTGAATCAAGTGGATATCCATATTGAGGTAAAGAAACTCAACCCTCACTTCACACCATACACAAAAAGCAATTAAAAATGGATCCCAGACCTGAACATAAAAGCTAAAAGTATAAAACTTCTAGAAGAAATCTTAGAAAAATTTCAGGGGCACCTGGGTGGCTCAGTTGGTTAAGCATCCTCTGCCTTAGGCTCCTCTGCCTTAGGCTCAGGTCATGATCTCAGGGTCCTGGGATCTTTAAAAAGATTTTATTTATTTATTTGACAGAGAGGGATCACAAGTAGGCAGAGAGGCAGGCAGAGAGAGAGAGGGGGAAGCAGGCTCCCTATTGAGCAGAGAGCCCGATGCAGGGCTGATCCCAGGACCTGAGATCATGACCTGAGCCTAAGGCAGAGGCCTAACCCACTGAGCCACCCAGGCGCCCCAATAAATAAAATCTTTAAAAAAAAAAAGAAAAGAAAAATTTCACTACTTCACAGTAGGAAAAGATTTAATAGGATCTAAAAGACACAAGCTTAAAAAAAAGAAAAAGTTGAGAAATTCAACTTCAAAAAAATGTAAGGGACCCAGGTAAGCTGGCCCAAGGAAGAAGTAAAAGTAATTCTAGGGATGATGAAAGGAGCTCCAGAGATACGGCCGTGCAGTAGGACTAGGAGTGTCCAGTGTAGGTTGGAGCAGAAAGTCTCTTGGGAGAGGTGTGTTCAAGGGATCGAAGGACTACTGATGTGTGTGAATAAATGGAGAGGAGATTAACATGGAGAGTTTGGTGATGGGTTAGTGGAAGGTGCACAGAAGCTAAGCAAACTAATAAGATGAGTCTTAACTCTGGGTACTAGCTGTATAGGTAGGAAAGAGAATGATAGAAGCCTGCAGATCCTGTGATAGTGTTAGAAGCAACATTGATGTAAACATTACTTTGAACTAAAAGTTGATACTGAAAGGATGGAAGAGAGGAAGGGTGGTGTGTGAATGGGATGTTGTGGTTTCCAGTAATGGCGAAAGAAACTTAGATCCTTGTTTTCTATAAGCATTGGTTATATAGAGAGTAGGAATGCCAGGGAAGGAAATGTTGAACTGTGTGAATATGGACATGATTTAAAGCCAGGTCATGCCCACTTGCTAGCTGTGTGACCTTAGGCAAGTTGCTCAGCTTTTCTGTGCCCCAGTTACATCATTTGTTGAATACCATATGATTGTACTTACCTTAGAAGGTTGTCGTTAGGGTGAATGAGTTTAATTTATGTAAAATATTTGGAATAGTGCCTGGTACAGAGTAAAATCTATGTAGGTGTTACTGTTGTAATTATGTACAGGGATTACATTGAAATAATATTAAAATAAAAATTGTGCTGAATCTTAAAAGTTTTTACCCAATATTGGTAGTCCATATGTATTTACCCAATATGTCTTTATGTCCCTTACAAATAACCCTGTAAGGAATATATTTTCTTTCTTTTTTCTTTTTTTGAAGATTTTATTTATTTGTTGGAGAGAGACAAAGAGAGAGCACAAGCAAGGGAAAGGAGAAGCAGGCTCCTCACTGAGCAAGAAGCCCGATGTGGGAATCGATCCCAGGATCCTGGGATCATGACCCAAGCCGAAGGCAGATGCTTAACTTACTGAGCCATGCAGTTGTCTGAGGAATATTTTTTCTTATCCTCCATTTTCATTTAAAGAAGCTGAGGCTCAGCTAACTTTCACCACCTGCCCAAGATCAAGCAGCTAGTTACTGCCAATTGCCCCAATGTTAGGATTTCAATTGGGTCAGTCTGGCCACAAATTCCAGCCTTTTCCCATTTTGCCTGTTGTGCGCATGCGTTCACGGAGTGTTTTATAAGCACGGGCTAACTGTGCGCTACCTACTGAGGCGTCGCAGGAGTCTGCGGGATCTGGCCCTCTGTGCCTCTTTGGCACAGAGCACCCTGGAGGGCACTTAGTGAGTGGTCCCAGACGGGAAGGCCTGGCCTAAGGTGAGTGCTCAATAAATTTTGGTTGAGTGAATGACTGAGTGCATGGTTCTGAAGCCCCAGGCGATGTTAGAACACTCCCCAGGGATGCAGGCTGTGCAAGGGGGGAGGGGACAACTTCAGGGGAGACTCCCTGCTGCCTAAGTGCTAAAAAACTCAGGCTGCCTGCCCACCCTGTACTTAACCCCCAGCTAGCATGCCTCCCAGGGCATGGAGTTGCACAAGATGAAGACTGTGAAATTTCATAGATTCTTAAAAAAAAAAATCCAGAAAGTGTCACAGACCTTCATATTAATGTTAAATTTATTACTCCCATCCCCAAAATGACCCAGAACCTCACTTCGGTAGATATCCTCGGTGTTGCTAACATGAGCAAGCTGGCTTGCTTGCTGTGTCACTTTACACACACACAGCTGAAGGTTTTACTCACAGAGAGAACAAAGTTGTGATAGGTATGTTTACTGGTTTTATTGAAGCTAACCTTACAGAAGTGGCTTAGAAAGGTCTTCAGCAGTAGCTTCCTCTCCCACTTAGTAAATATTCCTTCTCTGTCCTAGTGCAACTGAGTTGCTTTCTCAAACTCTGAAAAGCCAAGGGCTGCTGGGTCCTCAACCTCTAACCAAGGCTAGAGGATCCAAACAAAAAAATTCTGGGCTTAAAAACCAAATTGTGCTCGGACTCAAGCCAGAACCCAGTCCACAGGTTCAGCTGTCCCCGTGGCAGTGACCCTTGTTCTGCACGGAAGTGGGGGCGGGGGATGGGGGTGGGGAGGGCTCTTGGTTTAGCTCGCCCAGGTGGCTTTTGATTGAAAGAGGCCCATGTGGCGCTTCTTCTGTCTCCTAAGCTAATTGGGCTTTTTTTGTTGCCACGGACTAGGAGCTTGAGGCCTGGTTTTGAGCGATTGGTCTGCTAAAAGTGACCTGTGTGGTCGTACTGGATGTGGCTCTAAACTTCTGTGCATGTGTGTGTGTTAATTTTTTCCCCACAGTTGGATAATATGTTAATAGAACAGGGGAAGAAGGACCAGAAAGAGGTAAAGAGGGGAGAGCGAGCAAATTAACAGATCACAGGCTATGCTTTTCCACATCAAAAAGGAAGATAAAAAGTATTATAGGAGATTTTAGTAAATTGTTTCTCTGAAAAGTCTTACGGATTATGACATGAAGTTACATTAAATTGCATGTGTGCTGTCTTCAAAAGAATGACATTACAGTACCTTCAGTGGACGATGCTTTGGCCATGTGACTCTCACAGATTAAGGGGTCGGATGAACATCCAGGGGCCTGGCTTTTCCTGCTCTTGTGTAGTACAAGTTTTCACTGCTATAGTAGTTCATTTTATTGCTTTCTTATTTCTGTCACAAGCCCTGTGAGCTTGGTTGGGCCAAGGGTCACCCAGAAAATAACCAGCTTCCACTTTCTTTAATTATGCAAACTAGAGCTAGGTGACTGAGATCTTGCCTTTGGTCTGCAAGACATAGGGAGTTTTGCAAGCCCTAGGGGAGTGCAGAATTTCCTGAAGATGTTGCAAGGTGGCCGGCTTTCTTCTGAAGTCATGCAATATTCTCCTTTGCTTTGGTTATGACTGCAGAGGTGCTGGGAAGCCAACTGAAAACTAGCACCTTGGAGTGGGCTTCTCTCCACTGGCCCCAAAAGTGAGGCTCACTCCGTTGGAGGGAAGGGCTTGGGGGTAGCTGCTCTCACAGAATCATATTTGGTCCAGTTCTACCTCCCTTTTACTTCGTTGGCATTCAGTTTTCCAAAACATGAGCATTTTTGCTGAGGGAAGAACACACAAAGGGAAATTTAAGAAATTTTGAAAATTTAGAGAGTAGAGAGCTGGATGATGCAGATTTTATGAAAGTTCCTATTCTACTTTAATTTGGAAAAGGACATAGGAATTCCCAGAGAAAGCAGGTTTCATGGAGGAAGAACAAATTTCATCAGAGAATTTTATCTGCGGCCTCAGAGGGCATCCCTAGCCACCACTGCCTCACACCTCTCAGCCTCCAGGTTGGGCAGCAGAGGCTGCCGAAGCCAGGCCCCATCGCCCAGGCCTCCTGGGCACATTGCAGAGGAAAAGTCCCCTGCTCCCCACTGTACCCACAGCCCGGGAGAGGTGGGCTTCTAGACATTCTTCCTCTCGTTTTTCTACCAGAGGGTGTAGTGTGCATCTATTAAAGATACTCAGATTTTAGAACGGTATCGTTTACTTTGGTCGAGGTAAATCTTCAAGAGTAGAAAGATCAACTGGTTTTTGGACATGACTCTAAGCAGAAGATGCTAAATAATCCTACATAGAGACTGCACGAAGTATATTTAAGCTTGGTGGTATTTGGGGGATTTTTAAGTGTTTGAGAAAAGACATGGGAATGAAATGATTCAAAGGACAAGATTTAAAAAATACATAAAGTCCTCACTCTCTGAAAATAATAGCATGTGAATTAGTTCCTGAAGTATTTAAATAGAAAGTGAAACTGAATCACGGCTTACTTTTCGTAGTAAAACTATTTAGAATGCAGGCCTCCTTCCCTGAAAGAGCGACAGGGTTTTTGTCAAACATTTCTTCCCGTTCTCTGAAATCTGGAGTTCACAAGAAGGCTTGATGGTTATGCTTTATTGAAGGTGACCCTCTACTTCAATAGCAAAGAAGGCCACATGGGGGGTCAAGGACACATTCTGGGCAGGAGGTGAGTAGGCTCTGAGTCAGCAGAGCATATGACTGAACCGCGGTTTGGGGCGGACGCCCGAGGCTAAGGGAAGCAGCTGCTTGAATCTCGTGTGTGTGGAGAGCTGACCGAACGGCAGTATCAGTGTGCAGAGGCGTCTTGCACTACCTTGAGAGATAGCTTGGGTGAGCTGGAGCGCAGTGTGTATCAAGGGTCCAGAGAAAGCCCTGGAAAAGTTAGGGAAGAAGAGATAAGGACCCCGGGGGAAAAGATCTTTCTCAGGAAAATTGATTTTGTAGGTTTTTCATTTGTAGAGTGGTATAGTTCCTTTCCCTCCCATCTTCTTGAAAATACGTTACTGCCCCAGAAGAGTGCTAGGCCTTTTAATGTGCTCTGAACCCTAGTTGACCCCATCTTCTTCATCATGTTTGCTGCTTTTCTCTGTTTTCTCCCAACTTCAGACTTCCGTGTCTTAAAAAGAATATACCTTGGGTCTTATTTGCCTCTGGACCCTTCCTCTTGAGGCTGCCCTTGTCTGGGCCAGACCTCCTCCTTCCTATTTCCACTTCTTAACCCCATACATCCTTCCCTGCCATCACAAGTGTTCCCTCCTATCTCTGACCACCACAGCATACTCTGTGCTTTTAGGTGGTGTGACCATAAAATTTACTGTCCAAATCGGAATACTTTTAGAAGTAAAAGGGGGTGCTTGTAATTAATCACGATGCTGAGATAATGGGTACGAACTCTGGACTGTCCCAGGCAAACCAGGGTGCATGTTCCTTCAAGGTTTCTAACCTGGTCATGGCACCTTCCCGTAGGAAGGCGGAAGATTTTGAGGGCAGTGCCTCTCTCGTCTTTGCATCCCTCCTTATGGCCAGGCAGTATTTTTTTTTTTTCCACAAAATAAACTTTTTATTTTGAAATAATTAGATTTACAGAAAGTTGCAGAGAAGTACAGAATTCCCACATACCCCTCACCCACCTTCCCCCATTATTTACATTTTTCATTTCCTTGGTGCATTTGTTAAAACTAAGAAACTGTAGTGGTTTATTCCTATTACTTGAACTCCAGACCAGTGTTCTGTTAATGTCCTCTTTCTGTTCTGATCCAGACCGGGATACCATACTGCATTTAATGGGCATGTCTCCCCTGGTCTGTGACTTTTCAGTCTTTCCTTATTTTTCATGACTCTGAGCCTTGAAGGGTACTGGCCAAATTTCCTGAAGAAATGTGCCCAAACCGAATTTGTCTGATTTTACATAATTAGAACCAGGTTATGGCTTTAGGGAAGAATACCACAGAAGCCAAGTGCCTTCTCATCACACATATCAGGGTGTCATCACACATGACACACATATGACAGCATCGGGGACGGGAACCTTCATCACTTGGTGAAGGTGGTGTTTTTCCTTTCCCTATTCTGTGGGAGCAGTTCACTAAGTTTAAACCATTCTCAAAGGGTGAACTAAGCTCAGCTTGTGCAAGGAAGATTATCTTCAAATAGTATTATTCATTGATTTATTTCAAAACTGATGTTTATTTTCCAACCTTACTTCTGTTTTCCATTTACGAGCCTGTGGACGAGCAGCGTAAGAGCACACAGTCGTTTTCCCTGCCCATTCCGGGGCCTGAGCCGTGGGCACTGCAGAGCAGTCTGCAGGGGACGGCCGCGCACGTGCTTCTTTAGCAGGAAACGCTTGTTGACTTTCTGGTACTGCGAGATGCTCCTGGCTTGTCTTGTATTTTTTTCTACCTCAGCTTTAGAACTAGCCAGTTTCCAAAACGGTCTTTGTTCCTTTTATTGGAAAATGACGTTTAGAAACCAAGATAGAGCAGTGTTTTGAGCTGAACTGAAAGCCGCTCTGGTCCTCCGGAATGGACATAAAGCTGGCAGGGGGGTGTAGGAGGCACATACAGCAGCCCCAAAGCTGCTGGCCTTGAGGAGACCAGGGGACAGAGATGGTTGTGGTGCAGTAGAGCCTTGGCGCAGCTGGCTTCCTGAAGTTTCTGGGGTGAGCTACGGTGTCCTTGCTTGAGGGCCCTATACCTGCAGGGGCTGGGAGAAAGGTAAAGAGGTGTCTCGGGGCCCAGACAGGGGACCAGTGGGATCCAGCAGCTTCTTCCCCTCTTTACTCTGGAAAATTGTCATTAGTAGGCCAGAGGGAGGGGCCCTGTCATCTATGATTTTTAAAAATTTTACCTAAAAAATATTTGAGGTATAATCAACATAGAACATTTCATGGATTTCAGGTGTGCAACATGATTTGGTATTTGTATATATTGTGAAATGATCACCACAGAAAGTCTAGTAGACATTTGTCACCACACATAGCTACAAAATGTTTTTCTTGTAATGAAAATGTTTAAGATCTACTCTCTTAGCACCCTTCAAACAGGCAATACAGCATTATTAGCCAGAGCCACCATACTGTGCATTCCATTCCCAGGACCTAATTATTTTATAACCAGAAGTTGGTGCCTTTGTCTCCTTTTACACATTTTACCCACCCTCCCTTGAAACCATCAATCTGTTCTCTGTATCTTTAGGCTTGGTTTTTAAATATTTTAAAACTTCTATTGGTAGATTGCATATGCAAGTGAGATCATATGGTATTTGTCTTGGTCTGACTTTTTTCATTTAGCATAATACCCTCTAGGCCCACCCGTCCTTTTTTATGGATATGTAATATTCTCCTGTGTATATGTGCCACATTTTCTTTATCCATTAATTAGTCAATGGACACTTAAGTTGTTCCCATGTCTTGGCTATTGTAAATAGTACTGCAGTGAACATGGGGGTGCAGATACCTTCGAGAAGTAGTGTTTTTGTTTCCTTTGGATAAATACCCAGAAGTGGAATTTACTGGGTCATATGGTAATTCTACTTCAATTTTTAAAAAGATTGTATCAATTTAAGAGAAAGAGTATGCGTGCACAAGTGAGGGGAGGGGCAGAGGGAGATGCAGACTCCCTGCTGAGCAGTGAGCCCTACCTGGGGCTGGATCCCGGGACCCGAGATCATGACCTAAGCCAAAGGCAGACACTTAACCAACTGAGCCCCCCAGGTGCCCCTCTACAGTTTTTTTGAGGAACCTCCATTACTGTTTTCCATAGCGGCTGCACAAATTTACATTTCCACCAGTAGTGCATGAGGGTTCTCTTTTCTCCCATCCTTGCCAACCTTTGTTGTTTCTTGTCTTTTTTTTTTCATTGACATTTAACTAACATACAGTGTTAATAGTTTCAGTTGTATAACATTAATTCAACAGTTTTATACATTAATCAGTGTTTTTTTTTTAATTAACATATAATGTATTATTTGCCCCAGGGTACATGTCTGTGAATCATCAGGCTTACACATTTCACAGCACTCACCATAGCACATACCCTCCCCAATGCCCAAAACCCAGCCACCCTATCCCTTCCCGCCCTACCCCCCAGCCACCCTCAGTTTGTTTCATGAGTTTAGGAGTCTCTTACAGTTTTTTCCTTCCTGATTTCATCTTGTTTGATTTCCCTCCCTCACCCCCCACGACCCCCCACCCTGCCTCTCAAATTCTTCATATCAGAGAGATCATGGATAATTGTCTTTCTCTGACTGACTTATTTCGCTTAGCATAATACCCTCTAGTTCCATCCACGTCGTTGCAAATGGCAAGATTTCATTTCTCTTGATGGCTGCATAGTATTCCATTGTATATATATATACACCACATCTTCTTTATCCATTCCTCTGTTGATGGACATCTGGGTTCTTTCCATAGTTTGGCTCTTGTGGACATTGCTGCTATAAACATTCCGGTGCACGTGCCCCTTCGGATGACGACATTTGTATCTTTAGGGTAAATACCCAGTAGTGCGATTGCCGGGTCCTAGGGTAGCTCTATTTTCAACTTTTTGAGGAACCTCCATACTGTTTTCCAGAGTGGCTACACCAGCTTGCATTCCCACCAACAGTGTAGGAGGGTTCCCCTTTCTCCACATCCTTGCCAACATCTGTCGTTTTCTGACTTGCTAATTTTAGCCATTCTCATTGGTGTGAGGTGGTATCTCACTGTGGTTTTG
>CM053606.1:67312173-67362434 GCA_028646535.1 Procyon lotor | reverse complement strand
GGCTAAGGTTGAAGAGATTGCTGCCTGTGTTCTCTTCAAGGATTTTGATGGAGTCCTGTCTTACATTGAGATCTTTGATCCATTTTGAGTCTATTTTTGTGTGTGGTGTAAGGAAATGGTCCAGTTTCATTCTTCTGCATGTGTCTTTGGCCCATTTTTAATTGGAATTTGTTTTGGTGCGATTTGTGTAAGTTCTTAATATATTTTGGATATCAACCCTTTATCAGATCTGTCTGTTGCAAATAGCTTCTCCCATTCAGTAGGTTGCCTTTTCATTTTGTTAAGGCAAAAAGCTTTGCTGTGCAAAAGCTTTTTATTTTGGGGTTGTCTCAATAGTTTATTTTTGCTTTTGTTTCCATTGCCTGAAGTGACATAGCTAGAAAAATTTGCTAAGGCTGACGTCAGAAAAGTTACTGCCTCTGTTTTCTTCTAGGAGATTTATGGTTTCAGGGCTCACATTTACGTCTTTAATCCATTCTGAGTTTAATTTGTGTGTGGGTAAGAAAGTGGTCCAGTTTCACTCCTCTGCATGTAGTTGTCCAGTTTTTCCAGCACCATTAATTGAAAAGATTGTCTTTTCTCCATTGTGTAATCTTGCCTCTTTTGTTGTAGAATAGTTACCCTTATAAGGGTGGGTTTATTTCTAGGCTATTCTGTTTCATTGATCTATTTGTTTTTGTTCCAGTACTATACACTCTTTTGATTACTGTAGCTTTGCAGTATATGTTGAATCTGGAATTATGATACCTCCAGTTTTGTTCTTCTTTCTCAAGCTTTCTTTGGCTATTTGAGGTCTTTGTGGTTCAACACAAATTTTACGACTATTCTAGAATGTTCTGTAAAAAATACTATTGGTATTTTCATAGGGATTTCATTGACTCTGTAGATTGTTTTGGGTAGTATGGACATTTTAACAGTATTAATTCTTCCAAACCATGAGCATGGAATGCAGTTCCTTTCAGAATAACAGAATAACAGAATAACTTAAGTAAGGAGGAGTTTAAAGATCTATAGGTATTTTATTTTCCTGGTGCAGTTGTAAATGGGATTGTTATCTTAATTTCTCTTTGTGCTACTTCATTATTAGTGTATAGAAATGCAACAGATTTCTAAAAATTTTGTATCCTGCAACTCTACTGAATTGATTTATCAGTTCTGCTAGGTTTTTTGGTGGAGTCTTTAGGGTTTTCTGGATACAGTATCATGTCTTCTGTAAGTAGTGACAGTTTTACTTCTTCCTTACCAATTTTGATGCCTTTTATTTATTTATGTTGTCTGATTGCTGTTGCTGGAACTTCAGTACTGTGTTGAATGAAAGTGGTGAGAAAGTGGACATCCCTGTCTTATTCATGACCTCAGGGAAAAAGCTTTTTGTCGCCACTGAGTGTGATGTTCGCTGTGGGTTTTTCATACATGGCTTTTATTATGTTTAGGTAAGTTCCCTCTAACCTCACTTTGTTGAAAGTTTTTCTCATGAATAGATGTACTTTTTCAAATTTTCTTCCTGTATGTATTGAGATGATCATATGGTTTTTATCCTGTCTTACTAATATGATATATCACATTGATTTGCAAATATTGAACCACATTTGTATCCCTGAAATAAATCTTACTTGTTGTGAACAACTTTTTAAATGTATTGTTGAATTTGGTTTGCTAATATTTTGTTGAGGGTTTTTGTGTGTACATTCATTGTAGATATTGGCCTGTAGTTTTATTTTGTTAATGTTATCATAGTAATGCTGACCTCATAGAATGAGTTTGAAATTTTTCCTTCCTCTTCTATTTGAAGTCTAACTTAAACTTTTCTTTATGGATTGTATGTTTGGCATCATACGTAAGAAGTCTAATTGTACATCAATTTTACGTAAGTTTTCTTTTGTTTGCTCTAAAAGTTATATACTTCCAGCTCTGACATTTAGGTCTCTGATCTATTTTATTTTATTTATTTTATTTAATTTATTTAATTTAATTTATTTAATTTATTTATTTTATTTTTTAAAGATTTTATTTATTTGGCAGAGAGAAACACAGCAAGAGAGGGAACACAAGCAGAGGGAATGGTAGTGGGAGAAGCAGGCTCCCTGCTGAGCAGGGAGCCCGATGCGGGGCTTGATCCCAGGACCCTGGGATCATGACCTGAGCCGAAGGCAGACGCTTAACGACTGAGCCACACAGGCACCCCCTCTGATCCATTTTAAATTTATTTTTGCATATGGTGGTAGGTAAGGGTCTAAATTCATCTTTTTTTCATCTGATATTCAAACATTCCAGCGCCATTTTTTTTTTTTTTAAGATTTTATTTATTTGACAGAGATCACAAGTAGGCAGAGAGGCAGGCAGAGAGAGAGGGGGAAGCAGGCTCCCTGCTGAGCAGAGAGCCCAATGTGGGGCTTGATCCCAGGACCCTGAGATCATGACCTGAGCCGAAGGCAGAGGCTTTAACCCACTGAGCCACCCAGATGCCCCTCCAGTGCCATTTGTTGAAGAGACCATCCTTTTTTCATTACAAATTAATTGGCTATAAATATGAAGGCTTACTCATGAGCTGTCAATTCTGTTCTACTGACTTTTTTTTTTTTTGTCATGATAAGGGTACTCTTTAATCCCCATCGCCTAGTTCACCCATTAATCCACCCACCTCCTCTCTGGTAACTATCAGTGTATTTGCTATAGTGAAGTGTCTGTATCTTGGTTTCTCTCTCTTCTGTGCTGCTTTATTTCTTAAATTCCACATATGAGTGAGATCATATGGTATTTGTCTTTCTCTAACTTAATCACTTAGCATTATACTGTCTAACCCTGTCCATGTCATTGCAAATAGCAAGGTTCCATTCTTATGGCTAAAAAAATATTCCATTGTATATAAATGCTACATCTTCTTTATCCTTTCATCTAGGGATGTACACATGGGCAGCTTCCATAGCTTGGCTATTGTAAATAATGTTGTACATTCCTTTGAATTAGTGTTTTTGTATTCTTTGGATAAATACCCAGTAGTGCAGTTACCAGATCATAGGGTAGTACTATATATAATTTTTTTGAGGAAACTCCATACTGTTTTCCATAGTGGCTGCACCAGTTTGCATTCCCACCAGCAGTGCAGGAGAGTTCATTTTTCTCCACATCTTCGCCAACACTTGTTTCTTGTGTTTTTGATGTTAGTCATTCTGACAGATGTGAAGTGATACCTCATCCGTGGTTTTGATTTGCATGTTGCTGATGATGAGTGCTGTTGAGCATCTTTTCGTGTGTCTTTTGGCCATCTGGATGACACTGGAAAAATGTTCATATGTTCTGCTGATTTTTTACTTGGATTATTTGTTCTGTGGGTGAGTTTATCAGTTCTTTGTATATTTTGGATGCTAACCCTTTACTGGATGTGTCATTTGCAACTATCTTCTCATCTTCACTAGTTACCATTTAGTTTTCTTGATTGTTTCCTTCACTGTGCAGAAACTTTACATTGATGTAATCCCAGTAGTTGATTTTTGTTTTTATTTCCCTTGCCTCAGGAGACCTATAATAGAAAAATGTGGCCATGGCCAGTGTCCGACACGTTACTGCCTATCCTCTCATCTAGGATATTTATGATTTCAGGTATCACATTTAAGTCTTTAATCCACTTATAAGGTTGCTTTTGTGCATGGTGTAAGAAAGTGGTCCAGTTTCTATATTTAACATGTGGCTGTCCAGTTTTCCCAGTACCATTTGTTGAAGAGACTGTCTTTTTCCCATTGCACATTCATTCCTCCTTGGTGGAAGATTTATTGACCATAGAATTGTGGGTCTATTTCTGGGTTTTCTGTCCTATTCCATTGATCTATATGTCCATTTTTATGCCAGTACCATACTGTTTTAATTACTACCACTTTGCAATATAGCAAAATCTGGAATTATGATACCTCCAGTTTTTTCAAACTTTTTTTATGTATAACATCCAATGCCCTCTGTAATCAAAAACTAATGACGTATTGTGATTAACATAACACACACACACAAAAGGTAAAGATTTTTTTTTTTTAATTGGAGAGAGGTCAGAGAGGAGCAGGGGGAGAGAGAGAATCTCAAGTAGACTCCCCACTGATCTCAGAATGAGACACAGGCCTCAATCTCATGACCCTGAGGTCATGACCTGAACTAAAATCAAGAGTGAGATGCTTAACCAACTGAGCCACCCAGTTGCCCCAAGATTTTTTTTTTCCTCAAGATTGCTTTGGCTGTTCAAAGTCTTTTGTGGTTCCCTATAAATTTTAGAATTGTTTGTTTTAGTTCTGTGAAAAATGCTACTGGTATTTTGATAGGGATTGCATTAAATGTATAGATTGCCTTGGGTACTGTAGACATTTAACAATATTTAGTCTTCCAGTCCATGAGCATGGAATAGTCTTTCCATTTCTTTGTGTCATCTTTTTCTTTTTCTTTTTCTTTTTTTTTTTTTAAGATTTTATTTTTTTAAGAGAGAATGTGTGAGCATGAGCAGGGGTGGGGGCAGAGGCAAAGGGAGAAGCAGACTCCCCACTGAGCAGGAATCCCAATGCGGGGCTCAATCCCAGGACTCTGGGATCATGACCTGAGCCCAAGGCAGATGCTTAACTGGCTGAGCCACCCAGGCACCCCTCTTTGTTTCATCTTCAATATCACCAGTGTTTTACAGTTTTCCAAGTATAGGTCTTTTATTCTTTCATAGTTTATAATTACTGGTGTAATAGTAAATGGGATCGCTTTCTTAATTTCTTTCTGCTGCTTCATTATAAAAGAATGCAACAGATTTCTCTATATTGATTTTTGTATCCTGCAACTTTACTGAATTCACATATCCATTTTAGTAGTTTTTTGGTGGAGTCTTTAGGATTTTCTATATATACTACCATGTCATCTACAAAGAGTGAAATTTTTACTTCTTCCTTACCAATATGGATGCCTTTTATTTATGTTGTTGAGTTGCTGTGGCTAGGACTTCCAGTACTATGTTGAATAAAAGTGGTGAGAGGAGCACCTAGGCGGCACTGTTGGTTAGGAGTCGGACTCTTGGTTTCAGCTAAGGTGGTGATCTCAGGATCATGGGATTGAGCCCCACATCAAGCTCTGTGCTCCATGTGAAGTCTTCTGAAGTTTCTCTCCCTCTTCCCACCCCACACCCTGTTGGGCGTTTACTCATGCATGCTCTCTAAAATAAATCTTAAAAAAAAAAAAAAACAAGCGGTAACAGTGCACATCTATGTCTTATTCCTGATCTTAGGGAAAAGCTCTTGTTTTCACCACTGAGTATGATATTGGCTGTGGGTTTTTCACATATGGCCTCTATTATGTTGAGGTATGTTCCCTCTAGACCTGTGCAGAGGGTTTCTATCATGAATGAATTGTAGTTTGTCACTTGCTCTTCGTGCATCTACTGAAATGATCATATGGTTCTTACCCTTTCTCTTACTGATTTATCACATTGATTGTTTTGCACACTGTATCAGCCTTGCATCCGGTAGTAAATCTCACTTGATTGTGGTGAACGATTTTTTTTTTTTTCTAATGTACTGTTGGATTGGGTCTGCTAATATTTTGTTGAGGATTTTTGCATCTACATTTATGAGAGATACTGGCCTGTAGTTCTTTTATTAATTGATTGATTGTGGTGTCTTTATTTGGTTTTGGCCTCATAGACTGAATTTGAAAGTTTTCCTTCCTCTAATATTTTTTGGAAGAGTTTGAATGTAATAAGTAATAATTTTTCTTTAAATGTTTGACAGAATTCTCCTATGAGGCTGTCTGATCCTGGACTTTTGGTTTTTGGAAGTGTTTTGTTTACTTGATTTAATTTCATTACTGGTAATCCATTTGTTCAAATTTTCTATTTCTTCCTGCTTTAGTTTTGGTAGGTAAATAGGTTTCTAGGGATGTATCCATTTCTTCTAAGTTGTCCATTTTGTTGGCATTTAGGTTTTCCTAATACTCTGTGATAATTGTATTTCTGTGGTATTGGTTATTTCTCCACTTTCATTAATGATTTTCTTTACTTAGTTCCCCCCCTTTTTTAAATGAGTTTGGCTAAAGTTTATCCATTTTGTTGATCTTTTCAAAGAACCAACCCTTTGTTTCATTGAGCTGCTCTACCTTTTTTTTTTTTTTTTTTAGTTTCTATTTCATTTCTGCTCTAATTTTCATTATTTTCTTCCTTCTATTGCTTTTGGGTTATGTTTGTTGTTTCTTTCTGGCTCTTTTAGGTGTAAGGTTAGGTTGCTTGAGATTTTTCTTGCTTCTTGAGGTAGGCCTGTATTTCTATAAACTTCCCTCTTAGAACCACTTTTGCTGCATCCCAGAAATTTTGGACTATTGTGTTTTCATTTTCATTTGTTTCCATATAATTTTTGATTTTCTCATTAATTTCTTGGTTGCATTCATTGCTTAGTAGGATGTTATTTATTTATTTATTTTAAAGATTTATTTATTTATTTATTTATTTATTTATTTATTTATTTATTTATTTAGACAGAGAGATCACAAGTAGGCAGAGAGGCAGGCAGAGAGAGAGGAGAAAGCAGGCTCTCTGCTGAGCAGAGAGCCCGATGCGGGGCTCGATCCCAGGACCCTGAGATCATGACCTGAGCCAAAGGCAGAGGCTTTAATCCACTGAGCCACCCAGGCGCCCTAGGATGTTATTTAACCTCCAAGTATTTGTATTCTTTCCCAGATTTTTTTCTTGTGATGGATTTCCATACTGTTGGGGTAGGAAAGATGCATGATACTTTTTATTTTTTCTTTTACTGTTGTTGAGACTTATTTTGTGGCCTAACAATGTGATCTAGTCTGGAGAACATCCCATATGCACTTGAAAAGAGTGTGTATTCTGCTCTTTTAGAATGGAATGTTCGATATGTCTGTAAAATCTGTTTGGTCCATTGTGTTATTCAAAGTCACTGTTTTCTTATTGATTTGCTGTTTGGATGATCTGTCCATCAGTGTGCGTGAGGTATTAAAGTGCCCTATTGTTACTATACTGTGATCTATTACTCCCTTTGTGTTTATTATAATTGTTATGTATTTGGGTGCTCCCATGTTGGGTGCATAAATATGTACAATTATTGTATCCTTTTGTTGTATTATCCCCTCTCTTAGTGTAGATAGTGTCCTTCTTTGTCTCTTGTTACAGTCTTCATTTTAAAGGCTATTTTATCTGATATAAGTATTGCTACTCCAGCTATCATTTGATATCCATTAGCTTGATAAATGTATCTCCATCCCTTTACTTTCAATCTGCAGGTGTCTTTCACTCTGAAACAAGTCTCTTACAGGCAGCATATAGTTTTTTTTTTTAAAGTTTGTTTATTTATTTATTTATTTATTTATTTTTTTATTTATTTGTCAGAGAGAAAGAGAGAAAGTGAGAGCACAAGCAGGTGGAGAGGCAGGCAGAGCAGGGAGAGGGAGAAGCAGACTCCCCGCTGAGCAAGAAGTCCGATGTGGGACTCGATCCCAGGACCTCAAGATCATGACCCTAGCTGAAGGCAGATGCTTAACCATCTAAGCCACCCAGGCGCCCTGGATCTTTTTTTTTTATCTACTCTGTCACCTTATGCCTTTTGGGCGTGATTAGTCATTATGTTCAAAGTAATTGTTGATAAGTATTTATTGCCAATTTGTTACTTATTTGTTGTTTCTGTAGATTTTCTCTGATCCTTGCTTTCATGGTTTATCAGCTTTCTTCAGTGATGTACTTGAATTCCTTTCTTTTTATTCTTTGATATCTATTACTGGTTCTTTGACTTGTGATTAACATTCGGTTTATCTACAGTGTCTTCTGCATGTAGCAGTTGATGGTCACTTAAGTTCAAATCCATTCTTTACTCTTTTCCCCCTACAAATTTTAGGTATATGGTATCTATATCCTTTTTTTTTTTTAACAGGAATACTTATTGTTACTGCTTTTGTGTTTTCCTACATTTCATGCTCTCAACCTAAGGTTTTTCCTTTCCACTCAGAGTCCCCATTAATATTTCTTATAGAGCTGGTTTAGTAGTGGTCATGAACTTCTTTTCTTTTTGAGAAACTCTTGATCTCTCCTTATATTCTGAACAATGTCCTTGCTAGATAGAATATTTTTGGCTCTAGATTTTTCCCTTTCAGCATCTTGAATATATCCTGCTACCCTTTCTGGCCTGCAAAGTTTCTGCTGAAAAGCTGCAACTTTTTTTTCCTTTATTGCTACTTTTTGCCATTTTAATTATTACGTCTTTTTTTTTTTTTTTTTTTAAAGATTTATTTATTTGACAGCGCGAGCGAGCAAGAGAGAGCACAAGCAGAGGGAACAGCAGAGGGAGAAGGAGAGGGAAAAGCAGGGTCCCTGCCGAGCAGGGAGCCCGGTTTGGGGCTCAATCCCAGGATCCTGGGATTATGACCTGAGCCGAAGGCAGCTGCCTAACTGAATGAGCCACTCAGGCACCCCTTAGATATGTCCTAATGTGGAATTCCTTGGGTTGAATTTGGTGGGGTATGGGGGAGATTTCTGTGCGTCCTGGATGTGTAGGGAATTTTCCAGCTCTTATTTCAAATAAAATTTCTGCCCCCACTTCTCCTGCAATCTCTATAATGCAAATATTATTACACTAATGGAGTCATCGAGTTCTCTAAGACTATTCTCAATCTGTATAATTTTTTTTCCCTCTCTTTTGTTCAGCTAGGTTACTTTATATTACTGTCTTCCAAGTCATTATTTTCTCTACTCTATCTAGCCTGCTATATGTTCCAGCAAGTGTATTTTAAATTTCATTTGTGTTGTTCCTCTCTCATTAGTTCCTTTTTATTTCTGTGTTAAGGGTCTTACTGATGTCTTCCATTCTTGTCTCAGGTCCAGTGTGTATCTTTATGATCATACTTTAAATTTTGTATCGGGCATATCACGTGTATCTATTTTGCTTTGATCTCTTGCTGTGGTTTGTTTCTGTTCCCTTTTATTTAAGAGCTATTCCTCTGTCTCCTTGTTTTGTCTGACTTCCTGTGTCTATTTCTGTGTGTTAGGAAAGTCAGCTACTTCTCTTGCTCTTAACTATAATAGCCTTATATAGATGTCTTTCGGTGCATTGTTCCTTGTTCTCCAGGGCCTGGTGCTTCAGGGACGGTCTCCTATGGGTGTTGTGTGTGCTCTGCTCTTGAGTCTTGCCCTCTTTTTTTCTTCAGTCCAGTTGTCTGCAGAGGATGTGTTCATTTATTGTGGGCAGCATTTAGCAAGGTGTTTGGTGGTCTGCTAGTGAAATGAGACCTCCCACCAGATGGGAGTTTCTGCACAATGTGCCAGTCAGATGTGGTGTTGGCAAGGTTTCCACTGGTCTTCTTGGGGAGGGGGCCTACAGTCACTGAACTAAGGTGACCATGACTGGGAAGGGTGGATTCACAGAAGTGTGGGGGTGGGGCTTGGTGTAAGCAAGTTAGGTAACAAATGTTAGTGCTGCAGTGATTTCTCCAATATCCACTGTTTATGTGGGGGGCAGGGGAGTTGGAGGGAAATGGAACCCACCGGCTCCTTTGTTCCTGGGGGGGGTTGTGTGTGTGTCTCCCTGTGATCCCTCTCTCCAGGCCATGCTCTGAGATGAACAAATCACTCTCCCTCCCATCTACCCCTGGTGTTTTTCAAACTGCTGGTTCTATGCTGCATCTGTGCAGATTATTTAGGTGCGGGAACTCTGCTTTCTAATGCCCTCTAGCCTCACCTGGAACTGAGGCCGCTGGTGTAAAAATTCTAGCCTTTTAAGTCCCACTGGTTATAAAAACTTAAATTGCCTACTCTCACTTTCAAAGGCAAATATTATGGGGATTTGTCCTCCCCATTTATGGGCTCCCTAGTGTAAAAGTTGGCTTTCTGTCCTTTGTACTACGGGCTCCCTTCCCACTGGGGGATGGCCCTAATCATCCTTGCTCCCAGACCACATCTTTGCCCTTTCTATCTTCTATGTGGCCTCTTCTCTAACATTTATTTAGTTGTGGAGTTTATCCTGACAGTCTTAAGGTTATCCTTTGGGTTTACACTGAAGTGTTACCCACTTGTATCCGTGGGGGCAAGAAGAGCTTAATATCCTCCTCCTCAGCCATCTTCCCAGCTGACCCTCTGCCTATCAGTATCATACTGTATTGATTACTGTAGCTTTGTAGTAAGTTTTGAAATCAGGAAGTGTTTTTCAAAATTGTCTTGGGTATTGTGGAAAACCTTTGTATTTCCCTAGAAATTTTAGGATCAGCTTGAAAATATTTCAAAAAAGCCAACTGGGATTTTAAGAGGGATTGCAATGATCTATTACCAATGTGGGGAGGACTATCATCTTAACCATTGAAACTTCTAATTCATAAACATGGAATACCTCTAAGCTTCTTTAATGTCTGTTTCATAGTATTACATAATTTCTTTTTTTTTTTTTTTTTTTTAAAGATTTTATTTATTTGACAGAGAGAAACACAGCGAGAGAGGGAACAAAAGCAGAAGGAATGGTAGCGGGAGAAGCAGGCTTCCTGCAGAGAGCCCGATGTGGGGCTCGATCCCAGGCCCCTGAGATCTGACCTGGGCCGAAGGCAGACGCTTAACGACTGAGCCACCCAGGCGCCCCAGTATTACATAATTTCTTAAAAAGATGTTTGTTTGAGAGAGTCTGAGCAGGGAGCTTGTTGTGGGGCTTGATACCAGGACCCTCGGATCAGGACCCAAGCTGAAGGCAGATGCTTAACCAACTGAGCCACCCAGGTGCCCCTCATTACATAAGTTTTACACTTTTATTTTTAAGGAATTTTTATTTTAGAGTGAGTGCACAAGCAGGAAGGGCAGAAGGAGAGGGAAAGAGAACCGCAGGCAGACTGCATGCTGAGTGCTGAGCCCAAGGTGGGGCTTAATCTCTCAACCTTGAGACCATTACCTGAGCCAAAATTGAGTTCGGACACTTAACCTGGACTAAGCCACCCAGGTGCCCCACTCCCCCTTTTAAAATACTTGAGAGCAAGAGCCATAGGGAAAGATGGAGAGGGACAGTGAGTCTCATGCAGACTTCACGCTGAACATAAGCTGACCCACAGCTCAATCTCAAGACACTGAGGTCAGGATGTGAGCTGAAATCAAGAGTTAGACACTTAACTGACAATGCCACCCAGGCACCCCACAGATCTTATACTTCTTTTGTTAAATTTACTAAATATTGCATTCTTTCTCGTACTATTATGAATTGAATTTTCTTGCTTTTTGGATTTTTCATGCTAATATACAAAAACTAATTTCTATTATAGCCTGTGACTTACTAAACTTAGATTCTCATCTATTAAGCTCCTCGTGTCACCAGGCTGCTTTCTGGACCCTTTCCATGGTTAGACTTCTAGCAGCTATCATTTCCTCTAGTGTCCAAGAGTACACAAGATCTGATTTTTGTTTTATTTCTTGGCCCTCCAGTAAAGCTTCCCAAATTGAGCCCCACTCCCCCCCCCCCCCTTAACTGCTCTGGAGGCTTTGTAGCTTGCATGCCTGACAGACATTTTCAAGCAGCTGTGTAAATTTTGAAAACAAGCTAGTTTCCTTTTTTGGGTCCAGAAATTGTGGAATATTCCCATTTTAGATTTGTAAGATTAACTATATTGTTCAGGACCATTTTATAGAATTTTATTTATTTATTTGGCAGAGAGAGAGAGGCGGGGAAGCAGGCTCCCTGCTGAGCGCCCAATGCTGGGCTCAATCCCAGGACCCTGATATCATGACCTGAGCTGAAGGCAGAGGCTTAACCCACTGAGCCACCCAGGTATCCCTATAGCAGTTTCTTTAAAAGAATAATGACTAGACTTCCCAAGGGTTTCATCTTAGATTGCATTTATTGAACTCTTTACTGTTGTTTAGAATCTGGAGTTTAGATTGTGAGGCCAAAATGGGAATGTTCTCAAATGTTTTGTCAATCAATATGATGGCTGGAATCATCCAGAAAAAAATAAGGTCAATATTTCCTAAAGTTTCAACTTAAGACTTCAATTTTCATTTTCAAGTAAATAAAAATACTATGTCTTATAGCTAGGGATGCAAGGACTTGGTTATCCTTGTTGGAAAAGTGATTCTTCTCCATCTAGGGGGAAGTCACTGTACAGTTAAGGATTGGGAAGCAGTGGTCTGAAATCTAAGGAGGTAAAGTTCTTTCTTGGAACAAAGCTAGTTATCAGTTACCACCAGAACACGACTGTGGCTAGAATTCCAGAAATGATGAATAGAAGTTCATCTTCTATTTGGTCTTCATGGATTATACCTATGAAACGAAAAATACAGTTTGAATAAAACACCTAAAATATCTTACTAGCTTTTGGGAACACTGTGTGACTGTGTGCTGTCTTCCCCATACACAGTGCAAATTTCCTCATTATATAGCAATAGTGATTTATGTGGAATAGACCCAACTCACATTTAGCTTGAGGGAAGGCTGTGATGGGTCTAGGTCAATAAGAAAATCCTCTTCTTTCTCCCCCCCCACCATCCCTTGTCATGGTGATTGGGTTAGTTTATAGCAATTCCATGGGCACATGGATTGGTTCAGGGGTGCCCTCAATTAGTATGAAGCTCAAGACTCATACCAAGACATTGGAATATACTATATGCGAAGCTGGGAACTCCTGAACAATTTTGCCATTCAGCTTAGAAGACGGCCACCAACGATCCTTGTCTCCAGTATTCATGCCCTTATGCAGTCCTTTCACCCTAAATGTGGGGTGGATCTAGAGATTAATTTCTAACTCCTCATGGAAAAAGTGAGGGGATGTCACTTCTGAGATTAGTTACAAAAAGGCTGTAGCTTCTCTCTTGCTCACTGAGGGTAAGGCACTTGACAAGTACGGGGTACACTATGTAGTATGTAGAGGTCCCTGGATGACAGCCAGTGAGACACTGAGGCCACCAGCCAACCACAAGAGTGACCTTAGAAAGGGCTCTCCCTCTAGTTGAGCCTTCAGATGACAATGTAGCCCTAACAGATAGCTTCACTGCACACTCATGAGACTGTGAACCCAAGGCCCAAAGCTAAACTGTGTCCAGATTCCTGACTCATAGAAAGTATGAGATAAAAAGTCTTTTTAGTAACTTGTTAAGTAGCAAAAGATAACTATCATTCAATCATAAGTTGGATTTTATTTGCAGCTGAAAACATATTAACACAACCTTTTCAGTATTAAATTACTACTAGCAAGTATATTAGTCTTTATATACAAGTGCACTTATGATTTACAAAACTCATGTAAAGAGGAAAAAACTGATCAGCCTACTCACAGCTATCTTTTTCTCATACATAATTTTCCCTATGAGGGCTCAATTCATTCAGAATCCCTTATAATACTGGCAAAGGTTTACCTTTGATGATTTACATTGTTTATGTGTGTAAGTAAAAAGTGATCACAGAGGAAATGTTAAGTCCACTTAAAACCAACATCTATTGGCGTGAAAGTACTTTTGAGGACTTTCAACATCTGTTTACATACAAGTTTTTAAATATGTTAATTAAAATTCATACTCGGTCCTATTCATTAAAGCAGATCTGGAAGGACCTCTGGTTAAGGCATTCTTTTTTTTTCTTTTTATCAATTTTCTGTATCTGAAGCTCAATAAAACAAACTCCAACTTACTATATTTGTAGAAGGGCCTCTGAATTGATAGCCAATCTGAGCTCACTCCCTAAGTAAAAGCTTTTGTTTTATAAGGTCCTTAGGGGAACAGGGTCATATGAAAAAGCCAGTGGATATAAATAGGGAGGCGATGACAGTGCTTGACTCCTTTCAATTTCTGAGCATGTTCAATACAGGGATGCTGTTCTTCCCGGCCAAAATTCTTCTCTGAAAAATCCTTCTCATATATTTAAAAATGTGCCTGCAGAGTTTTTTGGTTGTTTTTACAGCAAGTAAAATGATATACATCAAATGTGTTTCTGCAAAGTAGACAGGATTGGAGGCAGAGTAACAGGTGGATTTTCCTTTTCTAAATTATATATGCACTTCTGTATTGTTCAATTTTTTTTTTTAAGATTTTAATTTATTTATTTGACAGAGAGGAGAGAGATCATGAGTAGGCAGAGAGAGAGGGGGAAGCAGGCTCTCCGCTGAGCAGAGAGCCTGATGTGGGGCTTGATCCCAGGACCCCGAGATCATGACCTGAGCCGAAGACAGAGGCTTTAACCCACTGAGCCACCCAGGCGCCCCTGTATTGTTCAATTTTTATAACAAGCTTGTATAACTTAAGAAATTGAAAGTTTATAAAAGGAAAATGTTCCCTGGGAGGGTCTCACTTGTAGTTTCAGCTGAATTTCTCCAATCATAACCTTAAATCAATAACAACATGAGCACCTGAGAGAGCGAAGTAAGAAGTGGAGGAAAGGGAGAGAGGTATGCCCAGGGCAGGCTCAGGGAGGGGACACTGATAGTTGTGAAAGCAGCCAGAACCTGGGAGACGAGGGACGTAAGGTGAGGATGTTCTCAGTGGATGGCTGCAGTAGTTAGGTTTCTTTCCAGGAAATAGCAATGTACTTCAACCAAAAAGATGGCACATGAAGCATGGTCTAGCTTTGAGTGGGAAGCTGGTAGGAGAGAGTTTTCTGGAGTAGCAGTAACCTATAAGGAGTGGTAACAACAAGGATGGGGCAGAAAGTAACAGGAGTGGACACAAAGTGATAGGGCAACTGAGAACACCTTGAAATCTATACTTGGTTTTTAAAATTTTGAATATGAAAAAGATTCCAGACAGACAACGAATGAAAAAACAAAACAATTCAATTTACCACTCCGTGCTTAACAGCTGGTTTTAAATATGATGGTTAAGCTTTCAAGGTCTTCATTCTTTAAATGTAATTCTTCAAGCAAAGTCTCTATAAACTGTGTAAATACCACATTTTCCTGAGAATGCTTCTGAATGCCAAGAATTGGGGTCAGTCTGAAAAGAGCAAAAATATTAAATGGGTAATATCCATGAATTGAGGAGGACTAAGGGGCTCCTGTCTTCTACACAGCAGGGGGGGATTTTCTGTCACTGCAGAAAGATGAAGTCTTTCTGATTTAACAAAATTCCCAGAGACAGAAGGCTTTATTAATGGAGGTAAAGAGGAAATCTCAGGAAAAGAATGAAAGATCAAACATACTAAGTATGGAAAAAAACCTAAAAGCCTGAATCTATAACATGTCCATTAGGTCAGGGAAAGCTACCAAATTCTCAGAAATGAAAATGAAGTCTTTCCACTTGGGGAAAAGAGGCTGTGGAAAGAAGGTTAGAGGTGAGAACTACTTTAAAACCATACAGAATGTTAGTATCACCTGAATAAAAAAGTGATAAACAGGATGAAATGTTAACATTTTTATTTTTAAAACACTAGATAGATGAATTACATCTTATAAGGTACTTTATACAACCTTCTAAAGAATACTTAGCTTCTTTCCCAAGTCACTTCCAGTAAATACCTCTAACGACTGATTGCATGTAATATTCTCAAAAGTAATTTTCAATGAAATGTCATTATTCACTTTTTAAAACTCATGCTTACTAATCAAAGATTATTACTTTCCATAACTTGTGTATATAATAATTATGTATATATTATATATAATCTCCAGAGAGCATGCTTCACAGAGCCTTTGTAAGTTAAATTTCTGGAAAGCTTTTGGGGAGAAAATTCTTTTGTCTTCCAATAGTCTTGTACTTACCTTAAGTAAGTCTTCCAGGAAGAGCAAAGGTCTTCCAGGCACTTTTTTAACACTGGTCACTGCCACCAGGAAAATCAAATATAAATAAAATAACCCTCTGATTTCAATCAATGAAGCTCAACGAATCAGTGGAGCAACTCCAGAGTAATGTGTGGAAGAGGAAATGTTACTTCCTCAGATTGCTTTCTTGCTTAGCCATCTTATATAGAAAGCAGAAGTAAAAGGAAATATGTCACCTTGTCTAAAGACAGCCGGGACTTGGAGGAGGTGGTGAGTTCTCCCTATCCCTCAAGGTATCTTCGCAAGAACCGGAGACTAGGTGATTCCCTCAGCCCAGTGAAATCCACCGAGTTCTACCTGGGAAAACCACTGTAGTGTATTGCTTCCCCACCTCTCCTGTATCTCTTTTACAGTTGGAGAATGCAATGCTAGGTTTTGACATTTTAATGAGCTTTCCCTGCAGCTATTTCTCAAAGGTCATTAGCAAACAGGGTAACACAAGCTTTCCTGGACCAAGCCCAATCTGGGTGCTTGGGCATGTGTGGCCAGCTTTTCCTGAGGCATCTTCTTGCACTGAAGGTGGAACTCAGAAGTCAACTCTGGCTTTTCTCACACAAATACAGTCGCTCTTTCCTCGCAATAAGACCACAATTACTGGGGACTGGATACCTAAAGCTAAAATAAAACCAAGAACTCAGAAGAGGTAGATCAGATCTGTCAACTCCATACAAACATAGCTTTTGTGTATATTTAAAAATGGTACTTAGGTGGCACATCCAAAACAATTTCTGACTTTCAAAGAGACTAGTATTTGGTTTATATATGAAAACAAAGTCTCAAAGTGCCATTAGTATGTTTTAAAATTTAACCCTCAAATTAGAATGGTGATAACTAGATTTCTCAACCTATATGCCCACATGAGAACAGAAAATGAGAGGATTAAGAAGAAGCTTTCAGAATCAGTGCTCGCTTCGGCAGCACATATACTAAAAAAAAGAAGAAGCTTTCAGAATCATTCTATCAAATGCCAAGGTTATAGAATATTGTAGGAATAGTGATATTTCTCTAGCAAACATCAGGCTACAATTATTTTATAACTTCATTATGTGTTCATAGACACCTAAAAGTTTTGTTTATAAAGAGGGAGGGAAGACAGTGATGTAGAAACCCCCTCAGCTCACCACCTCCACAACACAGTGAATCTACGCGTACATGTTGAGCAATTCCCCTTGAAGAACGGAGGGCTGACTGAACAGGGATACAGGCACCACGCAGAGGACTGGAGAGATGGAGACACAGTAACAGGAATCCAACACCTCCCCACCCCCACTCTTCCCAAGTGCAGTGGGGAAGATAGTACCATGGGACCAGCAGGACAGCTTAGCCCTTGTGGCACAGAAAAAAATGGCACTTTAAAAGGGCATCTAGAATATAAAGGAACCAGCTACAGCGCATCTGAAAAATGGCAGGGAGCTGCTACAACACTCTCCCTGGGTCCCAGGTAGCGGCCAGCACCACTGTTTCTATTCTCTGTCCACCCTGACAGCACAGACAGGAGCAGGGCACAGGTACCCAAGCTGTCCTGACACACAGGAAAAAAGGCTGAAGATTAAAAGAACTGGAAGATAATGGAATGAGCCCTAGGACATCTTCCACGAGGCCAGGGAGCTGCTGGGACACACTAGTATCGAAGATGCTAGTAGAACCATGGTTTGTGTGTCCCCTCCCCCCGCAGCACAGATAAAAGCAGGGTCTGAGCATCCTAGCCACCTCCCTAATGAGCCCAGCCCACACCAAACCCAGCTGCCCCTATAGGTGGCCCTCCAACCCGAGCCTGCTCGAGCTCTAGCTGTCTCGCCAAGTAACCCAGGCCTAATCAGCGTGCGGCATCTAAGGCCTGTACCTGCTTCACTTTAGCTCTAGACTCACCGGGGCACCAACTGTACCGAGCGGCCCAGGGCCTCTCAGCCCATACCTGCCTCAGCAGCAGCTGTCCTGTGAGCGTGCCCCCCGTGCAGAGACCCCTGAGACCTCCTGGGTGACGTCTGTCTTGGCTCCAGCCATCCTGTCAGGGTACTCCTTGCATGGAGTGCCTTGGGATCCCCAAGCCCCACCCCTGCTTCAGTTCCTGCTGTCCCATCAAGGTGTACTCTACACGGAGCACCCTGCGACTCCTAGCCCAAGGCCACTTTGGTTCCAGCTGTTCCTGTGTGGAGTACCCAAGGACCACCTGGTTGGGCTTTAGCTCCTACCACCTTGCCAGGACGCCCCATATGCAGAGTGCTGTGGGACCCCCTGCTGCCCACTTTGGTTCCAGCCATCCCACCAGGATGCTGTGTGCCTAGGACACCCGAGGACTCCCAGCCTACACCTGTCATAAGGTTCAGCCAGCTCAAGTCACAGGCACAGTCTACACTGGAGATATTCCTACACAAGGTCATTACCTCAAGTCTAAGAGAAATAGCTGTTCTGCCTAATTCACAAACAGAAAAATCAAAATGAGATAGAGGAACAGGCTTCAAAAGAAGAAAGCAAATTTTCAGAAAAAAGCAGCAGAGCCAAGCAATCTACATGATAACTCAAAGTAATAAAGATGTTCACTGGATTTGAGTGGATAAACTCAGAACTTCAACAAAAAGTGTAAAGAACCACCAATAAAGAAGAATAACTGAAAAATATACTAAAGGGAATCAACAGTAGATGAGAGAGTACAGAAGAAAGGATCAGCAATGTAGAAAACGGGGTAATGAAAAGCATCCAAACTGAACAGCAAAATCCTAAAAGGATTTTAAAAAATGAGGATAGGTTAAGAGAGATTTAGGACAACATCAAGTGTACTAACATTCACTTGGCAGAGGTCCCAGTTAAAGAGAGGGACAGAAAATTTGAAGAAATAATAGCCAGCGGCACCTGAGTGGCTCAGTGGGTTAAAGCCTCTGCCTTCGGCTCAGGTCATGACCTCAGGGTCCTGGGATCAAGCCCCGCATCAGGGAGCCTACTTCCCCCTCTGCCTACTTGTGATCTCCCTCTGTCAAATAAATAAATAAAATCTTAAAAAAAAAATAGCCAAAAACTCCCCTAATTTGGGGAAGGAGACCGACGTCTAGGTCCAGAAGGCCCACAGAGTCCCCAAGATGAACCCAAGGATATCTATACCAAGCTACATGATAATTAAAATGTCAAAGTAAAGATAAAGAATCTTAAAAGTAGCAACAGAAAAGCAACTAGTTACGTCTAAGGAAAACCCCATGAAGCTATGAGCTGATTTTTCAGTAGAACTTTTGCAACCCAGAAGGAAGTGGTAGGATATAGTCAAAGTGCAGAAAGGAAAAACCTATAACCAATAATATTCCAACTAGCAAGGGTATTCAGAATTATAGAGTCTCCCAGATCAAAGTTAAGGAGTTCACCACCACTAAACCAGCCTTACAAGAAATGCTAAAAAATCTTCTCTCAGCAAAAAAAGATAAGTCATAATTAGAAAATTATGAAAAGAAAAAAAACTCCTAAGTTAATAGGTCAATCACTAAAGAAGCTAGTATGAATATTAAAAGACAAAAGTAGTAAAATCAACAGACATTTTTAAAAAAGACATTTAGATGGCCAAGAGACATATGAAAAGATGCTCAACATTACTCTTCAGTAATGGTTATTTATGCAAATAACCACAATGAGATATCATCTCACACTTGTCAGATGGCTAAAATAAAAAACTTAAAAAACAAGTTCTGGTGAGGGTGTGAGGAAAAAGGAACCCTTGTGTGCTATTAGTGGGAATGCAAACTGGTGCAGCCACTGTGGAAAACAGTATGGAGGTTCTTCAAAAACTTAAAAAGAGAATTACTCTATGATCCAGTAATGGCACTACTTGGTATTTACCCAAAGATTACAAAAACCCCAATTTGAAGGGATATATGCACCCTTATTTTCATTGCAGCATTATTTACAATAACCAAGATACGGACAACCCAAGTGTCCGTCTATAGATGAATGGATAAAGAAAATGTGGTACACAGTGGAATATTACAGCCATAAGAATGCAATCTTGCCATTTACATCAACATGGATGGATTTAGCATTTAATGCCAAGCAAAATAAGTCAGAGAAAGACAAATACCATATGATTTCACTCATACATAGTATTTAATAAAGAAAACAAATGAACAAAGGCGGGGAGGGAAAAAGAGAATCCCCAAAAATAGAATCTTAACTATAAAGAACAAAGAGAGGGTTACCAGAGTGGACATGGGTAAAATAGATGAGGGGGATTAAGAGTACACTTACTGTGACGAGCATTGGGTAATATATCAAATTATTAAATTGCTATTATATACCTGAAACTGATATAACAATGTATATTAATTATAATTTTTAAAAAAGCAGTAAAATCAGTTCTATCTAAATTAGTTAAGGGACTCAAAAAGATGTAAAATATGACATACACATAAAACATGAATAGGAAAAATGCAGTGCTTTCAGAATGAGTTTGAGCTTAAGCAACCATCAAGTTAATATAGACTACGATAATTAGGATGTTATATATGAACCTCATGGTAACCACAAACCAAAATCCTTTAACAGATACACACAAAAAATTAAAGGAATCCAAGTCTAAAACTAAAGAAAGCCATCAATCACAAGGGAAGAGAGCAAAAGAAATGGACAGAAAAGAACTATAAAAACCACCAGAAAACAATTAACAAAATGGCAGTAAGTCCATACCTATCTTACTTTAAATGTGTATGTTCTAATGCTCCAATCAAAACACAAAGGGTGACTGGATTAAAAAATCCCATATATTATGGTGCCTACAGACTAACCTCTTTCTAATCGAAAGACACAAACTGACTGAAAGTAAAGGGATGGAAGAACATATAACCATGCAAATGAAAGTGGGGGGAAAAAAAGCTGAGGTAGCAAAACTACAAAAGAGACTTTAAGACAAAGACTGTAATAAGAGACAAAGGGCATTACATAGTGATAAAGGGATCAATCCAACAAAAGGATATGACAACTGTAGATATCTACGCACCCAACACAGGAACACCTAAATAAAGCAAGGATTAACAGACAAAAATGGAGAAAATAACAGTAATACAATAATAGTAGAGGACATCCAAACAGAAAATCAATAAGGAAACAGTGGCTTGGAATGATATATTAGACCAGATGGACTTAAAAGATATACCTAGAACATTTCATTCCAAAGCAGAATATACATTCTTTCCAAGTGCACAAAGAACATTCTTCAGAACAGATCACATGTTAAGCCATAAAATGAATCTCAATAAGTTTAATTAAAGGTTTAAATTATATCAATCATCTTTTCCAACCACAATCTTATGAAACCAGGACTCAAATACAAGAAAAAAATAGTCTGGAAAGAACACAATCATATGGAGACTAAACAGGCTCCTAAACAAAAAACAGGTCAACCAAGAAATCAAAGAGGAAATTAAAAAATACATGGAGATGAATGGAAATGAAAACACAATGGTCCGAAATCTTTGGGATGCAACAAAGGCAGTTCTAAGAGGGAAGTTTACAGTGATACAGGCCTACCAAGACCCAAGAAAAATCTCAATCAAACCTTAGCCCTAAAAGAACTAGGAAAAAATGACTAAACAAAGCCCTAAATTAGTAGAAGGAAGGAAACAATAAAGCAATAAAAATCAGAGCAGGATTAAATGAAATAGAGACCAAAAAAAAAGGAAAAAATAATCAATGGAAACTAAGATGCATCTTCGAAGAAATAAAATAGATAATCCTCTAGCTAGATTCATCAAAAGAAAGAAAGAGGGCTCAAATAAGTAAAATCAGAAATGAATGAGAAATAAAAATGGACAACATGGAAATACAAAGGATTTTAAGAAGCTACTATGAAAAATTATATGCCAATAAACTAGACAACCTAGAAGAAATGGATAAAAAGATTTTATTCATTTGACAGATCACAAGTAGGCAGAGAGACAGGCAGAGAGAGAAGGGGAAGCAGGCTCCCCTGCTGAGCAGAGAGCCCGATGTGGGGCTCGATCCCAGGACCCTGAGATCATGACCTGAGCCGAAGGCAAAGGCTTTAACCCACTGAGCCACCCAGACGCCCCTAGAAATATACACTCTTCCATAAAAGTGAATCAGGAAGAAATACAAAATGTGAACATACTAATTACCAGTAACAAAACTAAATGGAGTAATCAGTTAGCAATAATGGCGCCTTGGATAAACCTCATTTGCTACGATCCTGCCACTGCGCAAAGCTAAATGGAGTAATCAGAAATCTTCCAATAACAAATGTCCAGGACTAGGTAGCTTTACAGGTGAAACCTACAAACATTTAAATAAGAGTTAATAAGTACTCTTTTCAAATGATTCCAAAAAACAGGAAGAAAGAAAACTTCCAAATTCATTCTATGAAGCCAGCATTACCCAGATTAATTAAAACTAGACAGAGACACTAAATAAAAAGAAATCTATTTAGGCCAGTATGTCTGATGAACATGCATGCAAAATTCTAAAAGGCAATCTACTGAATGGGAGAAGGTATTTGCAAAGGATATATCCGATAAAGGGTTAATATTCAAAATATACGAAGAACTTCTACAACTCAACACCAAAAAAAAAAAAAAAAAAAAAAAATCTGATTTACAAATGGGCAGAGGACCTAAAGACAAATCCTTATGAAGAAGACCTACAGATGGCCAACAGGCAGATGAAAAGATGCTCAACATCACTAATCATCAAGGAAATACAAATCTAAACTACAAAAAGATACCACCTTCCACCTGTCAGATTGGCTAGAATCAAAAAGACAAAAATAACAAGCATTGGTAAGGATGTGGAAAAAAAGGAACCCTCATAAACTGTTTGGTGGGAATGTAAATTGGTTACAGCCACTGGGGAAAACAGTATGGAGGTTCTTAAAAAATAAAAAATAGAAATACCACATAATCCAGTAATTCCACTACTGGGGATTTACCCAAAGAAAATAAAAACACTATTTCAAAAAGGGATATGTACCCCTATGTTTACCGCACCATTATTTACAATAGCCAAGGTAAGATAAAGAAGCAACCCAAGGGTCTGCTGACAGATAATAAAGATGAGTATGTGTGTACACACACAAACCATGGATTATTACTCGGCCATAAAGAATAATGAGAGCTTGACATTTGCAACAACATGGATGGATCTAGAGGACATTAGGACCTTACTGTATTAGGACATTATTGTATTACTGTTATTTCCTCTATTTTTGTCTGTCAATATTTGCTTTATTAGGTGTTCCTGTGTTGGGTGCATAGATATCTACAATTGTTATATCCTTTTGTTGGATTGATCCCTTTACCAATCCAATAAGAGAAAAACAACTAACATGTGATTTCAGTTATATGTGGAAACGAACAAAAAAAACAGGGCTGCCTGGGTGGCTCAGTTGGTTAAGCATCTGCCTTCCACTTAGGTCATGATCCAGGGTTCTAGGATGGAGCCCTCCATCAGGCTCTCTGCTCTGTGGGGAGCCTGCTTCTCCCTGTCCCTCTGCCTGCCACTCCCCCTGCTTGTGCTTACTCACTGTGTCCAAAAAAATAAAATCTTTAAAAAGCAGAAACAGAGCCATAAACACAGAGAACTGATGGTTGCCAGAGGGGAGAGGGTGTGGGGAAGTGGGATACGGTAGGTCAGTCACAGGGATAAACGGTACAACAAAGGGAATATGGTCCATGGTACTGTAATAGCGTAGTGTGGTAACGAGGTAGCTACAACTGTGGTGAGATAGCACAACGTAAAGAGCTGCTGAATCACTCTGCTGTACAACTGAAACAAACTTAACATTGTATGTCAACTAAACTTCAATAAAAACAAATACAAAGAAAAGATTTACATGATCTAAGAAAACAGACTCGATCCTTTCTTAAAGTAGTGATTTGGTCCCTTTGCACAGGACTGCAAATTACTACCTCCATGATCTCGAAGGACGGGGGATTCTACACTTCCGTGCACAGCATGTTGCAACGGCTAACAAACTTGAAATTCTAGCCATTGTTCCTCCTCTATAAACTAAACATCTCTTCAATAAAAATAGAGTTTTATTTTCTCCTTCATGGAACTTTTTGTGGGGCAACCTCTTAAAAGTTATTCTTTCATATTCTTGAAAATAACTCTCAATTTCAAGTCCTTTTACTCTTTCCTCATAAATGCCATCTGACTGCTTCTTATTCAATTGGTATTCTTTCCTAAACCTCCTTCTAAGTTCTCCTTTTCCTAAAATGTACTGCCCCATAATATACATAATGTCCAAATTAATTACTTCAAAACAATAAATAACATTTCCCACCTCACAGAAAGATACCACAAAATAAAATCTTTCATGTCGATGTTATTTCTGATGTACTATCTCAGGATCTTATCAAACACCCCCCCCCCCCTTTTATTGTTTAACTGACTCCTCAGGCTCCTCCTTTCCTCTTAACTCCTTATCTGTGCACTTTAACTTTTTCATTAAGGAACTCCCATCCTATTACATACTGAAAGGGACTCAAGCCTCTAGTCTAGTCCTGAAATTTGTTAACACTGAATATTAAAGAAAGCCACAATAAGCAATAAAGTCCCCAAAGCTACTTCTACTTAAATAAACAGTAATACACTCCGGTTGGTATTTATGTGTTTTATGTAGGAAATACCTTTAAAATTATTAACAGAAAATGTGATTGGCCATGAGTAAATTATTTTTCAAGTGCTTTTAAGAATAAAAACCTCTACAGGTGACACTTAAAGTATGGCTTACCACAAACAGTCTCTATGCTGGAAAATATAATTAGAAAAAAACGACCTAATACCTTGCAAGGTATAAATCACCAACAAGAAAGGAAACTTCTCATTGAAACACCCATTCAAATCTCTATTGTGAAAAGCCAGGCAGCCTTATGTAACTAGTTCTTTACCATATGGTAAATGGAATGACAGACAACAAAAGCAAAAAGCCAAGTGTCAAACTGCATCTTATTGATAAGGCCATTACTTAGCTGACTGCTCCATACGTGCTACACCTCAGAAGGAGAGGTAGCATTTGTTATGACTGAGCTATCAAACATCTGGTTAACAGGAATCATGCACAGTAGTGAGAGGACTTTCACAGTGTGACTACTGAAACATGAGAGATTTATAGTTAAAAAGTGGCATTTAAAAAAACCCATATTATATCCAAGGCTTCAGAGCTGTACAAACGTTTATGTCTGAGAAGTCCTCTGTAATTGGGTGAGTGCTGGTTTGTACCCCACCAACTGTGGAAGCTACATATAAAGAGTTAGAGCTGTGGTGTAGTGAGCAAGCGGACTACATGTCCTGTAGTGTGATCATAGTCAGTCATGAACCTGGATTTTTATATGGCCTTCCCCACTGTGGTCCCTACTGCTTTGCTCATTGCACTCATTCCCCCCTTCTGGAATACTGGAAGTCACAATCCAGTCCAGATTACCCTATCCTGAATAATCTGGGTGATATGTGTGAAGATCACGTAGGCACTTGTCTAGTATAGCACAGACATCCTTCAACTTTACCCTCAAAACTAGAAGAAAAGCAACAACTCTTAGTTTCCTGAGTTTCTATTGTTCATTTCCAAACTCACATCATCAAAAATGGTAGGCTATTGTAAAATGACACCGAACGACACTCCTCAAAGTCATCACAGCCTCAAGAGGAGAAAGAACTGTGAGAACATCTATGTGAATAAATGTGACCAGAAAGCATGCTTCTCTTTGGTTTGGGGTTGGAGGAAGGGACAGGAAGTGAAAAGCCACACACTTTTCTGTACCTATCAGATTTGAGAAATTACTGGGTTCACACAGAGTTCTGTTGCAGTAGGGAAACCTGTTCTGCTGATTACCGTGCATAAAGGTGATGAACATGCAGAGGCTGCTAAAAGATAACGCTGGGCTTTAAAGAAATTTTTAAACACTCACTCACTCATCCTTCAGAAGCTAGTGATGGGAAGGAGAAGGTAAGCAGCATGCACAGGCACTCGGCTTGTCACTTTAGCAGTTAAAACAGATACAATACCTGACACTTGGGGGGGGAGCTTTGAAGAAAACAAAAACAAAAGTCTTTTAGGACAGATGAGGTATCTTTCCTAATAATGGCCTAAGTGCAGACTCTAAAAGCTGAGGCTTACCTGCACAGTCTTCTTTTATAAGGCTACTCCACCACTTAATTTCCTCAAGTGGGATTTAGTCTCAATCAGTCCAGCAAGTTTCCTTTTGACAGCTGAAATATCTGAGGCTTTGGACAGGGTAAGGGATTTCTCCAGGGTCACAATGGCTAAGAGCAATACTAAAAATGGACACCTTTATCACAAAGGCATCTTGCTTACCAATCAAGTCTCATTACTCCTTCCTTCCTGCAGTAACAATTATTACTTCACCCATATTTTATCTTCTAAAAAATGAGTTGGGATTTTCCCTTCTCTACAAGAACAAATGCTAAATGATAAAGGATCCAACCAGAATACCTGTCTGTACATACACAGACTCAAAACTGAGACAAAAGAACTGTGACCAGTATGTAACACAGTGGGTCAAAATGTCATCTATTTTCAGCAATTTGAGGGCTCACGCAAACCCAAGACATTTTGCAAACTGCGTATCTCTGATTTAAAAAAAAATTTCTAGTATAAACTTTGAAAAAGAATTTTATCTGCCTACTTCAGGGCTGCTTAGCATCGAAGTAATGAGGATTTCATGTTTAGTGTAACTCTTTTTCCACCTTGCCAGTAAGAATACTAGGGAGAATGAAGAATATTTAACTCTGTCAGTGATTCTCTAAAAACATTTGTAATCTGCGGCCCCTGGCTTCCTCCCTGAAGCAACAAAACACATCTGAGCACAGGGAAAGAACCAAAAAAGCCACCCGGAGGAAGAGCTCTTCTTTTTCCTCCTATCAACAGGGACTGGCTCATGTGCACAGGTAACTACCTCATGGCACTTTCGTAAGCTGCTATTGATGTTTTTATGGAGAGTAAATATGGTTTTACAACTGACAAGGAATTCAGATACTTTAATAGGGGTGGTGGGTGGCTTCCTAAATTGGAGTAAATGAATTTGTTTCCCTTGAAGAAATGCCAGTTGTTTTCCCAGTTCCCTTTGTGGCAGGATCTCAACTACTGAGTCAAACATATGAAGCTTCAGTGATTTTCAAGTTTGTAAAAAGATTTTTTTTTCCTTTATGAGACTAACTTGTTGGTCTTTTAACCTTTCTGTGAAGTTGCAGCAAGTGTGAACTCCAAGGTTTGGCTTTGTGACTGATGTGACTTTCTTAAGGTCACGCAGTCAGTAAGAGATGAGCAAATAACCCAGAAGTACTCCCACTAGTCCACACTTCTAACCACTATACCACACAAGTTCACATGTCTGATTCATTTTAAGAACTGAGTATACCTTATGATTTCAAAGGCCCACTTGTATATGTTCTTCAAATAATTTCTGAAATCTGTCACTGCAAAATAAATTGTGCTAATGAAAACTGACAAGTCTGTTGTTTCTAATTCATCTTTTCTCTATGACAGCCAAAAAGCACCTTCCAATACCATTAACTAATGAAGATTTTAGAAGAACTAAGAACTGCCTTAAAGCATGCAAATCCTTCCAGACATCTAAATCAACTGATTTAGCATAGCTCTGGTACAGTGATAATTGCCCTGGAATTAAGGACAGTGGTTCTCAATTCTGTCTGTACAAATTACAATCACTTGTGGAACTTTAAAGACTACATATGTCCACCAGAACAATGAAATAAAATCTCTGAATCAGGAATTGATATTTTTTAAAAACTTCCTATTTGATTCTAATGTACAATGAGTGTTGAGAACCACTGTAAATTTCTCAACTGAATAAATTTGAGTAGTTCTGATTATATGTTATACTTGTTACCTATACAGTTCAAAGAAACTGAATAGCAAAGAAAATGAAATCTTTGCATAAACAGCTAAGTAACAAAGCTGAAGGTAACAGAGTCTCAAAGAATGGTCTCATCTATAGGAATTTATTCAAGGAAGTAATTATTTCTACCTCTGAGAGGTTAAGGAACACTTCTAAGGAGGCCGTGACATTTAGGGCCTTGAGGGCTAGGACAGACAGATATGAAAAGGCAACTGGCATTTTATTTTATTTTTTTAAAGATTTTATTTATTTATTTGAGAGAGAACAAGAGAAAGCATAAGAGGGGGAGAGTCAGAGGGAGAAGCAGACCTGGGGCTCCAGGATCATGACCTGAGCCAATGGCAGTCACTTAACCAACTGAGCCACCCAGGTGCCCTGCAACTGGCATTTTAAACACAGTTCAGGGTGCTAACAAAGAGGTCTGTAGGGGTAAACAGTGGACACAGTGCAAGAAAACAAGAGACTAAGTTGGAGAGGCAGGTTGGGACCACTTTAATAGAGCCTTCAATTTCAAGCAAAATTACAGAGTAGGAAGTGGGACATCCTAGGTTTCTGGCCTCATCAGGATTAAGCTTTAGTAAGATTATTGTTAAAGCAGGAGGAAGGATGGACTAGTTGAAGGAAGAGACACCCGCCAAAGAGGACTGTTTGGGAAGGCTCTGATTGTAGCAGTTTGGGCGAGTAATGAAAGCCTGATGTAAGTTAGCAGCACTGGGAAAGGAGACAGACCACTGGGTAAGAGAAGTTACAAAAGCAGGACTCAGCATTGACTTGATAGGGGGGATAAAGCCAAGAGAAGCACCAAGGACAACTTGGCTTTCAACTCTGGGTAATTAGGAAGAGGGAAATGTCACAAGAAGAAGTAGGGGACTTTTCAACCTCAGATTTGAGACTGAATTGCTTGAGGAATACCCAAATGGAGATGCCCAACAACAAATAAAGTTTTGTCTGCAACCTAAGAGAAATGTCAGATCTGAAGGTACAGCTTTGGGAAGAGAGACACAAGAAATGTTTGATTGGGATGACTACTTTCCTTCCTAAGATAACTCCATGATCCTTTACCAGTTATATTTGTGCTGATTTCTAAAACTAATCTCTCACCAGCACTCCTCTGAATCTCTTGCTTCCTTGTTTTAGCTTTCGTATTCATGACTACAAGCTGAGATCAACGTTACAACCTTTCTCCACACCTATATAGCAGGACGGCTGAAAAGCCCTGGGGGGAAGGGAGATCACTACTACTACAAATCCATGATCTTTGGGTTCTTCTGGGGCACGCTCGTTCTTCTAGGTCACTTGTCAGTATTCTCTGGCCCTGGAATAGAGCCTTTTAATGAGTACTCTGTTATCAGTATTTTCACTCTCTACCCAACCACTATCTCTTTACTCTTAGAACACAACTTCATATCCTACTTCATGAAAAATGAAGTTGTCAGGCATGATTTTAAAATCTCTCCTTTTGGGGCGCCTGGGTGGCTCAGAAGGTTAAGCATCTGCCTTTGGCTCAGGTCATGATCTTGGGAGTCCTGGGATCGAGCCCATGTTGGGCTCCCTGGCAGGGAGCCTGCTTCTCCCTCTCCCTCTACTGCTCCCCCTGCTTGTGCTCTCTCGCTGTCAAATAAATAAAATGTTAAAAACAAAACAAAAAAACTCTCCCTTCTACTTACAAACTTACCTATAGCCACGTTATTCTTAACTTATTTTCTTCCAGTCTCAGATGATGTAACTGTTCTCGCCTGTTCGAGCTATTCCATCTGCCTGTGACCATGGTCCCATTTCTTTGTGCCTCCCCTGGGACCCTGTTCCATGGTATATATCTACCCCTCCATCTCATTCTCAATTTCAGATTATTTTTTCTTTACTGGCTCCTTCTTCACACCCTATTAACATGCTTAAGTGTCTTTTCAAAACAAATTGTTCAGTCTCTCTTGTACCCTTATGATTAAGTTTCTCAACAGAGAAATCTACATTTGCTGACTCTACTTCCTCATCTTAATCTCAGATATAAGAGTTTATATATTCCTTCCAATTATATAAGCAGTTTTTTTTCCCCCAAATGTGCATTTTTTTTCCCTTGGGGAAAGAATACATATCTTTATTCCTTTTATTTATTTTTAAAGATTTTTAAAATTTATTTATCGGAGAGAGCGAGCAAGCGAGAGAGAGCATAAGTAGGGGGAGCAGCAGGCAGAGGGAGAAGCAGGGTCCCTGCTGCATAAAAAGACTGCCGTGGGACTTGATCCTAGGACCTTGGGATCATGACCCAAGCTGAAGGCAGACGCTTAACCGACGGAGCCACCCATACATTCCTTTACTTCTACTTATAACGTATAGTTGATCCTGAACAACATGGGTCTACTTTTTTTTTTTTTTTAAATATATAGTACAGTACTATAATGCATTTTTTCTTCCAAATGATTTTCTTGATAGTTTATTCTAATAATACAGTATATATTGTATATATAACATACAAAGGATGTGTTTAATCATCTGTTTATGTTATTGGTGAGGCTTCTAGTCAACAGCAGGCTATTAGTAAAGTTAAAGTCAAAAGTTACATGTGGATTTTTGACTGTAGAAGGGAGGTCAGTGCCCCAGCCCCCACGATATTCAAGGGTCAACTGCATAGCCATGTATCTTAGCGTACAACCTTTGTTGCAGAGAATTAGTGGCATTTAATTTTATAGTTTTGGCAACTGGGAACATGTGAAAGGTGTGTATATCTCAGTTTTCAGATGAACAACATCTTTCTCTACAATGAAACTGTAAGAATACTAGTTATAACCTGGTGACTGCTTTATTCTTACAAAACATTTTTGCAATGCAGCTGATTTGCCAGTCACTGTAATTAAAAACCTCCATATGACAAACAACATCATAACGTGGGGGCTGAAAAACTCAATGGAAAGAAAAATCCGTAAATAAATGGAACTTACTAAGTGCAAGCGCAAGGCAATTCAGTTACTATAACATGATTTCATTTCCAGTAATTGCAGGTACTCACAAGGCAGTTTGTAGTAGTTTCCCAAGTACTTTTGCTCCACTGGAATTTTCAGTATTAAGCCTTGTGTATATTTTGATATGCCTCGTCTTTTAAGGCAAGAGTATACTTTTTCTGGCTGTACTAAAATGTCAAAAAGCCAACTCTCAGATTGCTCATTCAAAACAGGTAGTGGAACAACACAAACAGCAATCACAGAGTATCAAGCCTCAAGCGTCGTCTTACGCTTAAAATCTTCTCTAAAGCTATGTAAAAATATTTAGACAAGGAGTAAAATGGAAGCATTTGCATTTGGCCTCCAAGAACTGTGTGACTTTACAGTTAACTAGAACTATCAAAATGAGAAAAGCCAGTGGCAGGAAGAATGTTGAAAAGGTGTTAAGTCTCTATAATAAACAATCTAAACGGAAGTGTTTAAAGATAACAGAGGAAAAACACATTAGGCAATTAGGATCTTGAATTTAACAAATGCGCAATACACATGGGAATAATTTTTTCTCCTTAAAACTTTCATTCCACTTTGCAAGACTAGTTAATAAAATACATTCATAAAACTGGTTAAAGGAAGAGTTTGCCTCTAGAGTAAAATTTTCCATTAGGACCCATTAATATTTGATAAATGCTTCCAATTCAATGAACAAATACCAACATGTAAAACATTTAAAGAATTCTCCAGCATATTGTCTGTGATGCACCAGATAAATAAAAAGACTTGGCACGATACCATATATACTTGGTAATTAACTGCTCTTTAACCAATTCTTCTATTTTATCAGTCCCCAGAAGATAAAAGATTTAAGTCCATGGAAGGTAAGAGAAAAGTAGTATTTGGAATCAAGTTTTTAAATCAAAGAAACATTTAAAAAATTTAAGTAGTCACTAATTTTATAATTATAGGAGTTAAAAACAATGTGACATTTACATCTAGCTTTAACTGTTTTTCATTAATTTTATTAAAGATTTTATAAAGATTTACTTGCAAAAAAGCAATGCCAGATTTGTTTAAAACTAGTGATTCTTTTTAGGCTAAATAGTCACAACCCTTATCAGACCATACCCACCCACCCTGGAAAATATGAATCATTACAGAGACACAGGGTCACTGTCCTTCCTTTCACTCATTATAGTAAGCAACGATTTTTGTTTTTTCCTTTGCAAAGCAATTTCACCAGTGCTATCAATTCTATGTTTAAGTCCATAACATCAACAATAATTTATCCAATTCGTTTCTATCCATTCATTTGATTTATTCTATAAGAAAGGATTTTTTAAAAATTACTTATTTATTTGAGATAAACAGATTGAGAGAGAAAGAGTGTGGGGAAGGGGCAGAGGCAGAGGGAGAAGTAGGCTCCCCGCTGAGCAGGGAGCCTGATGTGGGAGCTGGATCCCAGGACCCTGGGATCATGACCTGAGCCAAAGGCAGATGCTTAACTGATTAAACCACCCAGGTGCCCCTGATTTATTCTGTAAATACTGAGTACTTTACTTACTAAGTGCCAGAATGAGTGGCACTAGGGAGACAAAAGTAATCTAGACAATGCCCTTGGCGGATGGAGATTATGTTTTGGTAAGGAAGTAGTTTCAAATTCACCTCACTTACTGTATGTAGACATCTTTCCTGGTTTAGTACTGTTTATGCATTGTCCAAACGCAATTTCTAGAAGAATGGGTAGCCTCTTATTTTCATGTAGAAATGCGTGTGTATGTGTGTGTATATATGTATGAAGTATATGCCTGTGGCCCTAGGAATGATTTGTGGGTCATGAAAGATGAGACGGCAGGGAAGCTAAAAATCATGAATATAAAAAAAAGTTAGCAGAATTAAATATAGTGGCTGTATACAGGTCAAGCTTAGACATGCCACCTCACACTTAATTCTTGTAGGACCTGCAGTGGAGCAGGGTAAGAATCAATCAGAGCAAGTAATAAAGCAATAATACTAACATGGATTTTTGGAAGGAGAAATAGACAAGGTTTGGTTTATTCACTTTTGAAATTAAGTAAAGGCGGCAAAATGTTACCATTAATACATTTAAGGCAAGGAGAGAGAAACATGTGGAGGAAACAGTGGGAAAGAGAGGTGGGTGACAAGGGTTAGAGAAGAAAAATTAATAGGCAAATTTGCCTTTGATGACATTCCCAGTTTCTTCATGGGCCTTATCCTGCCAGTTACCCTGGTCTTTTTAGTACTCCCAAGAGTACTTTACCTAACATTTTCTTGCTCCCTGCCACCAACAAATCCAAGCTCCATTATCTTGAGAAGTCTTCTAAAGATTTACCATGTCATATTGACTTATAATCGCTTGCCCTCTCCTCTTCTGCCAACCATATGGAGTGGTCAACATGTGCTATGTATAGTACCCTCATAACTGTCTACTGCAGTAGTCCTTGCAATTTGGTCTCCACGCCTATCCTAAAAAACTGCTTTCTTAAAGGTCACCTACAACCACCTAATTGTCAAAGCCACAGCCTTTTTTCAGACCTCATTCTTTTTCAATAGAGGATAAATACCAGGTTCTCAGAAAGGTGGCTACCACTTCTTTCTTTAACCTTATAACTGCTTTGGATTCCTTGGCAGCATTCTGGTTGGATACATACCTCTCTGAAGTATACTGTGCCAAGGAAAGTGTCCACATTTTGAAGTTAGACAATCTGAGTCTGAGTCCCAGGTGTGATCTTGGACAAAGTACTTGTCTTTCTAGTCTGTTTCTTCTTCTGGAAAGTGGGACATCATTACTGACCTTTCTGGATTATGAAGATCAAATGAAATAATCCATGTAAAGAATCCTGCAAGGTGGTACATATAGTTGATGTTCAAAAATGTCCATTTTCCCCCTTTCTGCTTTCCCTGTAGTGCTCAGGCATCCTTGGCACAGATGCGGCTGTTCCTTAGGTTTTATCTCATCCTGGCTTGGCATTTAACACCCTCTACCTCTGCCATCTCACCAGTTCAGTGCCGACTCCAGTCTAGGTCTCTCATTTTCCTTACCATTTAAAAAAAAATTTACTTCAGTAATCTGCATGCTCAATGTGGGGCTCAAACTCAGGACCCCAAGATCAAGAGTCACGTGTTCTTCTGACTGAGCTAGCCAGGTGCCCCCCCTTATCATTTTTTTTAAAAAACTACATTAACCTTCTATGTAAAATGTGACAAAATAATTTGTAATTACTTTATGAAAAACCAACCACAGGAACTGTAAACCTGGTCAGGTGGGTTTCAGAGCTGCATTACCTTTATCAGGATCCTCTTTGTTTATTTCTACCAGGGTCCCTCCTGGGGGATACTTATATCCCTTCCACATGGTTCTCTTTGTTGTGGTTCTTTATCCAAAGCCTGGGTCCTCAGTTGTGCCTTGGTCTCCTTGACACGTTACTTCTCCTTCCACTTCAGAGTCAAAGGAGTGAAATCCAGAAATGTGCCCATGTAACATGCAAATGCAACAAAAAGCATCCAGCCAAGCATGATCATGATAATAAGTAAAATAATGTCCAAGACACAAATACGTATTGAAAGATTATTCACCAAAATCTTGGCAAAGGAGTATGCTCATGAAACTCCTAGTTGGTAGAGGTCTTGCAAGTCAGTTCCAGTCCTTGGCTCCAAATGCCCTCCTCTACTGTTTTTCCTCAGGTCCTATTCTCTTTACAGATGCTCCCAAGTTTCCTTCGAGCAAGCTGAATCGTGTGTGGCCCCTAGGAACTAATGTCTTCCCAATGGCACTCAGGGTCTACGTTGGGGTGCTGGTCTGACTCTGGGCATTGGATGTGGGCAGACTCCTTACCATTCTTCAGCTCCAATTCCACATTTTCAACTACCCAGTGGGGAACCACCCAAGCGGATGATCTGGATAATCCAGTATTTTCTCAGTCATCTGTCTTAATATAGGCATACTGCAGAGATACTGTGGATTTGTTCTAGACCATTGTGGTAAAATGAGTATCATAATAAAGTCAACTGAATTTTTTGGTTTCCTAGTACATATAAAAGTTTGTTTATACTGTAGTCTATTATGTACAAAGTCTAATATGTAGTCTAATATGTAGTAATATGTAGTCTAGTATGTACAAAAAACCATATTATGGTTTATGTCTCAACCACCTTAATTAAAAAAAAAATTTAAAAATGCTATCACCTGAGCTTTCAGGGAGTTGTGATCACTGATCACAGGTCACCAGTAATAGTAAAGTTCAAAATATTGCAAAAATTATCAAATGTGACAGAGAGACACAAAGTGAGCAAATGCTATTTGAAAATAGTGCTGAGAGACTTGCTCAATGCAGAGTTGCCACAAACTGTAAATCTGTAAAAAATGTAAGTATCTACAAAGCACCAAGTAAAGCATAATCAAATGAAGTGTGCCTGTATTTTGAAATCATTTGTTATTCCCCATCCCAACACACATTGCTAAACTGTGTAGATTCTGGAGTTGTAATGTCTCTTATCATCTGTCTCCCATTTAATTTTCTTTGTAATCATTTTAGTTTACTGCTTCATTGCTCTTTGATTAACTATACTATCACTACTGGATACTTTGAGAAATCATTTTCATAAATGTTGTGGGCAAGAATAAGAATGCAAGGGGTGCCTGAGTGGCTCAGTGGGTTAAAGCCTCTGCCTTAGGCTAAGGTCATGATCTCAGGGTCATGGGATCAAGCCCGGCATCTCACTTTCTGCTCAGCGGGGAGCCCGCTTCCCCTCCTCTCTCCACCTGCCTCTCTGCCTGCTTGTGATCTCTCTCTCACTGTCAAATACATAAATAAAATCTTAAAAAAAAGAAAGAATGCAAGAGAGTATTGAAAAGCACTGGAATCACTGACAGCAGACATTCTGTAAGAAGTGTTTTTTCTGTTTTGTTTTTTAAACTTCAAAGATGAATAAGCAGTTGTAGGCAGGAGGGAAGGAGTCAACAAAGAGTGAGAAAGGATGGTTTCCTAATTATCTCATTCATACATTAATTCACTCAATCACTGCCAGATATTTATTATAAATCGATACTTAGGCACAATGCTAAGTACTGGGTATATATATTGGCGAATAAAATCAGACAAAGAACCAGCCCCTAAGATCTTCAAGTTGAATGATGGAGCCAGACATTAATCAAGTAATCATACAATTAAGGATAAAACTAAAAACAAGTGTAGAAAAGATAAGTGCATGGTGTTATCAAAGCCTATTTATAAAGGTATCTATTCTAGTCAGGGAAGTCACAAAGGAAAAAGGGAGGGATGAACAATCTGGACAGAGAGAACAACCAGGATCCTAAGGTGAGGGTGTGAGGAGAAGGGCTGAGAGGTCAGTGTTCCGGGAAAAAGACCAAGGTAGGGTGGTGTGAGAGGAGGCTGGAGAAGGCGGCGCTGTACTACTCAGGGCCGTGCAGGCCACGAGAAGAGGCTGTTTCTTTAAGAGCAGTTGGAAGCTTGTGAAGGACTGGTGAAGGACTGGTGGAAGACAGGATCAGGTCTAACTCCAGATCTCTGCAAGACTAACCTCCTGAGTGCTGGTTTCATGACAGTAGTACTCTGCTCAAAACTTAAAGGACTCTCACCTTCCACTGAGGTAAGGTTATCTGCCATGAAAGGATCTATCTCTATGATAGACCCAACTTTCCAACCACTCTTTCTAGTTATTTTGTACTCTTCGCCAAATCCCTTCTTTTTGCTTTTTTTGTCCATGTTACAGGTACCTCCTAGAAGCCCTCATCCTTTCTTTCTTTTTTTTAAGATTTTATTTATTTAAGAGAGAGTGAGCGAGACATGGTGCTCAAGCTGGGGGAAGGGACAGAGAGAGGGAGAAGCAGACTGAGCAGGGAGCCTGATGATGCGGGGCTCAGTCCCAGGACCCTGGAATCATAACCTGAGCTGAAGGCAGAGGCTCAACCCACTGAGCCACCCAGGTGCCCTATAAAAGTATGTTTTATAACTACTGTGCATACAGAATCCTCTACAACCTGTGGACCTCTTTTCCTTCATTCTTTACATTTTATTCTAGGAATAAGTCTTGACAGTGAATTGGGATGTCTAGAAAGCTGCTCATGTGAATTTTAGCTTCTTTATTCAGATCACATCTAGGGAAATTTTTTAAGTGGTTCTCAAATAACATTTTCCTTTTTTATTTCCTACTTTTTTTTTCCCCATTCACTGAGGAAAAGATCTTATGTGTTCATCAATAAATCTTCTTTAAACTACATATGGTGGGGCGCCTGGGTGGCTCAATCGGTTAAGTGTCTCCCTTCGACTCAAGTCATGATCCCAGGGTCCTGGGATTGAGTCCCACATCAGGCTCCTTACTCAGAGGGGAGCCTGCTTCTCCCTCTGCCTGTTGCTCCCCCTGCTTGTGCTCTCTTTCTCACTCTCTCTGACAAATAAACAAACTAGATAAGGTAAGGCAACCTGAGTTTCTTATCTGAAACAGTATTATCTTGTTGTTAAAGGATTGATAAATACCTGACTTGCAGCTCTGATTTTTCTACTACCTAAAGAGTTGATTTAGTCTTTTTTTGTGTCTCTAATCTGGGCCATGAAAATCAACATAGGTAGAGCCCATATATGCCAGAAAAGGAAAAGAGACCCACACTTCGTTGTAACATCCTAACTATAAATCAGTGTAGAAGCATCTACACGATAACTGAAACGTTTCCAAATACTTAGAAATCTGAATTAAAAAATAGACAATAGAGGTGTATTTAGCAGCTGCTACTGGTTAAGACTGTATTTTAGGCACTGGGGGGTATACAAAGATTAAACAAAGCCTCTGCACTCAAAGACTTTATAGCCTGCTGGATGTTGAGGAAGAGGGGAGACGAATGTGTGCACAGGTAACTACAGTAAAAAGTTAAATACATCATCAAATGGCAAAAAAGCAGCACAGTCTATTGAGGGTTTCAAAGAAGCAAAGTATCTCAACTAGAAAGATTAAAAAAAAAAAAATAGAGTTTCACAGAAGTGGGGTTTGCGATGGGCCCAAAGGATAGAAAGAGTTTCAAGAAATAGAAATAAAAGGATGACGGCATTCTGAGATGCCTGGGTGGCTCAATGGGTTAAGTGCTTGCCTTTGGCTCAGGTCATGGATCCTGGGGTCCTAAGACTGAGCCCTGCATTGGGCTCCCTGCTCACCAGAGAGTCTGCTGCTCCCCCTGCTTGTCCTCACTCTCTTTGTCAAATAACTAAACAAATAAAATCTAAAAAAATAAAGTAAAACCCACAATCCTCGCATATTTTTACATTAAAAACAATCAACATACACATTTTGCTTTTCACCAGTCTAAGTATAATGCTGAGGTACTAAATCACTCCATTGTTTCCTTTTGCATTCAGGGCAGGTTCCTCAGCTTTGATGTGGAGAGCAATATAATGTCAGCTAATATAATGTCAGTAGTAGAGAGAGAGTAAAGGAATCTTGAGGGGTGTTCCTCCCCTTGACTTAAATGAGCACTCTGTAATCTTTCCACAGAAAGAGTGCCTAGCCGTATCATTTAGAGCATTCCTTTGCCAAGCTCAATGACTAAGATCATTAAGTAATAACACTTGGGCAGAGTCACCATGGTTCTTTATCAGCAAGACTTAACTGTTTTCTATGCTAAATATACTCATCCTCATTGTCTCTTTCAGTAGCCTTTTACATACTGCATTTGAAGAACTTATTTATAACATCTCATAGCTGAATTCACACAAAGTTGACTTAACCAGAATATAGTCTAACCCCTCATTCTGCTAACAAGAAAAATAATGCAAAATGAGATTAAAAAACTTGTGCAAAGCTACACTGCCAGTGCAAAGGAAAAAAACAGGATATAATCCAGAGTGAGACCAAATTTAGGGTTTTAAGAGGCTCTTGCATAGCTAAAGGTAGTCTGTATGGTAAGGGAATTATATTTCATGAAAGTATTGTAATGATTAATAAAAATTATTGACATGCCTTTAAATTGCATTTATTTCTATCCTGGACAAAAGCTAAAGTCCCCAAATCAAGAGGCATGTGAGGCTATTAGTATTAAGGTCTTCTAAGAAAAATAAAGTAGAAAAGCATGTACCATGAGGAGCAATGTCATTATGGGCTTTCTAGTTCATAGCTATTATCTAGGAAATGGAGATAAAAACTTTGATTATAAAAGACTATGCTAGCCAAATAAAATGTTTTTCTTATAACAGATGGTTTATGCCCTGATAATGTTTGTATTTAGTGCTTTAGGATTACCTATTAATAAGGAAGCAGGGATGCTTTCCATTGATATTTCTAATTCAAAGCAAACACGTTCTTTGTAACTCACTTTGTAGTAATATATTACACATAGGTTTGTTTAAAGGGCTGGGCTGTAGTGACTTAAAACTTTATATCTAAATCCTGCTTGTGATAGATCTCTAAGAGCAGCTTTGTAGATGAGAGTTGGAAAAGCTTTTCTTCATAATTATTGCTATGTAGCAATTCTCTCAGAGGAGTGGCTCCAACTTTTTTTTCAATGCTCTAACATTGAAATTGAACCAACCAGTGGTGTCCATATGCAACATTATCTCACTCTTACAGTGAAGAACCCTGAGGCTGGGGATAACAATGCCCCTAAGCCTCTAGCTCCCTAACCTCTCCAGGCCAGTCCTCTCAGTGATCAGCCAGCTCCCTCAGGGTGTGAAAATGTCACTGGTGGATGCAGAGACTGACTCCTCAAGTCAAGGCAGTGACTGGCAAGGGCCAAGTGCCTGCTACCTGCAAGTCACCAATGCTGCTGTCACTGTTGCTGCTGGGGATGAGAAGCTAGAAGGAACATCTTTTTGTTGAGGATCCTTGGTGACTTAATATGTATTGTGGCCTGAAGCTGGGGACTCTCAGCTACTTGTGGTTAAAAGCACTAACATTATAAAATTTTCAAAAATATGAAGAATTCTGGGGAGAAAAAATATCACTGGCTTTGGTTAAAAATTTAAACAAATATTTTTTTTCTTTAGAAAATACCTGGATTACCAAAGTTACTTCAATTTAAAAATATATTTTTCTTTTATAAACTCTCAGCAATAAGTATGGGGGAACTAGAAATAATTGAACTATTATTTAATCCTCAGTAAACAAATACTTAAACTTCACAATGACAATGGTACTGTGATACTAAACATTGCAAGATAAATCCAAGATTTACACAAGGAAAAAAAACAAACAAAAAGAGGAATTTTATGGATACCAAGAAATAAAAAAAAAACATGTTATGATTCATTCAATTTATATGGTCTTATAATTCAACATTACAGTCTTTCTGACAGGGTGGGGGCGGTCATAAGTAGTTGTTTTGCATATTAAAATTCCCAAAACATAACAAATTGATATTGCAAGTCCATGAAGGTCTAAAATCACTCAAAATATGCATATTTAATTAAGTTTTGGAAAAACTGCAAATATAAGCCTCTAAAATGACTACTGGTAATAAGAGGTAATAAGAGAAGACCTTTACAGTTACACTTATGGAGCCCACAGTGGAAATTTAAAACAGTGAAGCCACCTTGGAAAACAGGCTAGCAGTTCCTCAAAAGATTAAACAAAGAAGCTACCATATGATAATAACTCTACTTTCAGATATATATACACAAGAGAACTGAAACATATGTTCATACCAAAACTTGTACACAAATGTTCACAGTAGTCACAAAATAGAAACAACCTAGATGTCCATCAGCTGATTAATGGATAAAATGTGGCAAATCTATAAAATGGAATATTACTCAGACATAAAAAGGAATAAAGTACTGTTATGTGCTACAACATTAATCAACTTTGAAAACATGTTAAGTGAAAGATACCTGACATAAAAAAGGCCACATATTGTATCATTCCATCTATATGAAATGTTCAAAACAGGTAAATCCATAGAGACATAAAGTAGCTTAGTGGTTGCCTAGAGGATGAAAGAAAAGGAAATTGGGACTAAGCTAATAGATATGAGGTTTCTTTTTGGGGTGATGTTAATGTTCTGGAATTAGTGATAACCATTACATAATATAGTGACTATACTAAAAATCAGTGAAGGGATGGGGCGCCAGGGTGGCTCAGTGGGTTAAAGCCTCTGCCTTCGGCTCAGGTCATGATCTCAAGGTCCTGGGATCAAGCCCCGCCTCGGGCTTTCTGCTCAGCAGGGAGCCTGCTTCCCCCTCTCTCTCTTCCTGCCTCTTTGCCTACTTGTGATCTCTCTCTCTCTGTCAAATAAATAAAAAAAAATCTTAAAAAAAAAACAGTGAAGGGTTCACTTTCAAATGGTGAATTTCATGTTAAATGAATTTATATCTCAATAAAAATTCAATTAAATATAAAAAAATTCCATAATTATAAGGAAAAATAAAAAGTTATTTCAATGATCTGCCATTATGGTCTCAACTACTCAGAACCAAATTGGGAATGTTAGAAGGAAGACCTTGGAATACTTCTGAAACTAATAAATTTCTAAGGAATCACCTCTTCATCTTTCAGGGTATGCTCACAAACTTCTCTAAGGAAATTAGTGATGGGTGGGCTAAAAAAACCAATCTGCCGAGGCAAAAAGCCTTAGTCACATCTTTCTATTCATGCCTGGTACCCTAGGGAAGTGACTCTCCTGAGTGTCTATCTGTATGATGGTTACCTAAAGTGGCTGCCCATATCCAGTGAAGGCTTTTGTTTAGTGATCATGGTCAAGTTGAGCTTGTTTAAATACCATTTCTCGGGACTTAACATGCTACTCCCTAAACGATGGAAATCCTGAAAGCTTTTAGGGGGAATAAACTATTGCATGGTCTCTGCCTAGGAAGTGGGCCACAGTTCACTGGAAACAGACAGTTCAGATAAATAAAATGAAAGTAGACATTTTTGGAGATGATCTTGAAAGCTTTCCATTAGAGAACATCAAGGGCATAAAACTAGGAATAGCACGTATCCATGTTAGACTACCACAAGTCACCCTACCTTCTTTAAGTAATACAAAGTATTCCATCTCTCTCATTAGATAATCAAATCATTCCCATGGAACGACACTTACCCCTCTCTCTGGCTACCCACTGAAAGACACTCAACTCCTATGCTACAATTAACCACAGATTGTCATAATACAAAGTAGCAGCTATTTACAAAGGTTAGCTTTGGTGGAAAAGTTCCATTTTAAATATGACAAGTCAGTACGGAAACTGATTCCCATTTCTGGCGTGTGGGCTGTACATAAAGTAATTTAGGCAGTTAATCTGCTTCTCCATAACCCTCTATATGGTTTCTCTTTGGCTGCTAGTCTGGACCTTTATCTAGACTTCTCAGCTCTCAGTCAACATCTACATAGTCCCCTCTTGTGTTATAGGCTGAAGTATAATGAGAGCTCAAAGAAGACTGGGAAGACTAAGAACAAAGGGAAGAGGAAAAGAAGAAAAGGGATCAAGCTGACGGGGGTGTTCTATGGCTATAAAATCTTCTCAGAATACCAAAATATTCTCAAAGAAACTATACTGAGTAGTGAGACCATGATGAAAAGCAATTCTACAGTTTCTGTTTTTCCTCTATTAGAAGGATGAGAATTAGGAGGAATATAAAGACAAATGTGATACAGTATGAGGAGTCATCACAAAATGTACTTTAATGTAATTAATTAATATGCTTGGTAATTTAGTATATAAACACATCAAAATTATATAAATACATTAACTAGCTTTACACAGTAGAGTATACAGGCACTAAAATATTTATAGCAGACTGTCTATATATTTATACACATCTTTATGAAAAATCATGCATCAAGACTATGGAAAGAGTCTAATACTAGAGTATTACTTTGTGGGAAAATCAGATTCAACTCTATTATTTCAACATACAGTATGTAAGACTAAAGTCTGATAAAGTTCAACTAAGGTAAAAAAAAAAAAATTACTATAAGCAAGTGCTTAAGCAATAACAACAATTCCAGGCTACTTCACTGCATTTCTAATGAGTTATTAAAAACAAAAAAAGCACCTGGGTGGCTCAGTTGGTTAAACATCTGCCTTCAGATCAGGTTGTAATCTCAGGGTCCTGAGACTGAGTCCCAAGTTGGGCTCCCTAATCAGCAGGGAGTCTCATTCTCTCTCTCCCTTAACCTCTCCCCCTCTACCCTGCTTGTTCTCTCTCTCAAAAAAAAAAAAAAAAAAAAAAAAAATCTTTAAGACAAAACAAAACAAAATACTGGGTCATTTATCAGTATTACCAATGTTCTAAGTAAGCAGTACTTCAGAATCTTTGCTAATTATAACATTTATTAAATAAACATGAAAGGAATAAAGGTAAATTAATTCCTTCACTGTTAAATAAATGTATACTGTTTAAGCTCTGATTTAAAAGATCTTCTGTGTGCTCTTGACAACTACTTAAGGTCTGAGTACAAAGTATAAATATCCATAAATGTTGCAGTCATATAGAGAATCTAAATGAAATAAGACTAGGTCATGATGTATTTTTATATATAAGTATAGTCCACTGAGTGTGCAAAGATGAAGTGTATAATTTGATTTGATCAATTCCTTCCTCAGATTACATGGGTATAAAATTCTCATCGGTATACACTGAAAGATTGCACATTGTGGTCTAAATTTTTCTAATGTTAATACATCTGTGAAACTGCAAGGGAAGTTATGAAGAAAAGATGATTTGCCACAGAAATAGCTGATTAACTATTAAGAATACAGATGTGGAAATTCAAGAACCAATCCTGTTTCATTCTTCTGGACTACCATGTTTTGCTCAAAATATTGATTTTATTCCCCTCTAACAAGAGTTAGACTGGTGCCAGTACAGCAAAAATGCTAAGGAAATGTGTATTTTCTAAGTAGTTCTCAAGAGAAATTTTGATATAGCTTTCATACATTAAACAAGTGCTAATAATAACAGAACACAGCAATATTTATATACAAAGAATAGTATCACTGTTATATAATACTTATCATATTATCTCTTTATATTCATCTTCAGGGACTATAACTGCCATTCAGAATCTTTTTCCTAGCTATAAAGATTTTTTTTAAGACTTTATTTGATGGAGAGATAGAGAGCACCAAGTAGGCAGAGCAGCAGACAGAGGGAGAGGGGAAACCAGGCTCTCCGACGAGCAGGGAGCCCGATGCGGGGCTCAATCCCAGGACCCTGGGATCATGACTTGAGCTGAAGGCAGATGCTTAACGGACTGAGCCACCCAAGCACCCCAGCTATAAAGATTTATAAGAAGTTTACTTTTAACATGAATTCCAGAAACAACTGCAAGTAATGACTAAAAAAATTCCATTGGAAATTTGAGAGTAGATGCAAAGGTTTTCCAAATCATAGAATAATTATAATAAAAAAAGATAATCCCATGTATGCCTATGTTCAATCTTAGCAGCAAGAGATTAAAAGGCTGAGGAGTGTGGTTATTGTTCCACAAATATGTGTGAGTATGTTACTTCCTTTCTCCTTTTATGTGCATGTCTCTTTGGGTGTCTAAAGTCTCCATATTTTTCACTGTGCTTAAAATTCTTTATCCAGGGGCGTCTGGGTGGCTCAGTGGGTTGAAGCCTCTGCCTTCGACTCAGGTCATGATCTCAGGGTCCTGGGATTGAGCCCCACATCGGGCTCTCTGCTCAGCAGGGAGCCTGCTTCCTCCTCTCTCTCTGCCTGCCTCTCTGCCTACTTGTGATCTCTCTCTGTGTGTCAAATAAATAAAATATTAAAAAAAAAAAAAAAAAGATCTTTATCCATTGTTGGCCCTCAAGCCTGCTTTTTCTTCCCCCAACAACAAAATGCCTTTCCCCAAAATTGTGACCTCTAAGTGGGCAGAAAGAGAGGTACAAATATGAAGTATAATTATACTTTAGAGAAGTCAATAGGATTAGTATTTAACAAAGTATTTTAATTTTATCCCCATCTCGTAAAATAATATTTACTCTAAAAGAATAAAAAGACAAAGCTGAGAATGAAGAGGCTTATGAGTTGAGCCAGAGATTTTTTGGGGGAAGAAATATGAAAAGCTAAAGGGAACTTTCTGAGAAAAGAGGAAGTAAATTAATACTGGGACAGGAGACAAAAGTCTCAGAAGCTGGTGACCAAAGAATAAGGGGATTGAGCCAGTGAAGATATAGAAGGTGTAAATGCAGAATGAAAGGGATCAGGAATAACCTGCAAGGAGGGTCAATGGCAAAAGTTATAATTTTGAGAAAATAACATCTGAAAGGCAAAAACCAATTAAGTTTTAGCTGACTTGGTGTCCAAAGTGACCAAGGATATTAAAAAAGAAGTCAGAAGAGCCCTAATTGGACAGGATTTTAGCTGTGTAGGCATCAAAAGGACCAAGGACCAGGAGAAAGATGGACAGACCTAGCTATGGGTTAATGTATAATGAAAGAGAAGGATATAAGGTAAATGACAAAAGGAACTAGTTAGTGTTTATTGCTACCTCAAGACTGACCACATAACGTGCAACATGTAATACAAATAAGATGTGTGCAGTCTGTTTCTTAACTTCAATTAAGTTACTATTTTTATGGGTCACTGACCCTTGAATTAAGAGGTTCCCTATACTATATCCAAAGTTAGGGAGGTCAAAAAGTAACTAAAAGGATTAGCAAAGCTTTCAATATTTTGTACCACATGGGGGCCTTTATTAAAATCAAACACTAGAAGTTTATTTTTGTGTGAAATAATCACTTGAAATTTTAATGGCATCCTCAGTAAGCAGCTGCTTATTAAGATAATACTTCCAGTTACTGGCTTAGAAAGCAAGATTCTGAGATTACTGCTTGGCACAGGCCTGTGACTTGTCAACCAAAAAAGTTACTTCCTCTTTAGTATAATGAATTGCAGAAGTACAGTTAAACAGTTATCTATGAGGGTTTATTGGCAGGCATAGGATATGGTGGGTGAGCAGAGATACTGATTTTTTTTCTGCTAGTGACCAAAATATTTACAAATTTCATAAAATGGAAAGAACTTTCTAAAAAATTAATAAGATCTGTTTCACAAATAACCAATTCAACTGGGACACTGAAATAGTAGAAATGACAAAAGATTTGTTCTTATGGTTGATAAAAAATTTATATCAAGGCATTCAAGTAAAGTTATTTTCTGTGTTCTGATTTAATGAATCATGTGAGCTGTATCTGGTTGGGTGACACAGAGGCTGGCTCACTGAAGCCTACTCTAATGCCTCCCAGCACAGCCTTCCTTGGGACAGTGAGGCCAGAGTAACATGTCAGACTGAAGAAGTATCAAAGAAAGAGAAAGCAGGGCTGGAGATGCTATGAGGTTGGCTCATAACACTTCTTGACCTGTGAGTGTCCAGTAAGTATTCAATGTCCTATGGGCTTCAATGACCTAACAAGCACCAAGTAGCAACAGTAATGCAGTAATGAATGGTCCTCAAAGGAAGACCTGCAATTCAAGCTGAAAAACACTACACTTACTAGATGGTTTTAACCCTACTGAAGACAGCTTTAGAAATCACTAGTGATTTCTTAAAAGGTGAATAAGTATTAAATGTTTTATATATGCTGGTGTAGTAAGTATCCACTTTAGTTCCTTTACACCTGTTTGATTTTAAAGATGTATATTAGTTTGGAAATTAAAACTTTTCAAGGCTGTTAATGATAAAATATGTTGAAAAAAATGAAAGAGCATTAGATATGTTGGTAAAACTATAGTTATAAAATAATGAGATCCATTCAATGTTAATAAAAATGCACTGTTAAAATGAAATTAAAGGACTATTCTATATATATTCCACATGGAGAAGTTCTCCTCTTTCAAAAGGTTAACAAATAAAATTTGTGAAGAAAAAGGCCCTCAAAGGAAAAGATGGTAAGAAAGATAAAGAGAATAATTAAAGCTTATCAAAATATTGGCAGATCACTTAACACGAAAGTTATTTCATCACATAATAAAGGAAAGTAAGGCACAAAATAGAGGTACATTTTCTAAATATGCTTATAAAATCAATGAGTAACTTGGTTTTTCACCAATTAAAATTCTATTTAGTATTTAGAATCAAAATCTGAAGGAGTACTTACAATGACAGCAACACCATAGCAATTAAGGTCCACTCTGCAGGTTTGTGTATAATATTTCTATTTGTTAACCTGTAAGATAGGAAGATACAGTTTACCAATGGATTGTTACATTTAAATACACAAACCATTTATTTTTAGGTAAAATCAGATTTACGACATATGTCAAAGAGCACTGTTTTCTATTGTTTTTATGTTTGATAGGAGTCAGCAGTATAATACTGTGGCTTAATCTTCAGTGGCTGATAATGACCATCTTAAAAGAAAGTGCTCCAGCCCCACCTCTGTATATTTATAACAATATTACCGTTAGACAAGATGGGAATATAGGAACAATATGGGGAACTAAATTGCATGGTTTATTAAAATATACACAGTTTCCTGTAACCATTATCTTCCATCTTCCCCCAATCAAATTTTTCATCAAAGTTAACAAGCTAATAAGGAATTTGATATTAACTCATCTTTTGCACCTTCCTATCTTGTGATAGGTTGGCAGTAGGCACTGAAGGGATGTCGTAATCCATAATTTACAGAAATAAGAGTTGATAACAAATTATAAAATTAGGCCTTTAACAAAAAGAGTTTTATGATCTGAAGGGGCACTTGCACCCCAATGTTTATAGCAGCAATGTCCACAATAGCCAAACTATGGTAAGAGCCCAGATGTCCACCGACAAATGAATGGATAAAGAAGATGTGGTATATATACAATGGAATACTACTTAGCCATAAAAAAATGAAATCTTGCCATTTGCAGTGAGGGAATGGAACTAGAGGGCATTATGCTAAGCAAAATAATTCAGAGAAAGACAACTATATGATCTGACTTCTATGTGGAATTTAAGAAACAGAACAGAGGATCATAGGAGGACAGATGAAAAAATAAAGACGAAATCAAAGAGAGAGACAAACCATAATAGACTCTTAATCATAGGAAACAAACTGAGGGTTGCTGGAGGGGAGGGGGTTGGGAGGAATGAGGTGGCTGGGTGATGGACATTAGGGAGGATATGTGCTATAGTGAGTGCTGGGTATTATATAAGACTGATGAATCACTGACCTCTACCTCTGAAACCAATAATACATTATATGTTAATTAATTGAATTTAAATAAAAAAACTTAAAAAAAAAATCAGAAATTCTATCACTTAGCAGTTGATGACAACAAAATACATTGTAGTCAACTTAGTTTCTCAGAAACCATTTGGAAAAACTTCACTAAATAAAAAATCATATAAATCAGTAAGAAAAAAAAGATAGCCAATGATATCTGATAAAGGACTGTTACCCAAAATAAACAAAGAACACTTAAAATTTAACAATAGGAAAACAAATAGACCAATTAAAAAAATGGGCCAAACACCTTAACAGACATCTCATCAAAGATAAACAAATAATAGGCAGATGAAAAGAAAAGATGCTCCACTTCTCCACTTCGCATCTCATAACAGAACTGCAATTTAAAATGAAAATGAGGTACTACTATATACCAATCACAACGGCCAAAATCCTGGACACTGACAAAATCAAATGCTGAATCAAAATCCATCCACAAGAGTCATACATTTGCTACAACTGATAAACCTACGCTGACATCATTATCACACTGGTCAAATGTCTGGCTCTGTAGCAAGGATGCAGAGCAAGAGGAACTCTCATTCACTGCTGATGGGAATGCAAAATGGTATAGCAACTTTGGACGAGTCTGGTGTTCTCTTACAAAACTAACTACCATCTGATCAGCAGTATGTTCCTTGGTATTTGCCCAAAGGAGTCAACAACTTAGGACTATAAAAAACCTGCACGCAGATGTTTATAGCAGCTCTCTCTTTACTACTTCCAAAACTTGGAAGGAACCAAAATGTCTGTCAGTAGGTGAATAGAAAAATAAGCTGTGGTACATCCAGATAACAGAATATTATTCAACCCTAAAGATCTGTGCTATCACTGCAAAAAACTGCAAAAAGGTGCGGAGGTACTTTATTTATTTTTAAAAATATTTTTATTTACTTGTTAGAGAGAGAGTGTGTGTATACAAGCAGAGCGACCGGCAGGCAGAGGGAGAAGCAGGTTCCCCACCAAGCAAGGAGCCTGACATGGGGACTCGATCCCAGAACCTTGGGATCATGACTGGGCTGAAGGCAGACATTTAACTGACTGAGCCACCCATGTGTCCCAATGGAGGTGCTTTATATGCATATTACTTATGTGAAAGAAGCCAGTCTAAACAGGCTACATACTGTGTAATTCCAACTATATGACATTTGGGAAAAGGTGAAACTATGGAGATAGTAAAAAGATCAGTGGTTGCTAGGAGTTGTGGAATGGGGGTGAGGAGAAGTAGACAAATAGGTGGAGCATAGAGGTGCTTTAGGGCAGTGAAAATACCAAACGATATTGTAATGATAGGTACATGTCATACACTCATCCAAACCTATAGATTATGTAATACCAAGAATGAACTCTAATGTAAATGGTGGACTATGGGTGACAATGATAGCTTCATCAACTGCAGCAAATGTATAACTATGGTTGGGAAGCTGCTAATGGGGGGGGCTATGCATATGTGGGGGCAAGGAGTATCAGAGGGAATCTCTGTACCTTTTTCTCAATTTTGCTATGAACTTAAAACTGCTCTTAAAATATAGTCCTAAGGGGCACCTGAGTGGCTCAGTGGGTTAAAGCCTCTGCCTTCGGCTAGGGTCGTGATCTCAGGGTCCTGGGATCGAGCCCCACATTGGGCTCTCTGCTCAGCATGGAGCCTGCTTCCCCCCCTCTCTCTGCCTGCCTCTCTGCCTACTTGTGATCTCTCTGTCAAATAAATAAATAAAATCTTTAAAAAATATATATAGTCCTAAAAAAACCCAGCCAATAAACAGACAGACAAAGGATGTAAGCAGGCAATTTACAGAGGAGGAAAGTTGAACGGTCAGTAAACATTTGAACAAGAGTTTAATTTCACCAGCAAATATTTGAATAAGAGTTTAATTTCACTAAACTGGAAAACTAATATAAAAGCAATAATTCACTCCATCACATTGGCAAAAGTAAAATACTGATAATACCAAAGGTTGGTGAGAATATGAAGAAACAGCATTTTTAACATACTTGATGTGAGCAATCAAACAATTTGGTAATATCTAATAAAGCTGAAATGCTTATGAATAGCTCAACTATTTCACTTCTAGATAAAAACCCTAAACAAACTCTCACTTATGTTTATGGAAATATGTATAAAGATGGTTGAAGTGCTTGTAATAGGCAGAAATCATAAATTGTGGCATTTTTACAGAATACTAAAGAGGTCAAAATGATAAATGAACTATTTTGTTCATCATAGTTTGGAAGACAGCAAGTATGGTATCACATTATTTATACAACAGACAATACTCAGTTTTATTTATGGAGACACACAAGTATTAGTATAAAAACAAAGACTAGAAAGACATGAATCAAATTCACAGTATCATTTGCTTCTGAGGGAGGAAAGGAGAATGGACTGGGAAAGGGAAGAAAGGGGAATTTATGTCAGGGCGTTTGCATTGGCTATTCAATTGGCTGAACCTATCTTCCGCAGGTAAGTTTTTTTTTTTTTTTTTTTTGGTGAAAAAAATTATATTTAGATTTAGCCAGCTGGATTCAGTTTAGATGATCCCAGT
>CM053606.1:67292399-67312073 GCA_028646535.1 Procyon lotor | reverse complement strand
GTTTCTCCTGGGGGCGCTCTTTCGAGGATATTTGGGCTGCCTTCGGAAACGCAGAGTCTTGGGTCTTCGGAAAGTAGGTGACGTGCGGATCTTCTTTTTTTTGTGGCTGTGGACGCCTTTCAGCACCGCTTTCTTGGCCTTCAAAGCCTTTGCTTTGGCTTCGGCTTTGGGAGGGGCAGGGGCTTCCTTCTTAGCTTTCGGCGCCATCTTCGTAAAAGGGCCCGCAGGTAAGTTTTCTTAGGGAAAACTTAGCAACACACAACAAGGCCTTCTGGACCTTCACAACAAGGCCTATCTGGACCACCATATTAACAAGTGAAACTTCTAGAGGCACCTAGGTGGCTCAGTTGGTTAAGTGTCCAACTCTTGATTTTGGCTTAGGTCATGATCTCAGGGTGGTGAGATTGAGCCCTGTGTAGGGCTCTATGCTCAGTGGGGAGTCGGCTAGAAATTCTCTTTCTCCCTCTGCTCACAAGTGCACATTTTCTCTCTCTCAAATAAATAAATCTTAAAAAAAAAAAAAAAAAAAAAAAGTGAAACTTCTTTCCACTTCGCATCCCCAGATTCCTAACTCCCTTATCCAGCTATTTATTTTTTCTATTTCAGTTATCACTTTTTTTTAAAAAGACTTATTTTATTTATTTCAGAAAGAGTGTGTCTGTGAGGGGAAACACAAGCAGACTTCAGGCTGAGCACAGAGACCAAAGCATGGTTGGAGCCCAATGTGGGGCTCAATCCCACAACACTGAGATCAGACCTGAGCTGAGACCAAGAGTCGACATTCAACTGACTATGCCCCCCAGGCACCCTTCTACTATCACCTTCTAACCATATATAGTTATTGTTTATTATCTGTTTTTTTGGCCCATGGCAGGAATCTGTATGTTCTTCATCTATTTATTTGATTGATTTCTTGGGTGTTCAGAATGATTTGATATTTACCTAGCTGTGTTCAAGGGATGAGGCAAGCATAGGGTCCCCCTACTACTCCTTTCTCTTCGCCTATTTATTCCAAACACCCAGAACAAGGTAGGCAATTAATTTTTTCTAAATGAGTGACTTAACCTTTAATATTTTCATTAAAAAATATACATCTAGATCAAATATTATTAAATATTAATATCTACTAGTTGAGTATAGAATATGTGTATCTTTATTAAATTAATCTGAATTTTTCCAATAGTTAAAATGTTTTACAAAATTTTAAAAAGTCCAGAAGATATAAAGTACACTATAGTGGTTAAAGATTCTGACAGACATATGGGTTTGATACTCAGATCTGCCACTTGGCCATACTTGGGACACATTCAACAGCTGTAAAACTTTTTTTCAATTCAATAAAACAGGAACAACATACTATCTACCTCGCAGAGTTCTTGTGAGGACTAATGTACAAAAGACATCCATGCTGCCAAACTCAACGAACATTTCTCAGTCCTCATCTTAACCTATTAGCAATATTTGACACAACTGATCCTCCCTTTCTCCTTGGGACACTTTCTTTACCTGCTTTCCACCTGCCTGATTTCCCTCATTCTCACTGGCACTCTTTCTTAGACCTTCTGATTTTGGATAATTCCATGGCCTCGCCCTTGGGTCTCTCATTTCCTCTATATATGCTCATTCCCTTGGTGCTGTTATCCTACCTCATAGCTCTAAATATTAGATAACTATGTGCTGACAGCTCTCATATTTATGATCTCTAGCCTGCACCCTTTCCTTGAATTCCAGAGTTGTATATCTAATGGTCTCCTTGATATTTCCACTTGAATATGTAATAGGCATCTCAAAACTTAGTACAGCCAAAACTGAGTTCCTCATCTTCTGCCAAAACCAGGTCCTCCTGTCGATAGGTCTACCTCAATAAATGGCTATGCAATCCTTCCAGAATCCAGTTGCTTAGGCCAAAAATCTTGTGGTTAACAACTTGGCTCTCTTGATGTCCTATGTCCAACCAGTCATCAAATCCTGATGGTACTATCTTCAAAAGAGAATTTGATTACTTATTACCTCCACTGATTTCACCTTGGTCCACTTCATTTCTTGCTTGGATTACCAAGACAGTATCCTAAATGGTCTTCCTACCTCTGCCCATCTATTGTAATTCTCAAATCAGCAGAGTGATGTTGTTAAAAATGTATTTCAGATCATATCATTCCTCTGTTCAGAATCAACCAATTGCTCTCCATCGCATCTGGAGTAAAAGCGAATGATCACAGCTACCAGGCCTATATAATCTATTCCACACCCACTCCCCACCCTGTACTTCTCTGACCATATTTCTTGGTACCTTTGCCTCTGCTCACTTCTCCAGCCTCACTACCATCCATAATATTTTATGCATACACCAGGCCTGCTGTACCTAATATATTTTCACAGATAGCAAGATGGCTTGCTCCCTCACCAACTCTTAGATTTTTCTGTAAATGGCATCTTCTTCATGAGGTTTTCCCTGACCAGCCTATCTGTCACAGACAAAAAATCATTAATACCTCCCCCTCCTCAATACCAACCCTTTTCCATGCTTCTGGGAGAAAAGGAAGAGAATGAAATGAGAAAGGGTACAGGGTACATCACCTCATAATTATAATACATGTATTGTTCTTAAATATTTACATATTCTTTCTATTAGAATAGTTTCATGAGAGAAGGAATTTTTGTCTGTTTTGTTCACTGCTTTGTCTGGAGCAACTAAAACAGAATCTAGCACATGGCCAAAAAAGGTCAAAGGATAAGCATGTAAAACATGGCAAAAACAATTAAAAATAAATTCTTTTTCTTTTTCTTTCTTTTTTAAAAGAAATTCCTTCATGCTACACTCAAATCTCCCAAAGTTAAGCCAAATTTAAGATTTCATGAATTCATTTACTCATCCACCAAAAAGGTACCAAGTGCCTGCTCTATTATCACTGTTTCAAGCACTGGGGAAAACACGACGACATCTTTTTGTGTCAAAATACAATTTTAATTAGAATCAGATTGAGAAAAATATCTTGACCCAACACTGATGACAGCGAATCTTTACCAAGCAATTTCTGATGGAACCACTACGGCAGGTAAATCAAAGTAACATTGTAGATAAACAACTGTGATGCAATTCAGTGGAAAGGACAGCTCTATTCATAGGGGAAAGAGTCTTAAAAGAGCTGAAAAAGCTACTTTATGTGTAAATTCTAAGAGGCTCTCAAACTCTGCCGCACATTAGAATCACCTGGGGGACTTTTAAAGAATACTGATGTCTTGGGACACCTGGGTGGCTCAGTTGGTTGGGCAGCTGCCTTCAGCTCGGGTCATGATCCCAGAGTCCTGGGATCAAGTCCCACATAGGGCTTCTTGCTCAGCGGGGAGCCTGCTTCGCCCTCTGCCTGCCTCTCTGCCTGCTTGTGCTCTCTGACTCTGTCTCTCTCTCTCTCTGACAAATAAATAAAATCTTTAAAAAAAAAAAAAAAAAGAATACTGATGTCTGGGCCCAACCCTAACCAATTGAAACTCAATCCCTAGGGGTGGAGCCAGGCATCTATAGTCGTTAAAAGCTCCCCAGGTAATTCTGATGCACAATTGGTTTGAGAATCACTGTTTTACAAGTTCCTATTATTGATTATCATTTCCAAGTGAAGGATATGGTTATTTATGTCAACTCTTGTCCATTGCCAGTATCGATTGAAAGGATCTCTCAACACTAGTCCTTGTCATCAATACAGCATTTTTTTTTAGCGACTTCATGAAGAAGTCCTAGCCCACAAATAGTCACATATCTGCTGAAGTTGTTCCTACTAGAACCTGAAGACCCCATGAGTTATCTTACCAGAGGTGATTCTGTACTGTAAATAACTGACATTTTCCTAAAAAGCAGCAAAGCCAATTTAAGCAATTTTTATTAAAGCTATATAGACTCTGACCTGCAGGTACTAAAGAGTAAAGATTTAAAAAATAATTAATTTCAAGGTTTCTTATATTTGTGATTAATGATCTTGTAGTTCCATCATTTCTATGCTAATAAGGGTAACAACCTCAGTAATTAGAACAATCATGTCATTCGGATATACTGTTATGACCTGAATATTCACTTTCAAATCTAAACATTCTAGATGAAGTAAAAATATCCTTATATGTTTTTGTCAGTCAGAAAAATAAAATGCTGCAGTAATCAATGATGCTTGTGAAAACCATTAATTTTATGTATAAAACAATTAGTAAAAATTTTCGATCAGTTAGCAAAATAGATCCACAGTTAATACAACTAGTAAACACATTAAATAGATTACTTTCTTGAGAATGCTATATCTGGAAAAAATGTTTACATAAATTCAAATAATGTTAGGACAGAATAATAGAGATTAGGTTTTATCATAATTCAATTTTCACAGAACTCTACTATATACTAGCATTCACAACATTAAAGAAAATAACTGTGGTTAAAAAGGAACAACAGGCCCCCAAATGGAGTCCCTTATGCTAAGACCCACTGAGACTTAACACTAACCTAACTGTAGTTTCAGCCTCTCCTAGGAGTGACTGGAATTTCCTGATCTCACCTATCAGTCTGGAATTTCCTGATCACTACTAAGGAGGTAATCTGCAAAAGACCCCCTATCTTTCCCTCTAAGGGAAGGTGACCTTGCCTGAAACAATCCTTTATTATTATTATTTTTTCTAATAACTTCCTTGTCCTGCCTCATTTCTGCCTACAAATGCCTTCTATTTTGTACAACTCCTCTGAGCATCCTTCCATTTGTTAGACGAAATGCTGCCTATTTCATTAATCACTGAATAAAGTCAATAGATCTTTAAAAACTGACTTGATTGAATTTTTGTTAACAGCTTTAATTGAATTTAAATTTTATTTATTTACTTGTCATTTAAGTTATAAATCTTCAAGAAAATGGCTTACTGGAGAATCTTGTGATGATGAATGTAACACAATATCACTTCAAAATATCATGAGCTGCAAAAATACCTAAATTAGGGGCGCCCGGGTGGCTCAGTGGGTTAAAGCCTCTGACTTCAGGTCATGCGAACCCTGCATAGGGTTCTCTGCTCAGCAGGGAGCCTGCTTCCCCCTCTCTCTCTGCCTGCCACTCTGCCTACTTGTGATCTCTTTCTCTGTCAAATAAATAAATAAAATCTTAAAAAAAATACCTAAATTATGTAAATAGGTGTAATAATTTCAAAGTAATCTTTAATCAAAATACTAAAAATGTTAAGACAAAACTGTTAAGAATAAATTGAGGCACCCTAACACATTCTGTGTAGTCAAACTTTACAACCAAACACTCTACAAGAATGTCTTAAAATAACTCCTATCGTCTTGAGTCTATAAAGGCTAAATACTTAAACATAAAGTGGTACAAATGATCTTTTCAGGAGATGAAGATAAAGTTTTTTGAGATTTGCCTAAACTATGAATCCTAGATCCTTCTAGTACATACCTTATTGAAAAACAAGTTTCCTGAATCACTTTGTGGCATACAAAAAGGTTAGTGATGTTTTTAAATGTGTTACTTGAGAGGGAATGGCTATTTGGTATTACTGATATTAGTACAGTGACTACAAGAGAAATCTAACAATGTCAAGAAATAATTTCTGTACTGTAATTTTAAACTTTAAAAATATTATTACTACTGTTGATAACAATAAACCATAATGATTATTTATTGCACGAAATGATTCTTCTAATTTAGAAGTAAGTTTGTTTGATGTTGGTGCTATCTAGTTTTAGCCACAGACAAGTAATGATTTTAGTATTTGGTCACTGGCATTTGGCCAAAATGTGTATTTGGTGCACCTCTACTGATAGGGTTTTAGAGGCCTATCCTTATGCTTCTTGGTACAGAACACAGCCTTAGCCCGGGTGAGTATTTTCACCTTGACAGTTTAGAAAAATCCCAACTGCTCTGTTTCATGATTGACACTCTCTTCTTCCTTTCTTTACACTTACCACTTCAAATCCGGTCCACACAATTCAATATTAAATTACCCACTGTTTTGTACTATTCACTGTGCTCAACTTATTTTCTAACAGGAGAGTTCTTCCTTGAGGGTGGGCATAGAGCTTCTTCTGCATTGCCCATAGTGTGTAGCAGCACAGTGCTGGTCATTTGATCTCTATCTACTAATTCACTAAGATTCAATATGTTACTGGCTAACCACCTTTGTGTCTGAGACATCATTTTCCTTCTTAATTTTAGGCTATTCTAAATTAGCCTTCTAAATTTTAGGCTATATCTATTCTATAAACAAACAATCCAAAACTAACTACATCAAGGTTTGAGCAAAGAAGATGGTGCATTTAATAAAAGATATTGTTTAGTGGAGAAGAAAATAGACCACTATTCTTAGATCTAAGACACTGAAGGTAAGTCACTTTTTTCATGTCTTTGTTAGAAAGTCCTCTTGCTGAACTATAGATCCCAACAGTTAAAATCAGAACAAGATTGCTTAACATAACTCATGTTTTAATTAAAACCCAATGTGCTTATTTCTTTTGTACTTTCTTGAGGCATTGGTGAAGGTATTTTGTAATGCCCCAGAACATCTAAACTGCCTGACCAGAAAAGTCATGATAGCAAAGGAATGCCTAGAAGACTACATCCCACATGTGTCCTTCCCTGCCCACGATTATGGGCTGACCACATACTGTTCCTGACCCATGATCATATGCTCCCTGATGCTCTCTTGCATGAAGCTTCCTAAATCTCTCCTTATAAAACTCTAGGAGTCCATCTTGTGGGTGGAGAGACTGGTTGTTAAGACCTGCCACTTCCTCTGGCTGCTGGGACCCAAAATAAATCTTTCCCTTTGTCTTTTCCAACTCTTGTCTCTTTAGTTATTGGCTTCTCTTGGGACAAATAGATCAAGTTTGTTAAATAAAAGTGTGGGCAAATCCAGCCATGAGCTATGCTTTTGATTAGTCCAGCCCCCTTAGGATTTCCTAGGATGGAGCAGTTGGCCATGGCAGCATGCCAGGGTTTACCCATTCATTTCCTGAGTTAGTGGCTATGATAGATCATTAGGTAACACAGTCTTTCTATGGATTCTGCAAGGCAATCACAAGAAATCAAAATAACTGAGAAGGAAAATTTTAGTATTAACACCAACCTGAAAGTTCGGATGAGATTTTTAAGTTGTGCATAAATATCTCCTAATGTGATCTGAAGAGGCCCCAAAAGTCCAGGCACTCTGAAAATAAAAAATTACATTTCTTTTAAAATATAATTTAATTATATAGACACATTCTTTGAGTCTTGCCTAAGTCTGGATTTTCTGTAAGTAATAATGGCACTTAGGTAGAAGCAGTTAAGCTAACTTCTGACTGATGAGAACTCATAAGGATACATTTCATAATAACCCCACACTTCATTTTGTAGTCTGTGCTACAGTGTGAGGCACTGAAAAATATTATCTTGGCTGCTGTCTATATTCATGTACTTGTTTTTCTTACCTTTACCTTCAAATATTAGACTACATGGAAAGAACAAAAGGCCAGAGGAACTGGACCCTGCCAAATGGTCCAGTTTAGGAGTATGACCTACTTCTCCTTTTGAAATCCTTATAGTGGGAGTAGAAACAGATACATTTCTAGAGAGCAATTTGACAATATATATTAACATTTTAAATATGGATATTTTTGACCCAACAGTTTTACTACAAAAAAATCAGATAAACATAAAAAAGATGCTTATTGCAAAAAATATTTTTAGTAGTGAAAAATGGAAACAATAAACTATGATATAAACATATAGTAGAATATAATAAAACTTTTAAAATGATAATGTGAATCTATATATTTTTAACGTGGACAGATATTCATGGGATAAGTGTTAAGTGAAAAATGCATATGTAGTATTATCCCATTTTTATAAAAACTTATATATAATGACACTATATATGATAGTGTGTTTCAAACATGTTTCATTCCTCCCAGGGTTTATATTATAACAGAGAGAACCAAAGGAAACACACACACACACACACACACACATTATGTATGTGTTAGGGTTAAATATCAAAATAATAATAGTAATTACTATTCAGTGGGATTACAGATGATCTTCACTTTCTTCTTTAAACTTCTGTACTGCCTAAATCTTCTGCAATAAGCATGCATTAATTTTTTTAAACTTACAAAATTATAAAGTTTCAGATATATTTCAAAACAGAGAAAATAGCAATAACCACATATATCTATTCTCAGATTCAGCCTCCCAATGTTTTGCTATATTTCATTTTTTTCCTTCCTTACTTTTTTTGCCAGGATTCTTTTAAAGTAAATCCCTGACATCAAGTCATTTGGCCCCTAAATATTTATCTGTCTCTAAATACAAGGGCATTTTCTTACATAATTGCAGTAAAATTATACTAAACAAATTAACAATTTCTTAAAATCATCTAATACATGATAAATATTTCATTTTCTTCAATTATCTAAAAAAAAAAGGCTGTTTACAACTGGTTGTTCTAATCAGAAACTAAAAAAGTCTTACTTTATTACTTTTTAAAAAAAAGTCTTACTTTTATAATGAGAAAAAATGGAAATGCTTTCATAAATAACCAAAAATCCTCTATGTCAACAATTATTTTGTTTTTAGTGTTTTTTTGTCTTTCCTCCAGTTATTCCACCTCTTCTCAAATTTAGTTCTTGAGCTATTATCAATAATTCTGTCTTCTGGCAGGGCAACTTTTGGTATCTTCTATTGCAGCCAAAGCCCAGAAGAAACAGAATTCCTTCAATAACATAACTATGGGGTCTTAAATTTAAAACTGAGTACTTTCATTAGCTAAAAAGTCTAGGAAACTATTTTCAGATAAATCCCTATCTACTGATTACAAACAAGTATCAATAATCCAACCTAACTTTCAAGACCTGTGTAACCACAAATCAAGGATTGATATCTTCTTCTATCAAAAAGCTACCATCTTCTCCTAATATCAAACAGAAACAAATGTCTAAGTGTGAGGGCCATATAAAAGGCAAAACTTTTTTTTTTTTTAATACCCTCCCCAATGTCCACCCTATCCCTACCCACCCACACCTCTCCCCCCCCCACTAAAAGGCAAAACTATTAAGAGATTATCCATGAAGAGCCTAACATAAGAGGAACTCAATAAATATTAAACAGTTATTTAAAATGTAAAACTAGGAGGAGTAGGCTGTTCAAAATATTAAGGCTTCCAGAAGATATGTTTTTCTTATCACTGGACTACTACAAAATTAAGACTACTCCATAAGCACAGCCTTTTTTTTTTTTTTCAAGATTTTAAAATAATCTCTACACTCAACATGGGGCTCCAACTCACAGCCCTGAATGAGATCGAGTTGCATGCTCCACCCACAGAGCCTAATCCATATGCAGACCTTAAACAGTGACTGAAAACACCTTTCCATTTTTTCTGCTAAAGAAAGAAAATAGAGATTAAAAAGTTTAAGACGGCCCTCACACCTCTGGAAAAAATATTTCAAACTTCTTTTGAAAGACAAACCAAGATTATAATTTTTTAAATGTCATTTATGACTAGGCTAATTACAAGAAAAATAATTTCCACCACGGGAAGTTTAAAACTAAAGTGCAAAGTTGACTTGAACAAAAACTCTTAAGTTGCTGAGTGTGAAATGGTTCTATAAATATGTATGCAGAGTGAGTTAACAGACCGTTAAAACTTCATAAAGTTTCATTCACATGTGAAACCGATGTGACACATATACCACAAATCAGTATTTAAATAGTCTAGCTTTGATATTTTTTTCCCTGACTTCACTGGATTATTAAGTGGAAGTGACACAGTTTAGTTTTTTACTCCAATAATCTCAACCTTCCTCTTCATTATGTGCTTCTGTATCTTCTACACAAAACTTAATTTCAGTATTTCCTGGGCAGGATATCTTAAAAAAAATCTCAGTTTCTCAGGTAACTTTTCACATTATTTTTCAAGCTGTTCAAAATTCAAGGACAAAAATTAATATAAATTATGAATCCACAAATACCAAGTTAATTTTAAATATTGTAAAGTAGAATGACAATTACATACTTACACTTTGCTCAACTTTTCAAGTACGATGCGTTTTCTAATCTGGTTCTGAGAACTTGAATCTATCAGTGGAAAGGTGGGATCATGCTGAATCACGTTTTTAAACAAAACAAAGCAAAATCATAAATTTACATTCTTCTTTGATAAGAACAATATTAAAACACAAAAATTCAGACCTGAGGTATGGCAGAATAAAAACTAGACTTGAGAATTATTAGAAGATTTAAATTTGAGCATTGGTTCAGTCATTGGGCTGATGTGAACTTGAATCATATGCCTGCTTTTGAGAATTTTTTCTTATCTGTATCAAGGGAAACTAATATCTTCTTTATTTTTTTTTTCATTTTTTTTTCTTAAGACTTATTTTTATTTATTTGAGAGAGAGAGAGAGCATGAGAGGGGAGAGGTCAGAGGGAGAAGCAGGCTCCCCGTGGAGCAAGGAGCCTGATGCGGGACTCGATCCCAGGACTCCAGGATCATGACCTGAGCTGAAGGCAGCTGCCCAACCAACTGAGTCACCCAGGCGCCCTAATATCTTCTTTATTAAATGAGAAAATGTATACAAAATAACTCTGTAAACTACTAAATGCTATACAAATGTTGGAGATCAAAGCTTTTAAAATTAACAAATACTATACACACACACACTTATTTTTTTTTTCCAGAAAATATTTGTTTAATGAATTTAGAAATCACAGACAGACTTAAGTCTTCAATATAAAAATGTATTAAAAATGTCAGGAGAGGGGTGCCCAGAATTCTAGAAATTCTTGAAGATTTGTCTTAGTTTCTCCTCTGGACAGCAACCACAGAGCTTCTGAGGACTGGTGCTCACCTTTCTTGAGATTTTGTAAGCCCCACATTCCTTGTATTAAACCCCTCTGTGGGGGCACCTGGGTGGCTCAGTTGTTAAGTGTCTGCCTCCAGTTTGGGTCATGATCCCAGGGTCCTGGGATCGAGCCCTGCATCGGGCTTCCTGCTCTGCCCACTCTCCCTGCTTGTGCTCCCTCTCTTGCTTTGTCTCTCTGTCAAATAAATAAATTAAATCTTAGAAAAAAAAAATCAGGAGATTCGCTAAAATCTACGCCATTATTTTCTGATTAGAATTACTGGAAGAGAAGAGTAAGGAGAATGAAATAGTATGGTGCATTTACTCTGAAAAAATACTGCAAATGACCACATACCAGAATTCTTATCTGCTTGGCACATACTGTCTAGAACCTCTTGATCACCTTCTGCAGCTATATATGCCCAAGTATCAGTTTCATCTCTTATATTTCTCCTTTAAGTAACTGCTTGTTTTCCTTGGTTTTGTGATCCTCTGTGATTTTACAATCTAGTGATATTTCTTCTCTTTTCCGATTATTCTCAGGAAAATCATTTTTTTCTTCTGGAGTTAATTTAAATAAATCAAATGCATTTCTGATTTCCTTAAAGGTCTTTCATCCCTTTGGCTCTTTACGGCCTTATTCTTCCTTGTCCAAATCATGCCAAATCTAGATATATATATGTATGATGGGGAATTCCACTTCTAGAAATGGCAGACAAAATAATTCTAACCATCCCTCCTGCTGAGAACTGAAAAAACACTGGGAAAATACCCACATTTGTTTGAAAACATCAGAGACTAACAAAGCAGTAAAGAATTACGCACAGAGATTCTAGAGAAAGTAATTCCAGAGAGGGCAGTGACTAATTCCAGAAGAAGCAATTCAGGTACTGAGAACCTGAGCACTGTTTTTCTAATAAGCATTAAAGCCTAGGGAAATGCCAAGAAGGAAGAGGTACTGGCAAACCTCCCCTCCAGGTTCAACTTAGAAGGACCATACTCTAGGACTAAGAATGAATAGAAAACAAACTGGCTCTTTCAAGGACTAAAGTCCAGCTTCAAATCATCTTAATCTCTCATTGAATTAAGCGATTTGGAACTGCTACAAATCATGTGCCTGAAGCAAACAGAAATCTGTTTTAGAGGACGGTAACATCAGCTTGGGTCTCAAGTTATCTGTAATTTTTAACATACAATGTTTGCCATATAATAAAACAATAAGAAGGGCGCCTGGGTGGCTCAGTGGGTTAAAGCCTCTGCCTTCGGCTCAGGTCATGATCCCAGGGTCCTGGGATAGAGCCCCGCATCGGGCTTTCTGCTCGGCAGGGAGCCTCCTTCCCCCTCTCTCTCTGCCTACTTGTGATCTCTGTTAAATAAATAAACAAAACCTTTAAAAAAAATAAATAAAATAAAATAAGAAAATAAGACAATATGGTCAAAATCTCAAACATTAGCCCATAGAAAACAGCCCCCAGGGAATCCATATAATGAAGTCATCAACTTTATTTAAAATACCCATGTTGATATATTCAAAGAAAAATGACAAGACTAAAAATTTCTGCAGAGAATTGTAAACTATATAAAAGAACCAAATGTAAATTCTCAAACTGAAAAATACAGTATTCAAAACTGAGAACTCAATGGATATATTTAATAATATAGTAAAATGACTGAAGAGAGAATACTGATTTGGAAAATACTCAGAATAAGGTACACTCACATCCAACAACCCCCTCCCACATACACACATAATGCAAAGCATAAAAGAATATGAGACACAATGAAAAAGACTAACATGTCTGAAATTGGAGTACCAGACAGGAAAGGAAGAATGAGACAAAAGTAGTATCTATAAAGATAATAACTGAGAATATTCTATTTTTTTTTTTTAAAGATTTTATTTATTTGACAGAAAAACACAGCGAGAGAGGGAACACAAGCAGAGGGAATGGTAGTGCGAGAATCAGGCTCCCTGCTGAGCAAAGAGCCCGATGCGGGGCTTGAACCCAGGACCCTGAGCCCAAGGCAGCCGCTTAATGACTGAGCCACTCAGGCGCCCCAATAATCGAGAATATTCTAAAACTGATGAAAGAAACCAAGTCAAGATTCAAGTATTACAACAGCCAAAAGAATAAATAAAATTAATCACACCTAAGCAAAGTATTCTAAAATTGATGGTAAACAAAGACAACAAAAATGTCTTAAAATGGCTAGTCGAAGAAAACCAGTATTTTCAAAGAAGCAGCTGGAAGAGAAATAAATGGAAGCCAAAAGACAAGGAAATATTTTCAATGGACTGAAAAAAAAAATGCTAATCTAGAATTGAATACCCAGAAAAATCTTTTTCAAAAGTGAAAGTAAAATAAAGAATTTTTGATAAAAACTGAGGAAATTCATCATTAGCAAACTGCACTAATCAAAATAAAGGCCCAAGGCAAATGATCCCAGATGGAAGAATGGAGATGCAGGAAGGAATGAAAAACAGTGGAACAGTGTAATTAAGTGGTAACTCCAACTGAATACTGACTATAAATCATCTTACAGGATTTAAAATATAGAGAAAATAAAAACAGACAACAAGAGCACCTAAGCACAGAAAGGGTAAACGGAATTATAGTTTCTAAGGTACTATCTAGGAAGCAAAAAACTTATATTGGACTTTTATAATAATTCAGTTAATTCAGGTTTCAATCTTTAGAGTAACGACTTCTGATTAGTGAAATAAAGTAGAAAATGCAAGCTAATAGAGGGTAAACAATGAAATAATATTTAATTCAATGAAAGCAGGAAAGGAGAGAAAGAGGAACATAGAACAGATGAGACAAGCAGAAGCAATGAGTGAGATGGCACAGTTAAATCCAAATTTATCACTTATGACACTGAATGTAAACAGACTAAATTCTCCACATAAAAACAATTACCAGCCTAAGTAAAAAAAGGCAGTCCTGAAAATACTAATAAAAGAATGCTAATGCCAGCAAAATAAACTGTAAGAAAAAAACCTATCAATGTAGAGAAAAGTCACTCTATAATATTGAGATTCAATTCACTAGGAAGACATAAAAATCTTTTTTTTTTTTTTTTTTAAACACCATATAACATCGTCTCAAAATATTAAAAGTAAAATTCACTAAACTGCAAGGAGAAATAATCAATCCATAATTACGGTGAAAGATTTTTGACCTACCTCTCACCCCTCTCTCAGTAACTAACAGATTGAGCAACACCTCTCCCTGCCCTCCTCCAATCAATAGTGTTTCTCAAACTTTAATATGCACACATTTCCCCAAAGGAAAATAATGAAATCTGATCCATACTCAACATAAAAATCAATTCCAGGTGAATTGCAGATCTAAATATGAAAGGAAAAACAATCTAGAAGATGAAATAACCTGGGCTAAACAAAGATTTCTAAAGAAGTCATTAAAGGAAACAGTAATAAACTGGACCCAAGATACTTAATGAGAGTGAAAAGGCAAATCTCAAAGTAGAAGATATTTGCAAAATACATAACTAAAAATGGGTTTGAATCCTGAATAAAGAATTCCTACAAATCAGTAAGAAAAAAATACCTAGATATTCCAACAGATAAATGGGAAAATGACTTGAAAAGACACCTAACAAAAGTGACATTGCAAATGGTCAAAAATCAAATGAAGCAGTGCTCAACTCATTAATCATTAGAGAAATGTATTATAACCAAAAAAACAATACCACTGAAATGGTGAAAAGTAACAACATCAAGTGTGAATCAAGAATGTGGATCAAGAATGTGGTGAAGAATGTGGATCATAGAAACTCTCATACAGCTGTAGTAGACTAAAAACTGGCAAAATTGTTTTGGAAAACTGGCATCATCCAGTATAGCTGGATATACACATAATACATTGTGACCCAAAAGTTCCAGTCCTAGATACACACCCAACAGAAATACACGTACCTTAGAAGAAAGACATAGGTAAGTTCATAACACTACAGCCTTAAACTGGAAAAGCCTAAATGCTCATTAATATGAATAAATTGTGGCCTATTTCTATGAGATACTATACAGCAATGAAAGAATGAAGTATAGCCACATGGAACAACACAAATGACTCATGAATTGACATTGCATGAAATAAACAGGAAACCAAAGAACATACACTATGTGAATTTACTACAGTTCAAAACTGGCAAAACAAATCTATGTTATTACAATAGTTACTCATTTTGGAAAGAGGTAATAATTAGGAGGAGACATGGGCTTTTGTTTTACTCAAATTTCTTGGCCTGGGTAATGATTAAAAGGCTGTGTTCCTTTGTGATAATTAGTGAACTGTACACTTACTATTTGCATTATACTTCAATGAAAAAGTTTTAAAATATTATGCAACAGAGGAACAATCAATTTTCTTAAGTAATTTTTCTTGTTTAAGGCTTATAACACAAAAATGATAAAACAAATGGTATATTAATGTAGTTTTATGCAGCTGAGTGACATATCAAGGTTTTTCTAAGCTTACTATAAAACTTATGAATCCTATAAAATAATACAATTGAAGTTATTTAAAATATAGTACTGGGCCAGGGAGCATTCTGTAGAAATAAAAAATTTCTAAATTTTTACCGTATTTCTACTTTCACTCTCTTTCTAAATCTCTAAATGTGTTCTTAAATTTAGAGCCACATTTACTCAGAAATCTTTAATAACAAAAGTTTTATCAGGAAAACAAGGTTATATTGACTCCTCTTCATGCCAAATAACTTCATTTCTCAAGCTATAATCAAAACAAAAATGAGTAAGAGAAATACTGAGAGAATCCCTCCTCCTTAATCTCAGCAATGTACATTTAATGTCTACAGATAATTACTATTTACTGAGTATTAATTGTATGTCAGGCACTGTGATAAATGCTTTACATACGTTATTTTTAAAATTCTTAACAACTGAACAAGGAAAGCTATTTATAGTCCCATTTACAGATGAACACTCAGATTCAAGAGACCAACTTTCATACAGCTAGTAAATGAGAGAGCAGATATTAAAATCTAGGTCTGATGTGCTCCTTCCATTTTCTCTTATGTCCATTATTTCCCAATACATCTTCTTTACTATATTATCTTCACTGATACTATTTTGAATGGACATGCTTGCCAAATACTATACAGATAAATATTACCATTATTTTACCATTCAACTAGTAAGTCTACTCCACTGTATATAGTCCCATTGGAAATGAAATACAAAGATACACACCCCATGAAGAAATTTGAAAGAATATAAGAATACAAAGAATATTTGTTGGTAAGGGGGAAAAAAAACCTCTACAGAGAGTCTACATATTATACAAAGAACTAGGTTTTAAAGAAAGCTTTATCCCACAATTCTAGGCTATTCCTATATTAGAGAAAAATACTACACATTTATGAAATCTTCTGGGTTTAAATTTCAACTTATTTGGAAAATTGTAATGCCAATACTGGAGATGGCATTTTTAAAAAAAGATTTTATTTATTTATGAGAGAGAGAGAGAAAGAGAGAAAGAAAGAACACACGAGTGGTGGGAGTAGGGAGGGAGGAGGAGAGAAAATCTCAAGCAGATTCTCCACCAAGCAGGGAGCTGGATGTGGTGCTTGATCCCATGACCCTGAAATCACAACCTGAGCCAAGGGCAGACACTTAAGGGACTAAGTCACCCAGGTGCCTCTGGAGACGTCATTTTAAACCAAAAACCTGATAAACTAAACAAACCTGAAAATTTAACAGTTATTTCTTTAATGTTACTGTTTCAAGATTTGTTATGGTGAGTGTCCTATATGCTAGCAGCATAGAAAACTAATCATCATTAAGACATACCTCTTCTGAGTCTTGTGATTTGGCGGTTTCTTCACTCAAAACATACCGTCCTCTGTAAAACTCCCTTATCCTCAGATTTAATGTTTCAGTTTCTTTTTTCAAGTTCTCATAACTTGGCAGTGGTTTAATGGCTGTATCTGAGGTCCTAAAAGGTAAAGAGTCATCCAAACTGTTCTGAGATTCCTGCAAGGCAGGAGTATGTCTATCTGAGTCAGAGTTTATGTCATCTTCATCAAGTTCTTCTTCTTTAACCACAGGGGATGCAGAGAGTTTCAGGCACAAAGAAGCATAATTCTGGCCATACAAAAACCTCAAAGTTTCTTCTGTCTTCCATTCAGTCAAAGTCTTCTTCAGGACTTTAAGTAAGTTTGCCTTTGCAACTTCAGGACACATCTGCACTGGACTAGAGGCTGACCTAGAAACTTGGTTTGATTTGGCAAATCTTCTCTTAAAATGCTCAGCACTTTTCTTACTTATGCCTACTAGAGTGATTTTTGAACTACTGTATTTATTTCCAGAATTTTCTGTAGCTTCTAATTTTTCTTGCAAAGGACTATTTGAAGAAATCTGAGTACTTACTTTCTGTAATGGAAGTTCACAAGCAGCAGCTTTCTCATGACTATCTAATCTGCAATTGCCTAGCTGCTCAGTGACATCTATTACTGTCTGTTCTTTGTCTTCACGTTTGGAGTTAGTTTTCTGACCAGCTTTCTTTTTCATGATGCTTTTTTTGGGGAGCTGTGGGCTTATACCTGTTGCACCTGGTCTGTTTCCTGGTAGAATGGTGGAAACAAAGTCTTGCTCATTATCACTGCTACTATCACTATGAGAGCTAGAAGAACTAGATTCACAATACTTCTCAAAATGGCCAGGATTGTCAATATCTGATGTTTTAATGGCCTTAGTGCATAACTGTACTTCCTTTCCAGAATGGCCACTGTAGAAGGAAAAAAATATATTAACCATAATGGAAAAGCAAAATGTCCCATAGCATTTATTTTTGTAACTTTGAAGGTAAAAATCTGTACTCCCTAGGCAAAGCCTTATTTATAGGCATATATATGTAAACACACATATACATTTCCAAAACTGTATGTATGTGTATATATATATATAAACATATATATATTTATATATATATACACATATACCCCATACATATATAAACACACACATTTCCAAAGACTACTATAAATCTATTATTTCTCTACATCTTATTTGATATAATTCCACCATCTTCTTTCCATCTTTTTTCCCATTATTTAAAAAATGTTAAGAGTACAGTAAAAGGGAAAGAAAAGCTTTAATAATTCCATCCTAATGAATCACTGCTTTTGGCCTGTTATATTTCTGTGACTAGTTCGTATATCCTTTTTTTAAAAAGGTTTTCTTTTAAAAACTAAACTCTTGCTTTGTCAAAAAAAAATGTATTACAGAAACTGCTTAGATTTTGAAAGATAACGGGATAAAAAGACATATTTAAATATTTTCCAATTCTGATTGACAGTTATACGGACAATTTCATAGAAAGAATAAAAAACAAGAAAGTCAGCAGAAAATAAAGTTGGCAAATTAACATTTACTGATGAAAGATCTATTTGAAAACTCAAGAGTTACAACAGAAAGCTAACGATAAAAAATAGTTTTCTCTTTGATTATGTTTCTTCAATTTTCAATTAGGCCTCAAAAAGATTAAGAATTGTGAAAGAATGAAGGAAAAGCGAAGAAAAAAAAAAAAAATGTACCAATACAAACTTGAGATATGCAATGATAGATAAGCAGCTACTTTCAAGGAAGTGCACATATCAAAACTTTAAAAGATTAGGATAAGGATTCTGGGTCAAGTGGGGGCACAGGGTAGTAAAAGAGTATATGAGAACTTTCTATTTTTCAGGCAACTTTTCTGTAAACCTAAAATTGCTCCCTAAAGGTGCCATTAATTTTTTTAAATGATTAAAGAATAAAATGAAATAAAATAATGCAATAGTAGTAAAAAATAAGCGTGCTAGGAAGAAGTATAAGCAAAAGAAAAAGAGTTGAAAATTAAGGTTGTGGATGGAAATAAAGAAAAGATAACAAGTCTATTCAGTGTTAGATATCTTTTTATTAGTTAGAATCAAGCCTACATAGAGCCTTAGGACTATCTCCTGTACTCTGAAGTATAATTTCAAAAAAATTAGAACAATTTGATTTTCATGTTTCATACTTTCTCTTAGAATTTTAAGGTATATTTTTCTATATTACTTTAAACCTATAAATTAAAAATATTTATCAATAAATATCTTTCACATGTCCTCAATTCCACGTGCTAAGATAGCAACTAATAATCAGGGAAATTTATCCTAATAAAAGATAAAAAAAAATGTGTTCTGAGACATGGCTATAGTTGGGCAAACAACACCACAAAGAGTTTAGAAAATATCACGACATGGAATTTCTATTAATGCTTTAGACACTCTTCCAAGTAATAAATGATATATTGTTTCGAAATCCTATAAGACTATATAAAAACCTTTCGACAAATGTAATTGGTATAATCTACTTGACAAAGAAACACAGTATCTCAGATGGAAGCTGTGTTTGTGTCATATTTCAACAGGTTCAATTAGACTGCCTTGGTAGGAACAGCTGTACAATAAATCATACAGATCAAACACAGCATCTTACTATCACAAAAGAAAAAGCTGTACAAGGCAAATATTTCTTTGTGTGGGCTAAAATGGACACTTACATAATGCATCAACACAGGAAGTTTAAGAGCTCAATCACCTGGTTTACTCTTTATGTTTCTATTAACATGAATATAGAGAAGGTAAGTAATACTGATTCAACCATACCTTTGTCCTTCCTGTAGCAGCTGAAAATCAGGATGCCTGTGACAAAATATAGCAAAAGAAAATTGAAGGCAACTGATATGTAAAACATTTTCTTTTCTTTTCTTTTTTTTTTTTAAAGATTTTTTTTTTTAATTTATGTGACAGAG
>CM053606.1:67278445-67292299 GCA_028646535.1 Procyon lotor | reverse complement strand
CCCGATGCGGGGCTCGATCCCAGGACTCTGGGATCATGACCTGAGCCGAAGGCAGCCGCCTAACGACTGAGCCACCCAGGCGCCCCATGTCAAACATTTTCGAGTGTTTGTTATAACTATATTGGATAGGAAATATATCTAAAAGGAAATAGTTCATTTAAAGTTTTTTAAAGAAAAAATTGAAGAACGATGTATTATGAAACTCATCTGTAAGAAATCTGGATATCTGAATAAATCTCTCTCTTTTCCAAAATTTATTCATACTTTAGAAGTAAATTCAATTTCCATGAGCCCAGTAAAGTTTTCCCTGAATAAGCTGACTAAAGTACTCACTTCCTTCTATAAATTCCAGAGTCAGTATTATCCATTCAGTTCATACCTATTAATCAGGTATTCCTCTATGACTTAATACCAGAATTATTATCTATGTCTTACTTTTCATATGTTTAAGTGTGGTTTCTTAACTAAACTACAAACTCCTTGAGGGCAGGGATTATGTACTATAATGCTCTTCTATTTCCTTTTTATAGTCAATTTTTGCTCTAATTTCTGAGAAAGCAGTTGTATTACAGTATGGATATGAACTCTGTAGATAATGTGATTTACTTTAATTTAGGAACAATTTTGCTATGCAATACCAGAAATCATATTTGGCTGGGCATCATGGATATTTAAAAAGGGGAAGAAAAAGTTCTTAGAAAGCCAACATAAAAAGGAACAAATAGTGAATCCAAGAGGACAGGAAAACTCTGTAAAACACTTCTGAAATGACTCAGAAAAAGTGCCTTCTAAAAATTACAAAACAGATTAAAGTAAATACACGAAGAATAAAAAAAGAAAAAAGACTGATATTTCATGTTCATCAATAGAAAGACTCAATACTGTCAAGATGTCAGTTCTCAACTTGATCTACAGATACAGTGCAATTCCAAACAAAATCCCAGCAAGTTATTTTGAGGGTATCACCAAATTGAGTCTAAAGTTTTGGCACAGGCAAAAGACCTTGAATAGCTAACACTATATTGAAGGGGAAGAACGAAGGTGGAGGCCTGACATTACCTGACTTGACGACATACTTTAAAGTTAAAGTAATCAAGATAGTGTGGTAGCGGCCAAAGAAAAGACAAATAGATCATTGGAATAAAACGGAGAACCCAGAAAGAGAGACCCACATGAATATAGTCAATGGAACTTTGACAAAGAAGCAAAAGCAATACAAAGGAGAAGACTATCTTTTCAACAAATGGTATTGGAAAAAGTGGGCACATACAAAAAAGTGAATCTTTGAAAACTAAACATACTGTAACCGTACAATCCAGAACTCTTGCTCCTCAGTATTTACCCAAAGGAGGTAAAAACTTATGTCTACATAAAAGCCTGCACATGGATGTTTACTGCACCTCTATTCATATCTGCCAAAACTCAGAAGCAACCAAGATGTCCTTCAGCAGGTAAATGGTTAAATAAATTGTAGTAAATTTAGGGAATAGAATACTATTAAGCACTAATAAGAAATGAGCCACCATCAAGCTAGGAAAAGACATGGAAGAAACTTAAATGCATATTAATAAGTCAAATAATGCCAGCCTGAAAAGGCTACGCACTTTTTAATTCCAACTATATGACATCCTGTGAAAGATAAAACTATGGAGATAGTAAAAAGATAAGGGATTATGGGGGGCGGGAGATAAGTAAGTGGAGCACACAGGATTTCTAGGACTATAAAACTACTCTGTATGATACTGTAATGGTAGATACAAGTCATTATATATTTGTCCAGCCACAGAATATACAAAGCTTAGGGTGAACCCTAATGTAAACCATGGGCTTTGGGTGACAATGATGTGTCAGTATAAGCCCATCAATGGAAATAAATGTACAATTTTGGTAGGGGATGGGGGTAATTGGGGGAGGTTATACATGAATGGGGGCAGGGAGTATATGGGAAATCTCTGTACCTTCCTCTCCATTTTGCTATGAAGCTACAATTGCTCTAAAGAATAAAGTCTATTAATAGAAAAAAAAAAAAGTAAACCTAAGAAACTAGGTGTACATGAAAGAGAAGATAAGGCATCGAATATGAATTCCATTTAAGGGACAAAATAGGACTGCAATTTTAAAAAGTCAAGTTAAATGGATAGATGGAACCAGAGGTCATTTGAGTTATGACACTGAAAGGCTCCCAATCAAAAAATGTCAGAGTTGCAAGTATTTTTCTATAATTAAATGTCACAACATCAACCATATAATATTATCTAGATAATCCAGTCTTCTTTGGTCAGCCTTAAGCACCAGAGGCACTGCAGGGAATGGGCTCTTTCACCAGTCCTCTCCTGAAGTTATGGGAGGCACTGCTAGATCAAGGCATTGTTTCCCATTAAATTCCTTCTCAGTACCACACATCAGGAGGCATAAGGGATGAAATCAGTATTTGCCATCCCTGCTTTAAAGAATTCCCCTATAGTTCAGGAATTCCCCAAGACCAATAATGAAAAATTTAGAAGGAAAGGCAAATGGGCAGTGAGCTACCTGAGAGTAAAAATGTAATCTATTTTTGTTTCTTAGTCCCTCAGCCAACTGAGGTATAACCTTTCCCAATCATCTAAATTATCCTGTTTACCCTACTTCTTCCCACTCACTAAAACTCTAGTCATAGAAGCTATCTTGGTTTGGTGTTCCTCAAAGCAAAGGACACTACTTGAATGGTGAGTAGCCTTGACTGCTCCAAGGGTTATTTATAACTCCCATTAAGAGCTTTTTTGGCCAAAATAATATGCTAACTGTCACAACAGGGAGTTTTATTGCCTGTTTCTACATCCTCCCACTTTCACTTGTAGTTCTCTCATTTTTCCTATCCCACATCCCCACCCAAGTCTTCTGGGCTAAAATTATCAAGGTTCAGTACCTTGCAGCTATCTGGCATTTGGTCCTACACTGGGATTTGAGTATCACTAGGGAAGAAAGTATGTGTGGCCAGTGATTCTCAAGTGGATACTTATACTCAATAACTAACCGCAAAAGCAGAGTTTATTCCATCATTCCTTCAGATATAAAATTCTGAACTATTATATGTATGAATTATGCTGGGTATACTAAGTAATAGAAATAGATTCTTATTCTTAAGGATGTTACAATTTAGTAGGAGGAAAATGGCTATTCTAAGAGCTTTACCAAGTTAATCTTCATACGAATGAGTAGTTACTACTATTATCCTCACGTTATGGATAAAAAGACCGGAGTACTAAAAGAATCAGTAATTAGTGCAAAGTCACATAGCTGGTAATGGTAAAGCCAGGAATCAATCCAAGACAGCAGGGCTCTTAACCACATTTTGCATCATATAATTCAAGAGACTATGTGACAAGTATGATGAAATATACATGAGCTGCTAAAAGAAATTAAAGAAGAAATAAAAACTTCTTGTTGAGCAAATGAAAAAAAGCCTTGGATTCAGTTGGGTCTATAAAGATTTGATATAGTTTGTATTATAAAAGCTAATCTGTGGATCTGATGTTTTACTCCATAAATCTCTTCCTTTTTTTCCTTTCCTTTTAGGGTGTTCTCATACTTAAATTGATCTTTATAAAAATCAAACAAACCCTTCCTTCAATCATGCAGTCCACCTCCATCTTTCATTTTAAGCTTTCTTTAAAATCTACACTGGTTTTCAATCCCATATCTCTTATTCAGTCATCAACCCTCTGCCTCCTGGAATCTGTATGCATTACTCTACATTACTCTACTGACATGGCTCTTGCTAAGACCACCAATCACCATAGAAATGCTCAATCTAATAGATATTTTTCAGGATCCCTCCCACCACCCTTTTTAAAGTAGAAGAAAAATAATCAGTATGAAAGGAGAGTTTGAAAGAGGAAGAAAACAGGATTAAATCATGAAGCAAGCCTCAGTGAGAAAAGAATCAGTAACAGAAAGTACTGTATTAGCAATGAGGCAGAGAGAGAGCATAAGAAGAAAGTAGTGCTGAAGGAGATTCTGCTGAACGTACTCAATCCTTTCAGTTAAGCAGTAGGTCATATTATCTACTGTGAGTTGGGGATTGGGCTCAAAGTTTAAGAAGAGAAGGTCTCAATGGATCAGAAAGTCAATAAGAAACAAAAAAGCCATGGGAGCACACAACTGAGACTACACAGAATAAACTGGAACCAGGCCAGAGGAATGCAGACACAGCAGGCTTTGATACCAGACAGATCCGGGTTTAAATCCCAAATCTGTATATATGAGCCAAGTGTTCCTGGGTGAGTCACTAAATCTCTGTGAGCCTCAGTTCCATCACCCACGAAATGGGTAACAATACTTCCCAGGGATCTTCTAAAGACTGAATTAAATGAGACAGCTTATCTAAAGCACTAAAGTGCTAAAGGAGACAGCTTATTTAAGCATGTGAGAACTTTATACAATAAAGCAGAGAAAAAAAGGATGACTGAAGCTTGGGAAAGTAGGCATGGTAGAAGGTTAAGGGAGAAAGAATCTGGGATTGTTTGAAAGGACGTACTCAACTGCTGACTGCAGTGCTCAAGAAAGCTAATTTAATGAGGGTCTGGCCAACCTGGAATGGAGCTAAGGTAGAGACAAGAGGTCAAAATGAGGTCACAAAGCACACTCAAGAGTGATAGATGCAGATGAGATAGAGGTTGTGGTGAGAAACGGGAAGCTCTAATTTCAAGATCTTGGAGGCAGAATAGCCCATATAAGAATAGGCCTAAATATGGCTGAATGAAGGGGTAATCAAAATGTAAACATTCTAAATCATGAATATAACTTAAGATAGTTTTATGAGAACTATCCAGCTATACAATGACATTTTTTGAGGAAAATCACTAAGAATTAAAAGAATACTCAATCTCTAAAGGCAAAGGGAAAATCAGAATATACTAAGTGCCTACCATACGTAGGTGGGGTTCTTTGTGGTATAATACACATTACATAAAATTTACCATTTAAATCATTTTTAGTTACAGTTCAGTGGCATTAAGTACACTCATACTTTTGTACAACTGTCACCACCATCCAACCCCAGGGCTTGTTCATATTCCTATACTTTCTGCTAACTGGTTTTTACATTACTTCATTAATCCCCTCATAACTTATGACTTTATTTTTACAAATGAGGAATCTAAAGCTTTGAGAGGTTAACTAATTAACTAGTAAATCTAGGATTCAAATTTGCGTCTTTCAAACTCCAAGCTCTTCCTACAACATACTGCCCCTAATTAAACTCAGAAAAAAGACTCAAAGTTGTGAGGGTACCACCTTTGCTTAACCTCTCTCATAGGAACTCAATATACTTCACAAACTACTATTTTTCTCTCCTTTGTTTTATTTTTCTGACTTCAGGTAAAGAGAAATATATGGAACATTGTTTCTAGATACTTGGTGAGTAGCTTTAATCATCTCCCTGATTCCCAGTTTAAAAAATGGAGAATGATACATGACACTAAAGTAAATTAGATTTGAGTTTAACAAGGTATTAAAAGAAAGGTTCAATACAAGACTTCAGTTTGTTTCGCTACAAAGCTTTAGAAAGAATGAGGCACCATGTTGCTTTCTTTATCCCTAGATGAAATTCAAAAGCTTTTTCTTAAAAGTGCCATCTCTCTTTGCTCTATGTACCTTTCATTGCCTTCAAAGTTTATGTTGCCCCAGAGATAATTCTCAATCTAACTCACATGAGCTGAACTTAAAAAACAAAAATAATCATGTTAAAGAATACATTCAAACTGGTTCTTCATAAACATTTCATAGTATTTTCACTGAAGTATAAATTAGATGATTAACTGTAACTTTAGCAAAAGAAATCTAAAATTAGAAATAACTTGTACCAAAACACCTGTGAGTGTATGCATACAGATGTGTATGTTTGGGCCGGTCAGAACATGTGTATTAAACATAAACCAACAGAAGCAGCAGGCTACAATTCCCCACTGTGGTGGAAATTTTCCAAATATAATCTGAGACATGTTAAAACCTCTTTCAGAAAGTTTTTATTCTGTATATCAAGCAACAGAAGTGGCTGTTCAGGAAGAGGTTATAGAAGTTGTTCTGCAGAGGTTTTTGGCTTCCGCACCTCTGAGATTATACTGTTTATTGCCAAGAATCATGTGTGAAAATCCCCTACTCTGGGCCACATGATGGCGCTTTTAGCTCTGTCAGCATTAACCATTCACCCTAATTTTATCTTTTAAACCATAGTTTGATTCTTAATGTTTGTCCTTCCTTCTTAGTTTTAACTTCTGATTTTTTAGGTTACAAAGAAACTTCTAAAATTTGTCAGCCTACAGTCAGTCAAACAAAACAGGATTTCTAAGTGTAACTATATGACTATCTAAATGAGCATGCTGTCTCAGAGGAACACAAGTGTATGTGGTCTGTTTCTGGCCACCAAGTGGGTAAAAAATTTCTAACTCAGAACACGAGAAGTATTATACTGCGTCATGACCCAGTCCATCTAGGTCAATGTTTTGTCTCTGACACGGCATCAGGAGACATTTTGTGAGAAGCACTACTGTTCTCCATGACACTAAAGATATACTCCAGATATCATATGTTAATAATATGTTAATATTATTTCTCATATGTTAATAAAAATGAGAAAGTAGAAAATCTCTAAGGCTCCTTCTGACTCCAAAACCTCAACAGCAGTATGAAGCTAGAATTCATGAATTTGTCTACATCTTTCTTAAAACTTTCTATACATATTTACCAAAGAGGTAGTGAGCTTTTTATGATATAAAATAATACCTTAGAAATGTTAAGAGATGCTACAGATTTTAATATTTGGTATCTGGTTGAGGAAATTTATTTTTTATTTTATTTAAAAGATTTTATTTATTTATTTGACAGAGAGAGAGATCACAAGTAGGCAGAGAGGCAGGCAGAGAGAGAGAGGAGGAAGCAGGCTCCCCGCTGAGCAGACAGGCTGATGGGTGGGGTTGGGGGCTTGATCCCATGACCCTGAGGTCATGACCTGAGCCAAAGGCTTAAAGCCAGAGGCTTTAACCCACTGAGCCACCGAAGTGCCCCATGGTGAGGAAATTTATACTAGCTTTCACAGCAATGTAAGAAAGACTATACTGAGTCAAATTCAATATTCTATTTCCAAATAGTGTGCAAGATCACGGTGTCCCTGAAGATGTCAACTTCAAATTGTTCTGGACATTTGATAAAATATTCTTGGTTTTTCTTCCTAATTGAAAAGCTTTGAAAACTTTGAGCCAATACTTTATCAACCTTCATCTTTATAGACTGAAGAGTTCAAGTTATTCAAGTCAGTAACTTTTATTCTAAATTCTTAAATGAGACAGACTTCCGTAAAGGTAGTATAACTTTCCCTAGTCTCATACTGATAATTTTAATTTTCCTTACTTTTATAAACAAGACACTTTTTTTTGGTTTTTAATAAGATACTTCTTATCTGGAAAACTTTCACTACAGTGGCAGTGACTGACTCAGAACTGTAAAACATCAGAACTAAAGGGAACTAAGATTAAATGCCACTTTTACTTTGCAAATGAGGAAACTGAGGCTTAGTGTTGATAACAGATTTTCTAACAGAAACAAAACTAAAAACCTAAGCTAGGTACAACAAAACAGTACTCTTAAAACTGTGGATCAGAATCAACCAATTAAGTGGGTTGCTACCAGCATTTTAAAAAAGCAACAGAGTAGAAAATATCAGAGACTTTTTGTGTTATAAGGATAAATGTCATTTCATAAAACTTAGTTTCAGTTATATGTATGTATTGGATCATAATGTAAAATATACTCATGGTGGTAAAAAATTTTGGAAGTCATTGCAACATTCAACTCTTTGAGTGGATTTTAAAATTTGCTCTTAATTTTTAAAAATCTAAAATTTATTATTTAATAATTATTAATAAACAAAATAATTACATTGTGATTTAATTACGATGGTGATGCAAATATGACACTTTAAGCTAATAAAAATATTTCTGCATTAAATACTAAATGCTGCTATCTAAAAGGAACAATTTTTCCCCTTTAAAAGAATTCATTTAGGGGCGCTTGGGTGGCTCAGTCATTAAGCATCTACCTTCGGCTCAGGTCATGATCCCAGTGTTCTGGGATCGAGCCCCGCATCGGGCTCCCTGCTCGGCAGGAAGCCTGCTTCTCCCGCTACCATTCCCTCTGCTTGTGTTCCCTCTCTCGCTGTGTTTCGCTCTGTCAAATAAATAAAATCTTTAAATAAATAAATAAATAAGAATTCATTTAGGTAAATAAATTCATTTAGGTAAATAAATCATTACCTAAATGAATCTTAATGTTATACCCCATACCATTTGTGAACTTTCTTTAAAAATCACGTTTCTGTAGAGCTTACATGTGCAACAGGCTAGAAAAGCTTTTGAAAAGAACACTGAATTCTAGAATTCTTATCATTAGAACATGGAAAATATGAAACATTTTCTGAAGACACAGTGACCTCTAGTGGATTCATGAAATAAACTGACATAATGCTTGCCCATAAGAATTTATAAATTATGCATGCAGATACAAAAGATACTAATACGGCTATATACTGACAAGTATCATATATAAATAAGGGCTACAGTTACACTATGTACAGTATGACAATGGTCTATTTATAGATTACTCACTGGTTATTTCCAATCAAGTGGAATCCTGGCATTGTTCAGAACCTATCATTAGCTTAAGAAATACATTTAATCTTTCTGAGCTCGTTTAATAAAGATGTTGGTTAAATTGTCTCTAAGAGCCTTTCAGCTCTTTTTTTGTTTGTTTGTTTTTAAGATTTATTTATTTGACAGAGAGATCACAAGTAGGCAGAGAGGCAGGCAGAGAGGAGTGAAGCAGGCTCCCTGCTGAGCAGAGAGCTTGATGCGGGGCTCGATCCCAGGACCCTGAGATCATGACCTGAGCCGAAGGCAGAGGCCTCAACCCACTGAGCCACTCAGGCGCCCCAAGCCTTTCAGCTCTTTAATTATGATCTCTTTTTAATTCATCTTGTAAACCAATGGCAAATCAAAATTCTGTTCAAAAACATTTGAAGGCTCCCCAATACTTGGGAGCCTAATATAATTCTTATATTTGTATAAAAATATACAAATTAGAATACAAATTTGTTTCACTTGGGTACTTGTTATGCTATCCCATTAACATTTCAATTTAAACTCACAGATTTGGTTTCCTAAGTGTGTGTGTGCTCGTACAGGTATGGGTAGATTGTCGTATACTAAGCATGTACTATACACACTGAATGTAAATTAAATCGATTTGTTTAGATTAGGGAAACCAAGGCCATTTTCACCTTTCTTTTTTAGTGAGGTAAGGAAGGGCACATAGATAAAGCAGAATTTCAAAAACTACAAATATAAAGTGACAGAGCTTCATATTCTGGGAAAAGGTGGGCGTTCTGAACACAGAATAAGATTTTAGGAAAAAGAGGGAAGAATTGTTTTAAATTAGCTAAAGGAAGTACCAATAACTATATCTGAAGAATATAAAGATGACAGAAAGGCTGGTTTGGTATATGGTTTTGAAGCAGATATGAGAATGGGCTAAATTTAACAAGCAGAGAAGAAACCACTGGAAGCAAAGTTAAGGATAACTTAAGGACACACTGGTTTAACAGCTGAGGCACGGAATATGTAGCTGTCATAAGACTAAAGAGGTGAAGAGTAGCTCTGCTGAAAAAAATGTTAAAGAAAAAAAAAGTGATAGTGAAGAAGGTGCTCTTAGGTCCCCAGTCACCTTGGACAATGCTAAAATCCTTTATCCTCCAAATAAAAAAGTCAGGCTGGTGGAGAAACAGTGAACAATTTAGTCTTCATTATGTGTAATTCACTTAACAAAGGCTATATGGTGGTGTGTTTTATACATTCTATCTTTTCCTTTTTTTTTTTTTTTTTTTGAGAAAGAGAGAATGAGAGAGAGTAGGGGAGAGAGGGAGAATGAGAACCTTAAGGATACTCCACACTGAGTGCAGAGCCCAACACGGCTTGGCTTAGCACTCAATCTCATGACCTTAAAATCAGAACTGAGCCAAAATCAGAGTCAGACGCTTACCAACTGAGCCACCCAGGCATCCCTTGACACATTCTAAGCCACACGGCATTGGATCTGCAGGCAAAGGTGTCAGCCAACAAATGGACTGTCCCTTAGTACAAATGATGCTAGCTCAAACTACAGTGGTTTCATATTACCTTGTGCATCAGCTAAGACTTAAATAAGGTTTTTTTTAAGGCAAAGGTCTTTAGTTAACTTGGGTCTCATTATATTTATGTCATTAGGTTTATTTAACATTGATACTCTTACCACTTGCCTTGTGTTGCAATACTCTCTATGAAACATGAGTTATTTGGGACATTATTTCATTTAAGCCTGTTTGAAATTGGACAATACAGTTCAATTATGTAAAAATTTTTGTTACCTTTTCAATATTATACCATTTGTCCTTCAATAATAAATTTTCTCTCAAATTCAGCAACCAAAATGTTGTATATGTTTAAACATTTCCCAAGAGGCAAAACTCCAGGAATGTTCATATACATTTTTGCTAAAAATTATATTGAATTTCTTCAAATTTATAAAATATTGTACTATTTTTTAATAAAGACTGAGTGAATTAGTAACCTTAGTACACAGGTTTTTTTGTTTTGTTTTTTAGTACAGTTTTCTAATAACAAAGTCAGTTCAGTTGGATCCAAGATCTAGTATCTACTGGAAAACTTTAACATTCTTACTTTAGGATTATTATATTAATAAGATTAATAGAAATAATTGGCATATCAGAAAGCAAAGTTCAGGTTTTGTGATTAAAGCTAAAACAGCTAAGAAACTATATTTATTAATTTTCTGATTTTAAGTGTAAAATCCTTAATAACTATGCTTAAAATATAACCATTTCCCCACAACTAAAATGTGTACAATGGTAACATTCTACAGAAAACTAGGACTACTCTCTATATATCTCAAGAAGTAATGTATAAACAAACATAATAGTAATGATTTAAATTACCTTTCTTCTTCTCGAACCCATACTGGAGTCTTAGGAATTTGTGCTTCAAAAAACTTGGATGCTTTATAACAAAAATTGCTGCAAAAACACTGAAAGGAAAATTTTTAAATTAGCAAATTATTTTTTATTATACAACTTATGTACAGAAAACATAAATATGTAGTTCAAAGAAAATAATGAAAACCCATAAATCCACCACCCACAGTAAGAAATATAGTATCTTTGAAGCTCTCCACATGTCTGTCCCAGATAGTCTCATTTTCCATATTCCCTAGAAGTAACCACTATCATAAATTCCGTGTCCCTCATTCTCTTGCTTTCCTTTAGTTCTGCTAACTATATACACATACCTACAGAAGATACCATTCAGTTTTGCCTAATTCTAAACTTTATCTAAATGTAACTATACTGTTATGTTTTCTGGGTTTTTTGTTCAACAGTATATTTTTCAGATTCATGTAGGTGTAGCTTATTATTTACACTTGGTATTACAATCCACTGGTTAAGTATATTACCTTTATTGTTTATGAATATTGAGTTGTTTCTAACTTTCTGGCTATATGTGCCTATAAACGTTTTTAACAATTTTTAAAATTAAGAAAAAATTGTTGTAAAATATACAAAATTTACCATCTTCACCATTTTTAAGTGTTATAGTTCAGTGGCACTCCTCACTATAGTACAAACATTACCATCATCCACCTCTAGAACACCTTTCATCTTGCAAAATGAAACTCTATACCATTAAACAACTCTCCATTTCTGCCTCTTCATACTATCACCACTCTACTTTTGTAACTATGAATCCGAAACTCGAGTTATCTCATGTAAGTCGAATCATTTAATATTTGTCCTTTTGTGCAGACTTATTTCACTTAGCATAATTCTCAAAGTACATTCATGTTGTAGCAAGTGTCAGAATTTCCCTCCTTTAAAAGGATGAATATTCCATTCTAAGTATGTAGGATATTTCGTTAATCCAACTAGGAACATTGACATACACACACAGTTGTACAAATGGGCAGAAATTCCTTAAAATATATACCATAGAATAGAAAGGCTTGACCATAAAACATGTGCGAACTTGACTTTAATAGAAAATACCAATTTCTCAAAAAGCATGTGATTTTATTTAACCAGTACTAGTATAAACAGTTCCTAATATTTAACCAGTAGTATAAAGAGTGCCTAATATTGTCAAATTTTTATAATTTTGCTAATTTGGGGGCTGTGAGAATATAAATCAGTGTTTTTATTTGCTATTTCCCTGATTACTGATAAGGTTGAACATCTTTTCATACATTCATTATCAAGTTCCTTCTATAAAATTTTTCTAGGGGTCCCTGTGTGGCTCAGTCAGTTAAGTGTCTACTCTCGATTTTGGCTCAGGTCATGGTCTTGGAGTTGTGAGATGGAGCCCTGGGTCAGACTCTGTGCTCAGCTTGAGATTCTTTCTCCCTCTCTCACTGCCTGCCCCCTGCCCCACCCTGACTTGCTCACTCTCTTTCAAAACAAAAACAAAAAATCTCTACAAGGTTTTCTATCTTTCCCTGGTTATAAGTCTGTGGTCAGACTTATAACCTATTATTCCTACTATATGTAGGAAATACACCTCCTTCTGATTTATTTATTATCTATTTATTGGAAACTTCTGATAAGCAATGTTTGTTTGGGTTTTTTTTTAAAGATTTTATCTTTTTGACAGAGAGAGACACGGCAAGAGAGGGAACACAAGCAAGGGGAGTGGAAGAAGAACAGGCTTCTCGTTGAGGGAGCCTTATGCGGGGCTCAATCCCAGGACCCTGGGATCATGACCTGAGCTGAAGGCAGATGCTTAACGACTAATCCACCCAGGCACCCCACAAATGTTTTTAATTTTAATGTAGAAAAACTTGACAATTTTTCCTCTATAGTCTGTAATTGTCTATCTTATTTAAGAAATTCTCTCTCCGAGTTTATAAAAATACTTTCCCACATTCCCTTTGAAAAGGTGTTATCTTTTAAATTTAAATCTTACTGAAAGAGGGATTAATCTTCAGTTTTTCCATTTGGATAACTGATTTTTTTTTTTTTTTAATATTTTATCTATTTATTTGTCAGAGACAGAGCACAAGCAGGGGGAAGCGGCAGGCAGAGGGAGAAGCAGGCTCCCCATTAAGCAAGGAGCCTTGGATCATGACCCGAGCCAAAGGCAGACGCTTAACTGACTGAGCCACCCAGGCATCCCCATTTGGATAACTATTTGTGCCAGTACTATTTACTGAAAAATCCATACTTTGGATCCACTTTGTCAGTGGACAAAGTATGGATTTCTGTTGTCACACATAAAGTGTCCACCTGTGTGGTGAGTCTGCTTCTGGCTCTCCATTCTGTTCCATGATTTACTTGCCTGAATTTGCGCTGGTATGCACTTTTAGTTTTTATGTAATTTAAATTTTATTTTATTTTTAGAGAAAGACGGTAAGAGAACATGAACAAGTAGGGAGAGGGACAGAGAGCGAGAGCAAGAGCCAGAGAATCCCAAGCCAACTCCACACTCAGCGTGGGAGCCAGATATGGGACTTGATCTCACTACCCTAGGATCATGATTTGAGCCAAAATCAAGAGTCAGATGCTTAACTGACTGAGCCAACCAGGCACCCTCACACATTTTTAATTTTTACATGTTCAAGTATTAATTAAAGCGTAAGTAGTTTTTACTAACACCTTGAGTGAAATATTTTCAAATAAACTTTTAACGTGGCTACTTTCTAAAAGGCAAACTTTTCAAACAATTCTTTTTAGAATTCCATTTAGTATATTAAAAATTAACTGCCACATTGAGAATAACCTTT
>CM053606.1:67261477-67277945 GCA_028646535.1 Procyon lotor | reverse complement strand
GAGAATAACCTTTAAGCTTACCTTTCTTTCAGTTATATCATAGACTTTATTGGTTTTGGTAGAAATTTTATATTTCTGTTTTGGTACCTAAAAAAAGAGAAAGTATTGCTTAAGAAGAATTCAAGTAAGAAACATAAACTTTATGTTACTAGATTAAATCATCTTCATGTCATATCTTTGGCTAACTCATGTCATTAGTTCATGACCTCGGTTTCATTTTTGTCTTGTCTACAAAGTATTTTGCTAAATATAAAAAATTTAAGCTTCCATTTAAAAAAATTACTTACAATTCCTAGTTTCTTCTGACATAAGGGATAACCGCAGAGTTTAATAATAGAACGCTCATCCACGACATCGCTGTAGTGAGCAGGTGTGATGAACTTCCCCTAAAATGAAATGAGAAGGGCATTTCCCCGCTGGATTATCGGACAAGTTCATTTATTAGCTCTCTAAGCCTCACTGATCTCATCTGAAAACACAGCGATAATAAGTCTATCTCCAGGTATGATGTTAGAATCAGAGGAGAAAATAAAAGAAATACACTTAGAAAAGCACTTGACACATAGTAAGCACTCAAAAATGTTAGCTATTAAAAAAACAAACCACCCGAAAAAACTTCTGCTAAGAGACTATACATCTTTGTAGATACAGAGTTCATGAAATAATTCTGAGGCAGGCGAAAGAAGTGGTATGCTATAGTGATTGCTGTTCCAAAGCAAAACACGGGAGAGTGTATTTTACTTAAAAAATATATTATTCAAAAATAAACCATGTAGAATAAAATATAATTTACATGTTTTTAAAGAGCTTAAAAAGCGAAGTGTATCAAAGGTGTCATTGTGACTCCTGACAAATTTTTGTGCTAAATCTTCCAGCTTCTGGAAAACTGTACAGAAGACCGATGAGGCGGTTATAAGGGACACCAAATAGTTCCCCTTAATATCTGTTCATGTTCAAATCTCTACTCGTAATTATTTCATAACTTTGAGATCATTTTTGAACAAGTTTTTCTCTTCTCCCAGGGACTGAAACACTTTTTTACTAAGAGTGATATGAGGTATTTGTTTCGAATGAATCATTTCTGGTTTGTCTCTGTCTTTAGTGTCATCATGCATGCAGATTCTGATGTAGTTACCTATATCAATTTAAGTATTACCCTATTCAGGTGGGGGAAAGGGTGAGCCCAGTGATGGGTATTAAGGAGGGCGAGGACTACATGGAGCACTAGGTGTTATACGCGAATAATGAATCATGGAACACTACATCAAAAACTAATGATGTACTGTATGGTGCCTAACATAATATAATAAAAAAAACTAACCTATTTATATTCCTCTTGTTTAGAAAAATCTGAGCCACACTGATAATTATTTTTGCAATGGAAGCTCTGAGTTTTAATTTTCCTTTTTTTTCTCTTTAAGGATTATGAAGATATCAGAAATTTCTTCAAAATTTTATTGCAATAGTTATTAAAAGAATCCTTTTAATGCAGACTATAATTCTCATATGTGTTAAATCATAAATGATCTATACTCCAGGTTTTAACAATATCAACACTAATAGAAGTACATTAGCAAAAATAATAACCTTCTGTTACTAAAATAGGACAACAGAGTATGGAAAATAACATTGGGATAATTAGTGCAAACTGATGAAAATCAGGTGAGATTAGCAGACCTATTTAAAGAACTACTATTAAGGGGTAAAATAAGCATGTTATTTTTCATTATTATATTTTAAAGTTATACAATAAGGAATGCATAATAGGTGATTATTTTAAAATGCTTAAATTATAGAGCATGCTACCTGCATCTAGTGACTGAGAACAGATTCAAAGATTTTTATAAAACAAGGAGTCTCATATTGCACAGATTTAAAGATCTAATGCTACAAATGTAATAATTTCCCAACTTAACACATACACATTCACTTAGGAATTCTTCTGTAATATCCTCTTCTAAAAGTTGTTCAACAATATGTAGAGCTTTTCTCTCAAATTCAATCTTCTTTCTCACAGCTGCTTCTAATTCTGCTTTCCTAAAATTAAAAAACAAAAAATTATTTAAAATTTAAAAGTTTGGGGCACCTGGGTGGCTCAGATGGTTAATCATCTGCCATTGGCTCAGGTCCTGATCTCCAGGTCCTGGGATCAAGCATCCAGCTCCTAGCTCAGTCAAGTCTGCATCTGCCCCTGCCCCTGCTTGTGTGCTCTTTATCTCTCTCTCACAAATGAATAAAATCTTAAAAAAAATAAATAAAATTTAAAAGTTATGCTTATAAGTTTTATCATAGCCAATTTGCTGTCTTAGAACATAGCACAAACATAATGTGCTACTTTGTTATTTAAATTTCTATTTTCTAATGCTGTTACTTTTGATCCAATACCTTTCAAAGTATTAACACATAGAAGTCTGCCACAATAACAGGATTATTTGATTTCCAAGGCTTAGAGCACAAGAAAGAAAATTTGGTGAAATCTTTTTGCCAGTTAGTGTTTATATTCCTCAGTCACTCCTGTGTGTACCTATAAAGACAGGCTTTTCCTTTGAAATCCTTAGAAATCAGGAAAGATTAGAGAGGAAAAAGATGACTTCAGCTGTTCTTACAAGTAAAAATTTATTTATGTCAAGTCTCAAAAGTTAAAGTTAGCCCAGTTTGACAAGATAGAGGCCTATTTGCAAAGAAGTGTTTACTTACTTTTGTTATTAAGTCTTATTAGATAACGATATTGACATGACAATGTAGTTTAGGAAAACAATCTTCCTACAAGGGCTAGTCCTTGCCCTGGCACCAATGGGACTGTCAGCCTCTGCAGGCCCCTACACATTATGGAACATAAAAACAGACACTACCTGATCAGACAATGGCTCTAGGAGAATGGTTCTCAATCCTAGCTACACATTAGGATCATCTAAGGAGATTTCTTTAAAAGATATTATGCCTAGGTCCTACTACAGGCCAATTCAATCAGAATTTCTGAGGATGGGGCCTAGTTACTAGTATTTTCTTCAAAGTGCTCCAGATAGGGGCGCCTGGGTGGCTCAGTGGGTTAAAGCCTCTGCCTTCAGCTCAGGTCATGGTCTCAGGGTCCTGGGATTAAGCCCCGCATCTGGCTCTCTGCTCACCAGGGAGTCTGCTTCCCCCTCTCTCTCTGCCTGCATCTCTGCCTACTTGTGATCTCTCTCTGTCAAATAAATAAATAAAATCTTAAAAAAAAAAAAAAGTTAAAAAAAAAAAAAAATAAGTGCCCCAGATAATCCTAATGGTCAAAAGGGCTGAGAATCCTTGCCACAGGACCAAAAATACTCAACCATCTTGGTAACTTATTTGCTCCTGTCCTGCACTGGTTTCTACTTTCCTACCACAACTACCTCAGCGAGTCTCCTGGGCTTTAACTTGGCTCTCATATCTGGATCTATATTCCTTTTTTCTCCCTACTTTCACTGACTCTCAAGACTTTAGACTCTAATTCCTTGCCTAGAAAAATAATAATCTACAAAAACAATATGTATTAATAATATTCTACAAAAAAAGAAGGATGACACAGGATTGCCAACTCTTTCTTTTGCCAAATAGGAACATTAAAACAAGAAGAAATATGCAACTAACAACTGTTCTATGATTTCATAAAGGCTATTCTTAAAGAAGTATAAAAGACATGAATACAGATTAAAAGGCAATTCTTCATATTAAATGTATGAAATTTAATGGCTTTATGAAAAACATTTTTTCTCATATTGCTGCCCACCAATAAAAGCTATGCCATGTACTAGCAGTCTACAACCTGCAAAGGAGTTGCTAACTCAAAGTGTTAATAACTTCAACCTGCAGTAAGAGTCACACTCACTCTCAATGATGCCTAGAGCTGCTTCCCATGAATAGCCCTATCTCGCTACTGCCCTGTCCTAAATGATGACAGGTAGTATAGTGTACAGCAGTGGTTCTCAAATTTTTGGTCTCAGTATTCCTTTACACTCTTAAAATTATAACTTTTGCTTATGTGGATTATGTGTATTGATATTTACCATACTTGGATTAAAAATGAGAAAAATTTAAAGCACTTATTAATGCATGTAAAAATAGTAACAATAAACCCATTACATGTTAGTAACATTTTTAAATAAAAAACTTAGTGAAAAGAGTAGAATTATTTTACATTTCTGCAAAGTTCTTTAATTTCTGCCTTAACAGTATTTGGTTGGATTGAATGCAGAAGTATTGTTCAGTTGGTACAGATTTATAAATGATCACTCCCTTCAACAACTATTTGGTTACCTACCCCCATGGATTTTTAATTGTTTTATCATACTGGGTAATTTGTCCACAGTACATGCCAGTGTATTTATACTTCCCACACTGTACTGCTCAGAATAAAATAAAATCTCCTTGGGTTTGTGGTCAGATCACTATTGAGGAATGTTGCTAATTACCATCATCATCATCAATATTAACTTTACTCTTGCAGTGTACCATAAAACCAAGTCAGTATAATCATGCTGCTCCACAGGGAAATATTCTTTAAAATAGATTGCAAGGGGCGCTTGGATGGTACAGTCAGTTAAGTGTCCGACTCTTGGCTTTCAATCAGTTTGTGATGCCAGGGTCATGGGATTGAGCCCCTCATCGACTCCTCACTCAGCACGGAGTCAGCTTGAGATTCTCTCTCTCTCCCTCTGCACCTTCCACTCTTGTGCACTCTCTCTCTGATAAATAAATCTTCAAAAAAAAAAAAAAATACAGATCTCAAATATATCCAATTTCTCCACTGTTAGATGATCACCATTCCTAACATCTTAAAACTTTTTAAACTTAAATTCCATCACTCTCTTATTTAAAGTTTTTCTATTTGCACTTAGAAAATCTAAATTTATCACCATGGCCCACCAGATACTACATGAATAGAATCCTAAGTTTTCCTATGCTCCTTTCTTCCCTTGCCCAAAATGACATACACTACCACAGTTACCCTTCCTTTCTTTGAACTGACTGAGCTTTTTCTTCTCTCAGGGTCTTTATATATACTGCCATCTCTAGCTGGAGGTCTGTCTGGTTAATGCCTACTTACCTTCGAGTCTCAGCTTATTCCCTGGAGATAATAATCCCCCAGCTAATTTGAACTCCTCTTAGTTCCAACTGATAACATCATAGTCTTTTCTTTTACAGTACTTAACAACGGTATGTAACTATGTATTCAGTCGTGACAATTTAATTGGTATTTCTCTGTTCCACTAGAAAGGAACTATGTTTTTTCAAAGATTTCATTTATTTATTTGACAGAGAGAGAGATCACAAGTAGGCAGAGAGGCAGGCAGAGAGGGGGAAGCAGGCTCCCCGCTGAGCAGAGAGCCTGATGTAGGGCTCGATCCCAGGACCCTGAGATCATGACCCAAGCCGAAGGTAGAGGCTTTAACCCACTGAGCCACCCAGGCACCCCTGTTTATTCTGCTCAAAACCATATCCTCAGGGCCTAACACAGGTATGGCGTATTTCACATTTGGTAAATAATTTTTGAAAGAATAAGCAAATGAAAGCCAATACCTGACCGATATAAAAGAAATCATAGAGGTACGTAGGTGGCTCAGTTGGTTAAACATCTGACTCTTAATTTCAGCTCAGGTCATGACCTCAGGGTCGTGAGATCAAGACCTGAATAAGACTCTGTGCTCAGTGGGGAAGTTTGCTTGAGATTCTTTCTCTCTCCTTCTGCCCATCCCCAGCCCCCCAACACTTGCACTCACCCTCTCTCTATTTTTTTAAAAAGATAAACCATAGGCATATGATACGTATTTTACTTTTTTATTTTTATTTTTTAAGATTTTATTTATTTGAGAGAGAGAGAGAGATCACAAGTAGGTGGAGAGGCAGGCAGAGAGAGAGAGGGCGAAGCAGACTCCCCGCTGAGCAGAGAGCCTGATGCAGGGCTTGATCCCAGGACCCTGAGATCATGACCTGAGCCGAAGGCAGAGGCTTTAACCTACTGAGCCACCCAGGCGCCCCAATGATATGTATTTTAAACATTCTCAAAGACTACTCCTATTCTAGAAACTTCTTTGTGACAGGAGGTAAGTCTAGCCTTTTTAGGAGAGTCCAAGAAACAGAATAGGACTTTTTGCTGAAAATATGGACACGATGTAAACAACAGTAAAAGCTTCTTGGAGTCTCTAGCACATAAAGTAATGAAAGGCAAGAGTACCTAAGAGGTAGAAAAGAAGCACCTGGTTAATTCAGGAATGTTTACTTTCTACAGATACTCATACCTTCATCTAATAGTGTCTTGATTTAGTTTTCTTACCTCGAGTGGAAAGATATGAGTCTATATGAGAATTTATAGTGCTTCTCAGATATTCCCCTTCTCTCCCATAATACTTTTTCCTAAGGTATCACCCATTGTTTTAAAAAATGGTTCAATTTAAAAATAATAATAAATGGATCAATTAATATGAGTTAAGCAGATATGTTAATGCAGTTTTCCAAGTAGTTCTCATACCTTTTAGAAGCATCTCCTTGTTTTAAGGCATCTGTCTGTCTAGCGCCTACAATAATAAAAAAAATAGGTCAAGTCTACACAAACACACTAGTTGATAAGACAGACTGCTACTCAAACTGCAGACAACCTTTTCTTCTTTTCCCCATAGATTACTTTCCAATCCCGCGTGTAAAACAAATGAAATAGGCAGGGAATTCAGTTTGCTGGTGTTATTTCCGAATTTCTCTTGGTTAAAATGTATCTCTTTGGGGGTTGTATTTTCTCACGTACCACAGCCTCACAGCTACGTTCTCCTGAAAATCTGAGATACGGATACTTTTAGGGGCAACCTGTCTGTCCCCCGAAGGTTCGCTCACAAGGGGAAAGACCGAGGCTGGGGGTGACACCTCGGAGGAACGGGGGACCAAAGCAGCGGGACATCTCCACGGTGAGCTGCCCTGGTCACTTGCCCGCTCTGGCAAGCCAGTTCTAGACTCCCGCACCTCTACTCCATTTCCCTCAGACAGCCCATTCCGGGGAAAATCTTGGAACCCTAGTGTGACGAGGTACGGGTATGGCCGGAGGTCTTTTCCAGAAGACCCCGGGCAACGACGGGACGCTCTCGGCCTTCTCCGCCCCGAATACCTCCGCTACAGGAGCAGTCTTTCCGGTGTGCCCGGGGGGCCTTACTGTGGAACCCTCCAGGGACTCAGTTCTCAGGGTACAAACTTGGGAAGAGACCCTTCTTCCTACCTGCGACGTCTCGGGGGGCGCGGGGGACCCGAGCCTTGAGGCGGGGAGAACGCTGCCCCGCGGACTCAGCCATGGGAAGCGGCGTCAGAAGGTCAGGCCCGGACCTGGCTTTTTCCTCTGAGGCTCCGCCTCCCCTCGCGTAGCGCGGGGCGGGACCGGGAGGGGCGGGGCCCAGGGAGAGGCCTGCGCGGCCAGAGGAGGTGGAGGAAGGCGCTGAGAGCAGCGAGAGGTCCGGCGGGTAAGGGGACGCACCTGGGTGTCCGGGAGGACCGGGGATCGCGGCCAGCTGTGAGCCGCAGAGCACCTGGCGCCACGGCCCGCGAGGCCCCGCGAGGTCATGGGGCCCGAACGCCTAGACGAGCAGGAATCGGGAGAAATGGCTTCCCTTGGATGCAGTCCGCACGCGCGCTGGGGTTTTAGCCGCCCTGGAGCGCGCGGCCGTGAAGACCGGGCTGACCCGTGCCCCCGCTGTGGGCCTGGGCCTGGGTCTTCCCGCTGGGACAAACGATGGCCTGCGGGAACGGAACGGTGTTCTGAGCGCTGCTGGTTGCTTCGTCTCAGCGCGATATAGGGATTACACCAACTGGATTATTTGGGGGACTGCATCTCTTACAGAAAAATGTCCGGGTCACACTTGGGGCTGTGGGCATCTGAACTTTCACCACTCTGTGTTGTATTGGCTCCAATTTTTGTCAAGTAGGACACTGAAAAAATTTTCTTGATTCCCTAATGACTAGAACAGACTTCCGCTTTTCAGAAAAGAAATTTTGCCTTTTTAAAGCCATTTACTTAGTCCATATTTGCGCTCCTGTTGGGCGTACCTAGAGGATTTTTTTTTCAAGTGTGTCTTCAAAACTGTTCTTAGGAGATGCAAATTTTTTACTCCTTAGACTAAGATGGTTTCAGTAAAAACATTTCAGCATTAAAACTTCACATTTTTTCTTACTGTATTTACTAATAATTCATCACTGAAATATAACTTATCAATACTTTAATATCACTGATAGTTAACGGTTTTATATTTCAGCATTAAAACTAGGAAAAATAAGGAGGGATGGCTGTGGAAGAGCTTCAGTCCATAATAATGAGATGTGTAAGTAACTTGTTTTTTCTTTTCGTAAGGCTAAATTTTACTAGATTATTTTTAGTTATAATTAAGGTCACTCAAATTGCTTATCTTCTTTAATCCTTGCTTTGTTTGACCTGTGAATAAATAGCTGGAGGGCTGGAAGGTAGATTGGATTATTTCTCCCAGTGACCTACTTCTCTAACCTTTTAAATTTTTAATACTGATCCTTACTGTAGAACTTTTTGGCGGACCGGATTTCAAGATTATTCATTAAAGAACTTTTTAGGCTTATCCTAATTTTCACACATACGCTTATGTGTAACTTACCTAGAATTCAAGCATTTCCTTTTTATTCCAGAGAGAATAAATCGAGTACTTATTAAGTTTTTATTTACCAAAACATGTTTGTCTTCATTTTGTTTCTGTTAGCAAATCCTAGAAGAACAAGACTTTAAAGAAGAAGATTTTGGCTTATTTCAGTTAGCAGGCCAAAGATGCATAGATGAAGGGCATATAGAGCAGCTATTAGAAATTATTCAAAATGAAAAGAATAAGGTAAGTACAATGTTTATGAGACTTTTTAGTCTTTACTAGGAAGATAACAGCTACATGATACTATTATTTGTCCATTCATTTATTCATCAAACATTCAAAAATTTAATTTCTACAGTAAGAAAGTGGAAGACAAAAAAGGAATTAGAGCTATCCATATACTTGAAGGTACTTATAGTCTGGTGGAAGAGAGAAGTATGTAAACAACTACCAATAAAAAGGCAGAACAAATAAATGATAGTTGAAGTGTAAGTAAAGTGCTTTAACAGAGCAGGGATTACGGCTGGTTTAGGGATCAAAGTGACCTTTGGATTATTAATTTACATTTAGTACTATAAGTATCAGGCAACCTAGATACTCATTTTTGGTGATCAGCACATTCTCTTCCTTCAGCCAAATGTATATGGAAAACCAAATACTAAGTAAGATAATATTTGAGGGGGGTGCCTGGGTGGCTCAGTCAGTTAAGCATCTGCCTTCTGTGGGGCGCCTGGGTGGCTCAGTGGGTTAAAGCCCCTGACTTTGGCTCAGGTCATGATCTCAGGGTCCTGGGATCCAGCCCCACATCGAATCGGGCTCTCTACTCGGCAGGGAGCCTGCATCCCCCCCTCTCTCTACCTGCCTCTCTGCCTACTTGTGATCTCTGTCAAATAAATAAATAAAATCTTTAAAAAAAAAAAAAGCATCTGCCTTCTGCTCAGGTCATGATCCTGGGGCCCTAGGATTGAGCCCTGCATGGGGTTTCTTGCTCAGTGGGGAATCTGCTTCTTCCTCTCCCTCTGCCCCTTCCCTATGTCGTTCTCTCTCTTTTTCTCTCTCTTTCTCTCAAATAAATACATAAAATCTTAAATAAAAGAAAAAGATAATATTTGGGTGCATAGAATCAGAATAAGAGGAGACCTAGATGGCCTTACTGGCTAATATCATACAGCTGTGATTATCTGAGAAGTCATTTTCAACAATGGGAAAGGCTTTTTTGAGGATCAGGAACAACTCTTTCCTGGGACATAGTGTTGGCAACACTGCCAAATTTTGTGTCTTTACTTACCACCTTATACAAGAAAAGACCATCTTCCTTCCAGGAACACACTCTTTCTTCATTTACAGTGTTATTTATTTACATGAAAGTTTTCTTTGTTCATAGCACAGTCTGGTCATGCTGGCCTCTAATTATAACCAGGGCACCTTGATTGCATTTAGGAGATTACTAAAACTTGTAAATCACACATAGTAATTCAAAGGGCTTATCCTTTTTTTTTTTTAAGATTTTATTTATTTGACTGAGAGAAACATAGTGAGAGAGGGAACACAAGCAGAGGGAATGGTAGCGGGAGAAGCAGGCCTCCTGCCGAGCAAGGAGCCCGATGCGGGGCTCGATCCCAGGACTCTGGGATCATGACCTGGGCCGAACGCAGATGCTTAACGACTGAGCCACCCAGGCGCCCCGGGCTTATCCTTTTTTATTAAAAATAATTTTTTAAAGAAAAATAAGGACATTTCATTTAATACATTTGTTTTTGATATGTATTTATGGAACCTTTGTACAGTAAAACTACTGTACAAAAAACAGTAATTTTAAATACAGTACAGTAAATTTAATACAGTAAATTTAATATTTTCTTTAACTCCTTGATGTCTCCCAATTTTGTTCTCAGAGGATAACCTTTGAGAGTACCTTATAGCTAATAATAATAAATTTAATAATGGCTAATATTAAGCATTTACCATGTGCCAGATGCTGTCCTAAATGCTTTACATCTGTTAACTCATTTAGCTTCCTAGAATCCCATAAGGTACGATTAAATTCGTTCTGTAGATAAGGAAACAGTCACTGAAAGGTAAGTGTCCAGAAGTAACTCAGTTTTTATGTAACCTGTAGGGTTCAGACCTGTGCAGCCTGGTTTCAGAGCTCTTAACCACTCTCCACTGTGTAAGTGTACTGTGTAGCACTTACAAGGAAGTTTTAGAGTGTTACAAGGGACTAATTGATTGTGATGACTGGGTTTTTAGCCCCCAGGAGGATAATATATTATATTCTGAACAGAAAAAGGCTAACCTAAGAAGAGAGAAGTTCTTGAAGGAGTGCAAGTAAATTTACTTTGGAAATACTTAGTTTAAAGGGGCGCCTGGGTGGCTCAGTCGTTAAGCGTCTGCCTTCGGCTCAGGTCATGATCCCAGGGGCCTGGGATCGAGCCCCGCATCGGGCTCTCTGCTCGGCGGGAAGCCTGCTTCTCCCGCTACCATTCCCTCTGCTTGTGTTCCCTCTCTCGCTATGTCTCTCTCTGTCAAATAAATTAAAAAAAAAAAAAAGAAATACTTAGTTTAAGATGCAGCAGGCAGTTGAAAAGTAACATTTGGAGTTCAGTCAGGAAACAGGAGATTAAAATGCAAATTTGTGCATCATTATTAGAAATTAGGTGATTTGGGGCACCTGGGTGGCTTAGTCACTTAAGCATCCGACTCCTAATTTGATGATCTCTGGGTTGTGGGATTGAGCCCTGTGTCGGGTTTGTGCTCAGCCGGGAGTCAACTGGAGATTCTCCCTCTCCCTCTGCCCTTCCCCCCATTCACTGACTCTCTCTCCCCCTCCCAAAACAAATAAATCCTTTAAAAAAAATTAGGTGATTGTGTTAACTAGAATTTAAATAAACACCTGAAACAAACCCCAAAAAGAAAGAAAACTAGGTGATTGTGATATTTTTGAGCATAGTGAGTTTGTCTTAGCTTGAGAATCACTTTTGTAATGTGTGGTCTGGTAAATTCAAAGGTTCAAACACTGATAAGACAGTGTTTCAAAGTGACTGCAACTTCATTTTCTTGCCAGTCAGAATCAGTCAAGATTTACTATTACTCTGCTTTGTGTAAATTTAAAAAAAAAAAAAGCTGTATGAATAGTTTGTCCTATAGAACAGGGCTTCTCAACTTCAGTACTCAAGATATTTTGTAGCAACCCCCTGCTCTCCCTTGCCCCCCAACTCTGTAATGACAATCAAAATTGTCTCCAGACTGCCAAATGTCCCCTGGTACAAAGGGAACAAAATTGCCCCCATTGAAAACCAGAGGTATAGTGGGAAACACAGGGGCTTTGGAGCTGGACAGATTTATATGCAGTTCTTGGTTCTGCCATATTTTAGTTGATATTTTAGTATGTCAGTAATCTTTAAACTTTGACATTCTCATCTGTCATTTGGGAATAATCTCACTCTGTAGATAGTATTAAACTATAAAAGGTGTAGTTTATGGATAGTATTGATTCCCCTTCCTTAAAATTATTCACTGTTTACATAATCACTAGATACCTTGCACCTGAAATGATGTTTTTAAAGTATTTTATCAAAATTACTTGTTTTTCATTTCAGATATGCAAAATCTTATTCAAATCTGGAATTTTCCATATAGTTAATTATTCTCAGAGAATCACTTATAGGGTGGAAGTACACCAATGGAAAGGGAAAGAAGTGCTTAGTTGGAAAAGTAGAGTCTAACAGGAGCTAGTTAAGTTTTAAAAAGCAAATATAGTCTTAATAGATAATCATGGAATAAGTAGTAGTTTGGAAAAAATTAATAAGCTCATAATATAATATGTTTCTGATTAAAGACCTAAATATTAGGGACAGCTGGGTGGCTCAGCCGATTAAGCATCTGCCTTTGGCTCAGGTCATGATCCCAAGATCCTGGGATCAAGTCCCACATCAGGCTCCTTGCTAAACAAGGAGTCTGCTTCTCCCTCTGCCTGCCCCTCCCCCAGGTTGTGCGCGCACACACACACACACACACACACACACACACACACTCTCTCTCTCTCTCTCTCTCTCTCTCTCTCTCATTCTGACAAATAAATAAATTAATTAAATCTAAAGACCTAAATATTAGAAGTCTAGCCACACACACAAAATAGAAGAAAACAGAACAGAATATCAAATCTGGGGCGCCTGGGTGGCTGTTAAGCATCTGCCTTCGGCCCAGGTCATGATCCTAGCGTCCTGGGATCAAGCTCCGCATCAGGCTCCCTGCTCGGCAGGAAGCCTGCTTCTCCCGCTACCATTCCCTCTGCTTGTGTTCCCTCTCTCGCTGTGTTTCGCTCTGTCAAATAAATAAAATCTTTAAAAAAAAAAAAAAAAAGAATATCAAATCTTTGGAGGGAGGATAATTTGTTAAACTTAAAGATAATAGACATCATTTAACCTGTATGTATGGAGCACCTATTTTGTAACAGGCCCTTGTCTAGATGCCAGGAATAGATAAAGCAGTAAACAAAAATCACTGTCCATGTTGATCCTAAATTCTAATGAAGACAGGTATCTACATGATATATAGTATGTTATAAAGTGATAAGTACTATAGAGAAAAATAAAGCATAGCTGTGGGGATGGACCATGCTAGGTGAAACTGCAGAGATTTGATGGAAGGATGGGTGTAAACCATGGGGCTGCTGAGAGAACACTGTGCCAGGCATAAGAAATAACTAGTATGAAAATATTTAAAGAGAACAGTTCAACTGTCTTTCTAATTAGATAAAAAAAGGATGATTGTTTTGCTATCATTGCAATTTAAGTCTTCATTTTATGCCTTTTTTTTTTTTAAAGATTTTATTTATTTGAGAGGGAACGCACGTGCTTGTACCTGAGCATGAGTGGGGAAGGGGCAGAGGGGCAAGCAGACTACCCACTGAGCACAGAGCCTGACACGGGGCTCCATCTCACTACCCGAGCCAAAATTCAGACCTGAACACCTAACAGCTGAGCCACCCAGGTGCCCCTTACTCCGTGTTTTTAGCATAAATCTTAACTGAATAAAAAGAAAGTGAAAAGTATATATATTTAAATGTAAGTGAACGTTTATGAATCTCTAAAAGAGGGAATCCATTCAGACCTAAGACCAGTAGGAAAGGAACCAAAGAAAAGTAAGTATATTTTGCTATATAAAAATCAGGACAACCAAAAAACCAAATAATTATTTGTCGTAAATACAAGAATGGAATATTAACATGTAGGGAGCTCATGCAGATTGATAAAGACAGATGCTAAATGTCCAATTGATAAATGAGCAAAAATATAAATAGTATTTCCTCTTTTGTGAGCTACATGTTCACATCCCCTACCATATTCTGTTAGTTCTCTAGGACATGTTAAGTCTTACACCTTTACACATTGCTGTTTCAGAACCTTAGATGTATTTTCCACCTGTCTATGCCTGACAGATTTCCCTAACAAGCCTTAGCTTAGCCATTGCCTCTTTTGGGAAGCCTTTCTTGCCTTACCTAGATGGAAGTGACAATTCTCCTGCTATACCTTATACTCTACTTTGATCATTTCATAAGACTGGAGTCATGAAGGGGGGTTATTGTACTTAATTGTCTTCTTAGATGTATGGGTTTTGTTTTGTTTTGTTTTTTTTAAAGATTTTTTATTTATTTGACAGGGAAACACAGCGAGAGAAGGAACACAAGGAGAGGGAGTGGTAGTGGGAGAAGCAGGCTTCCCGCCGAGCAGGGAGCCCAATGCGGGCTCGATCCCAGGACCCTGAGATCATGACCTGGGCCGAAGGCAGACGCTTAATGACTGAGCCACCCAGGCGCCCCTGTTTTTGTTTTTTTTTTATGAGCAAACCTAGAATATAAACTCTATTAGGATGGAGATCTTTCCTTGCCTCATTTCATGCACCAGAATATTTTAGGTACTTGACATATTCTTGTCAAGTGGTATATTCTTGATAAATACTAGAGAGTTGAAGTAGAAAGCAGGCCAGAGAAGTGGAGCGTATTGTTGCTAGTTCTGGAAACAATGGTTTTGATCATGAATGTGATTCACTAATTGAAAAAATAAACTTTTACTTGTGTGGTAAGTATTCTGAAATATCTTTGAAAATAGAAACAACTTATATGTAGGAGAGAAAATAAAGTGGCATCCCCTTCTTTTACATAAGTTACATAATCATAATATATGTACAGATTTTCCAAAGAACATTAAAAGGTTCATGAGCATTGGGTGGATTTCTTCCTGATTCAAGAGAGCAAAATTTTCCATGAAAATAAGTATTTGCTCACAAATTAACTCTCTTGTTGGAAATAGAGGAACTATTTAAAGTGTGAAAAAGACTAACTTACCTGATTTAAAGTAAATGCCCATTCACCTTTCCTCAGTGAGAGTATTAAAAACTATCTTAAAATGTTGATAGCTGTTAGCAGCTAACCCTAAAAACTCAGGGTGGGATGCCAGGCTTCATTTGCTTCATCTTAGCTATTTCAGAGGAAATGCTAAGCTACTTCAAGTTAAGAAAGCTCACTATAAAAGTCCTATAGATGGCAGTATTTTCTTTACCTTGAAAATGTTTTTACAGGTTATTATCAAGAATATGGGCTGGAATCTTGTTGGTCCTGTTGTTCGATGTCTTTTGTGGAATAAGGAAGATGAGAAAAGAAAATATTATTTTCTAATGCTTGATTTATTGGTAAAGGTAAGTTAACAAAATTAGGTTCTCTTTGCCACAATAGCCAGCAGTATTTTGTAATTCCCTTTAATGTAAAATGCTCATTTTGAGTGACAAAGCTTTTAGTTCATGAAAATATAGGAGAGAATTCTTTGGAGAAAAGGCCTAATTTTATTGACTGGGCGAGTCCATTTCAGTTTTTCCAAATTTCTGGATATTAGAATTATCTAACTTCATCTCAGACCCATTGATTCAGAATATCCAAGAAGATACCTAAGAAGTTCTATTTTTAATAATAGCTTAATGTATAGATGTGGAATTCAGGGTTGAGAGAGGCAATTAATTTAAGGCCACACTGTTGTTTTAGCAGCAATGGAACTAGCAAATCTCCGTGCTCTTTTCTGTGTGATAAGTTCTCTAAAAGAATATCAAAAACCTAGAATGCAAATGATCACAGGGGAAATAGGAAAAGGATGTAAATTAGTTGCAACCAACAACCTTAGAGACTCTTAGTAAAAGATTACTAGAGTTATAAGTCAAAAGTGATGGTATAGGAGAATAAATTATAAGGCAAAGGACATAAGAAGCTACTTAGAGATCAATGCAAATAAAAATATATACTTGGAAAGAGGAAACCCCATATAGATAGTAGGTATTAACTATGAGGAATTTTTAAAAAGGCAAGTGAGGTAATTCTGGCTAGTGAGAAGGCACTGGAAAGTTTTATCTCTTCAGAAGCTACAAAAGAGACTGTACTCATTTAAATACCCTGGCAGTGTGAGATAGAAAGGTCCCACCTGCTGAAGTCCTGGGAAACTTAAGGTAGCTTTCAGAGTAGATAGGCAAAGCTCAAAAGAAACCTCAGTTCTGATAATCAAGTTGTCCTTTCTCCCTATTTTTCTAACTTTTCCTTTAGCCAGGAATTTAAGTCTCCAAAATACAGCTATTTTTTTTTAAAGATTTTAATTATTTATTTGAGAGAGAGAGCGAGCGAGCGCACAAGCAGGGGGAGGGGGCAGAGGCAGAGGGAGAAGCAGACTCCCCACTGAGCAGGGAGCCCAGTGTAGGACTCAATCCCATGACCCTGGGATCATGACCTGAGTTGAAGGCAGACAGACCCATAACTGACTGAACCACCCAGGAGTCCTTGTCTGTTTTGTTTTTTTTTTAAAGATTTTATTTATTTGAGAGAGAGTGAG
>CM053606.1:67236176-67260977 GCA_028646535.1 Procyon lotor | reverse complement strand
AATGTCATGCTATTTTTCAGGTATTATGTTATAATCTGTAGCTTTCTGCCTAACCTTCCTATCTACAACATATATCTAGAATTTTCCCCGTAAACCTGTGTAAAGGATTGCCTCTGTGATGTCTGCTTTACTCAGTCTGTTAGCATTGTGGTAGGTCCTGTATCTTGGTTAAGAACAGTATTTGGGCATTCCTCTTCCTCTGCACTGGGAAGTTAGGGCTGGGAAGAGCAAAAGACTACTGAATGAAACAAGTGTAGAAAGAAAAATCTCCATGACTGAGTGCAGTAACATTATTGTTAAGCAATGGACCTTGGCAACCAAAGCAGACAGTATTTATCCATGGGAAGAGACTACCTTTTCATTTTATGACTTACATATAACTCAGTCTGATAGATGGACCCAGAATCTAGAAGTTAGAGTAAATTAATTTTAAATGAGAATGAAGCAGCTTTGTACCACTTGAAATATTCAAAGTCTCCTAGAAAGGAAAATACAGTAAAACTACCTCTCATTTTTACAGTGCTTTGTATTTTACAAAGACACTTTCTCTTATTTGATACTTATAGCAACAAAAAATAGGGAACAAAGTGCTTCCATCTTAACTATGTAAACAGAGAGTCAATTATCATATGGTTTCACTTAACCCGTGGAGCATAAGGAAAAACATGGAGGACATTAGGAGAAGGAAAGGAAAAGTGAATTGGGGGAAATTGGAAGGGGAGATGAACCATGAGAGACTGTGGACTCTGAGAAAAAAACTGAGAGTTTTGGAGGGAAGGGGAGTGGGGGGTTGGGTGAGCCTGGTGGTGGGCATTAAAGAGGGCACGTATGGGTGTGATGCATAAACAATGAATCTTGGAAAACTGAAAAAACTAAATTTAAAAAAAGAAACAAGATTTTGTGGGATGTATTGTAAGGTGCCATGATTGTAAGATGGTCCAATATTTCATGTACCACTAGGAAGGAAGAATAAAAATATTACCAATTAAGTTATGTCATCCTCAAATAAAAATTGTTATGTGTTTTTTAAACATGTTATAATTCTACATTTACTGGATTTCTGGTCCCATGTGTAGCATACTTGATGCAGCTACCTCAAATCACAATTTGGTCTCTGTTTTAGTGATTCAGAAACTTCATAACAACAAGGCATATTCAGTGGGATTAGCATTGTCCACCCTTTGGAGTCAGCTATCCCTCCTTCCTGTTCCATACTCAGAAGAACAAATACAAACAGATGACTATGGCCTTTGTCAGTGTTGCAAGGCCTTAATAGAGTTCACTAAGCCTTTTGTGGAAGAAGTCATTAATGACAAAGAAAACTCACTGGAAAATGAAAATGAAAAGTTAAAGGATGAATTACTGAAATTGTAAGTATATTTTTGGTAATATTTCACAATGGAATTAAGTAATCAGTTATTTTGTTTCTTTGTTGCATTTGTTTGCCATGGACATATAAATCTAGCTTCAGGTTTTGAATTTTTGAAGATTATGGGGTACAGTGGTCAGTACCTCATTAAATGCCATGTTCTACCTTTTTAAAAATTAAAAACCAAAACCCATTTGTTTAATTTACTTTATATTCTCCTACAATTTCCTTTTATTCATCATAGTCAGTGAATAAATAAAGTGGAGGAAATGGGTGTAGCTCAAAGAATCTGGTCTTTCTGTGGGGGAATTGTGTTTTTACTCTCCTTTTGAAAGCAACAGAAGCAGCACCAGACAGTGAACATCCAATTTGACCACAAAGATGGTAACAGAGTACCCAACAGCATTCATTCCAGGGGCATCACACACTAACATGCCTACTCAGTGTGGCTGTCAAGCACCTGACATGTGGCTAGTCCAGATTAAGATGTGCTCTCAGTATAAAATGCTCCTTGAATTTTAAAGACTTGTTATTAAAAAAATACTAAAATACCTCAATAATTTTTATGCTGACATATTGAGATAATATTTCAGATATATTGGGTTAATAAGTTATTACTTTCCCTTGTTTCTTTTTTAATGTGACTAAAAGATTTTAAATTATATGTGGGGCTTGTATTATATTTCTGTTGGACAATATTGGAATAGATAATTACATGGACTAGTAATTTTACCTTTTAAATTTTGGAGACTAAAACTACAGTTAGCTTTCTGTTTTTTCAGGTTAAGACATTAAAAATTTCTTTGCCATTTATAAAACCCATTATTTCATGAAAGTAAAGATATTTGAACTAAAGAATTGGGAAGGCTTAATCACAGAATAAAGTTTGATTTTCTAAATAAAACAAATGGGAGCTTTATGAAAAAAATTACTTTGTCCTAATTTTTCCTTGAACTAATGAAAACTATATCATGGAATAGCACCAGTCCTTAAACCTTCAGTAACCATTGATATAGTCCGGACACAGAAGTGAATCTTACCACATGGAGTCTAGCAAGGTGTTCTCATGCTTTCCCTGATACTAGCAGGAAGGGTGTATATATATATATATATATATATATATATATGTATGTATTTTAATTTTTAAGATTTTATTTATTTGACAGAGAGAGCACAAGCAGGGGAAGTGGCAGGCAGAGGCAGAGGGAGAGGGAGAAGCAGGCTCCCCCACTGAGCAGAGAGCCCTGACCATGGGCTCGATCCCAGCCCCTGGGATCATGACCTGAGCCGAAAGCAGACACTTAATTGACTGAGCCAGCCAGGCACCCCTGGTAGGAAGGATATTACATGAGCGGTTTTACAGGCAGCTGAGTTATTTTTCATGTAAAGTTAACTTTGATATGTTTATTGAACTAGATATTTTATACTTAGGAAATGCTGTATTCACAGTAACCCATTTCTTACACCTTAGTTGTTTCAAAAGCTTGAAATGCCCTTTGCTGACAGCACAGTTCTTTGAGCAGTCCAAAGAAGCTGGAAATGATCCTTTAAGATGTTTTGCATCCGAAATAATAGTAAGTATAGCTAATTTAATCTGCCATAAAATCTGCTATAATTTAAAATGTCATCCCGCTATATTCTCATGTACTACACGTGGGCATGTAAATTGATACATTTTTTTTTTTAGAATATAGATAAAAGAATGGAAAATAAACACCAATATTATTTGGGTAATGAAATCAACACCTTCCAGACTGTGCTTTTGTAATTAGAAATAAATACATACATAGTATAATTTTTTTAAAGATTCTATAGCATTATACATATTCTTTAGTGATGTACTTTGTTCTTCTTAGCATATTATGAATATTTTTCCATTGTCTCGATGCTTTTGTTTAACTTGGGCCATCTAGCTCTAGGTTTTCTCCAGTTTTTCAGTATTATAAAACAATTCCAACTTTCTTTTTTTAACTGTTAAGTCTGCGATAAATATCTTTTTAACTAAATCTTTGCATATTTCTTTAGTTGTTTTCTTAAATTCCTAGAAGTGGAATTTCTGTGCCCAAGGATAGCTTCACTTTCAGGGCTTATGATAAATATTTTCAAAATAACTCCAGAAATAAGTAAACTTTATTTTTAAAGTAATTTGACTTAATACATCAAGAGTATTTTTAAGTGTGCTGGGATTCTATCTGAAATATGGAAAGGGAACTAATCTGAAATATGGAAAGTATTTACTTGAGATTGATAGTCATGCATTTCAGGTTAGAGCAGTCATTGTGGCTGTGGGTTTTCTTCAGCCATGCTGAGCTGTATGAGTGTACATGCAACGTAGGAAAAAAGTTGGAATTTAATTAGGTCAGAGTTTTGAGAACTTTGTGAGTTCTACAAAGCAAGAGAGGGGGAAAGACATGTATGCAAGGAAGTGACTGTGATGGACAGTGGAATTTAAGCTGAATAAGGAAGGAAGTTATGACATACTAAATGTGAGAGACAGTTAAAAAGATGATGGGATCATTGGATTGTAGTTCCCAGTGTGACTGACAAGTTGTTGGAGCTGGGTTACTAAAAGGAATGAGCTGAAAAGATTGGAGGCTAAAGAACAGGATGCTTGAAATAATACTTGGGAAAAGTTCAGTAACTAATAACAATGTCTGGGGTATGACCATGGAGTGAGTGTTCTAAGGAGCGGGTGGAGACTGAAATCATTGGACTGGAGAGTGAAGTACCTGAGATTCCATGGTATTAGAAGATCTTTGGTTATACATTTAAGTCATACAGAATTATAAGAATGATGTCCAAAACCCAATTAATGGAGTGTCCTTGGGGTAAATGTTGGATAGGCACATGAAATGAGTTTCAAAGCTGAGGGGTTCAGAGAGGATGGGGGAGAATGGTCTAGAAGCAGCAAGGAGAACAGGCTTGGTATAGTGGATATGGGTGAAAAAATAGCAACCTTTTGAGAGGCCTGCAGAGAGAATAGTTGTTTTCAGAAGAGTCAGATTTCTTTTAGAGCAAGAGAGATAAGAGACCACTTCACGAAGAATAGATTTTGCTAATAACTGTGAGTTCCACAGGCCATATTTTGAAGGCTGAGATCTGAGAAGAGGTAGGAGAAGGGTTTAGAAGAGGAGATGCCAGAAATTTAGGGAAACTAGATTCCGAGGGTAAGAAATTATTTGGTAACTGATATAAATAGAGTTACCTAGTTAATGGGGTTAATACTGATGGTCAAGTTAGTAGAGAAGAGGCTATGAGTGATTTAGAGGGAGAAAAAGGGAGGCAATTTCCCAGGAGCACTTAAGAGACTGGGGCCTCCTCATTGTTGCCAGTGTTAGAGTACAGTATAATTCCCTGGCTACAGTGTAAACATTACCATATATGATAAATGTACCCTATTTTAAGAAGATAGCTATGAAAGTTGGTAACTGTTGCAGGATTTTAAGCCTGGGAGTGATGTAATTGTTTTGGATTCATCACATCAGTAGAGGTTGAATTTAACTAAGATAAGATTAGAAATAGGGAGATATTTAGGTGTGTTTTGGGAGTTAAGTGAGAAATAATGGGATCCTGATTATGGAAATGGTGGTAGAGATGAAGAGGAGAGGGAAAAATAAAATTTATAGTAGGTAAAATCAGCAAAATTTGGTCATTAATTGGATTTAGAAAACTAGTTAAAAAGTTGATTTGTGTATGAAGTTTTATGCTTGCGTAACTGAGCAGATAAAGGTGCAAAAATAATTGAGATAGAGAATACAGGGCAAGGAACAGGGTGTTTTGTGCTTTAAAAATATTTTTTATTAAGATTTAAAAACAGAAAAAAGAATAATATAATGTAACCTCATGTACCCATTACCCAGCTTCAACAATTTTTGACATTTTGCCTCTTATCTATTCTTTTTTCCTTTTTTTTTTACTATAGTATTTTAGAGCGAGTCCTAGACTTATCATTTCATCCATAAGTCTTCAAGTATGTGTCTCTAGTAAGGATTCTAAAAATATAACCACAATCCATTATGACATCTAACAAGATTAACAGTAATTTCTTAATATATATTTAATTCCCAGAGAGCAGGTTTTTAAGGGGAGAGTTTGGAATGATCAAATTTTGATAAGATCATCTAAAGAGGTAGGTAAGTGTGAGAAAAGAAAAGGTCTTAGGACTGAACCCTACAGAGTACCAACACTTATGCCCACCAAAGAGACTAAGAAAGAAGGATCACAGGGGTGGTAAAATATCACAGAAACTGGGATATTAGAGTTTCAGGAAGAAAAAAAGTGATTGGTTGTGTTAAATGTAGCCTGTAAAGTAACAGTTGAAAAGCATCCATTGGATTTAGGAAGATGGCATTGATAATCTTAGCAAGAACAGAATAAGTGGAGTGTTGGAGACAAAAACAGTGGAGTGCTTAAAGGAGTGCTTGGACAATGAGAAAAAGATGCCAGCTAGTATAAAGTGTTCTTCAAAAGAGGATGAATAAGAAAGAAGAGTAGTGGGAAGACGTGGGCGTGGGGTAGGAAAGTAATGAGGGAGATAGGGAGTCTTGAGCATATATATTTATTTATAGACTGAATGGTGGGAACCATTAGAGAGGAAAAGAGAAGTGTTACGGGATAACTGAAATAATGTGGCTTGAGCGCACACAGCTGAGCACAGGATCAAGGATGCCTAGAGGAGGTAAGAATGGGTCTGCATGCAGGGAAATTTGTAGCAGGAATGGAATATTAAAGTTGAAGGGAATCAAACCCACTGGCCTTGGATTTTTAGGTGAAGGAGATCTCTTAAAAGTCTAAGAATGAGAAATGGGGGTTTCAAGGAATTGGTAAGTATTTGGAATGCTGAAGAGAAAGAAAAGAGAGACGGTAGGAGACCATGAAAGCATTAGTCAGTAGTCTGAACTCTCATCTGTGGTTGGAGACCATAACTATAGTGATAACAGTTTGTATTTGTGTATGGTTTTTCATCAGCAGTATTCAACTGGCTGGGTGTAGAAGTAGAGGAGGTGGATTGTAGCTATTTTCCCAAAGCTGGCATTTTGTTGGGTAGAGGGAGCTAAAGGAAATAAAGAGTGTAAATAGTTCAAATGACCAATAATATGTTTGCTGGAGAGAGAAAGGAGTTAGTAGGGGACAGACAGGTTAGATGAAGGGATCCCAGAACTAGAGAAGGCAGTGGTAGAAAAGCAGGTTGGTAAGAGAGATAGGATAAGAAGTTGTCACAAAATGAGATGTTGGGGTTTAGGATCTAATGTCGAATAGCTGCAAATGCTGGGATTATGTGCTGAAATGAATTAGAAATTAAGGTCATTGGAATTCAGAAATCAAGAGCCATGAGGCTGGCCTATTAGAGGAGTTATCTACACGAACACTGAATTTTTTTTCCTGTATGATAGCAGGAGTTGGATAGAGAAAACGATTGTGAGCAGATACCAAAGTCTTTAGTGAATGTGGGGAAGTGACCAGGCACTCAGCATATGGCAGAGATGAGGACATCTAAAGGCAGTATGGTATCTGCGTCAAAGGAAAATGCTTTTGCTTGAGAGTACGGGAAGAACCAAGATAATACCGAGCTTCTACCCATTACCACCCTTGCTGCCACCCTGACTGTGCTGTGTAAGAGGTGTGAGAGGATGAGGAACTTGCACCAGAAATCAAGTCAGGTTTAATCACAGCAGTAAGAGCAAGTATCCTATGAAGAGGTTGAGGGTGTAGGGAAGAGGTTTTAAGATCTCAGCGGAAGGAGCATTGTAAGTAGAGATAGAAGTAAGGAAGCACAGAGCAAAGGAGAAGTAGAGGTGAGCTCTTTTTTTCCCCACTTGCTATGTAGCCACATGCTCCCCTGTGCTCCTCATAGCCATTCTTCCCCAAATCGAAGAAACCAAGGACTTTCTGCTCATGGCCAGGTGAAAGGATGCCAAATCCATCAAGATCAAGAAAAAGAAGGATAACATGAAGTTAAAAGTTCAGTGCAGTACATACCTAGTATACCTTGGTCATCACAGACAAAGGCAGAGAAACTAAAGCAGTTCGTACCCTCAGTTTTGGCAGTGAAGGAGCTGAAATGAACCTGGCACACTGATTTGAAGCGTATTAAAATTTTAGAAATCAAAAAAAGAAGTAGAGGTGAAATTAGGGTAGGAGATGAAGTGAGGAGGTGCCTTCTGTCCTATGCTGGAGTTCAGGTAAGTGTGGCATGCTTGAGATTGACGGCCTCGGCTATCCCTCCTTTGGCAGAACTTATTTTGATAGAGAAGTGCTCGAATGTTCCAAGGGTTTCACCACAGGAACATGCCTAAAAGGGCCAAGGCTGCCATGAGAAATTACAGAGTGGCAGGTACATCCTGGGTATGAGCAAGACTGCTGGATGGTGTGTGGGTAGATAGTGGAGGCCCTAATTTGGATACAGGGGGACTCCAGATATCCTAAAGCAGCACTGAAGAATCTGGTTATGTATAACGATTTTTTAAAAGGCTAACCTTACTCTGGGGAAAAAAAAAATATATCTAGTATTGGCCAAATGAAGAAATGGGGCTTCATGATTAAGAGGACATTTGGAATGCAAGTACAGTAAACTTTTTTCTTCTAGCTATAACAGGAATGCGTGGCTTTGAAAATCAGTACAGCAAATATATATTTAGCATCTGGTTGCTGAATAGCAGTCTCTTGTGACTAAGGATGATTTCCCACGGTTCTTTTGTGTGTTCTGAAATGACTAATGGAGCCATCTGGGATCAGCAGATTTTACCTCCCTGAAGGCTGGAAAAGTGTTATTTTGGCTTTATAATTCCCCACAATGTCAGACCCTGTGCCTGACACTCAAATACTTATTAAAATAAATGAGGGAATATGTGGAAGGTCAGTATTCATTCTGATTTAACTGTTTTTGTCATCCCCTTTTTACCTCTATATAGTAGTTTGTTGTAACCTTATCTTCTACTCTTTTTGTGGACCTTCTCAATAAATATTTGACATAGAGAGACTGAGGCTTTAGAGAAGTTAGGTAACTTATCTAGTATCTCACAGCTAATAGATGGTAAAGCCAAAATTCAGATCAATTCCATTGGATTCTAAAGATCAGATACCTTCTAGTATACTATAGTTAGAAATAACATAAGAGGCATAGGAATGGCCTTATGTTTCCTGAGTGTCTCTTTTCCTCTCTTCTTGCCTCCTTAAAAAAATAAATAAATAAAACTGTAGTCCTGTCCACTCATGCTTTTCTTTCTCTTCTAACACAAGAACCCTTTTTTTCCCCTCCTTTTAAATTAACATATAATGTATTATATGTACATGTCTGTGAATCGTCAGGCTTACACATTTCACAGCACTCACCATAGCACATACTCTCCTCAATGTCCATGACCCAGCCACACTATCCCTATCCCCCACCCCCCAGCAAATCTCAGTTTGTTTCGTGAGTTTAGGACTTTCTTACGGTTTGTCTCCTTCCTGATCCCATCTTGTTTCATTTCCCCCCACACCTCCCCACCCTGCCTCTCAAATTCTTCATATCAGAGAGATCATATAATTGTCTTTCTCTGATTGACTTATTTCGCTTAGCATAATACCCTCTAGTTCCATCCACGTTGTTGCAATGGCAAGATTTAGTTTCTCTTAATGGCTGCATAGTATTCCATTGTATATATACACACCACATCTTCTTTATCCATTCATCTGTTCATGGACATCTAGGTTCTTTCCATAGTTTGGCTATTGTGGACACTGCTGCTATAAACATTCGGGTGCATGTGCCCCTTTGGATCACTACATTTGTATCTTTAGGGTAAATACCCAGTAATGCGATTGCTGGGTCATAGGGTAGCTCTATTTTCAACTTTTTGAGGAACCTCCGTACTGTTTTCTAGAGTGGCTGTACCAGCTTGCATTCCTACCAACAGTGTAGGAGGGTTCCCCTTTCTCTGCACCCTCGCCAACATCTGTCAACTCCTGACCTGTTAGTTTTAGCCATTCTGACTGGTGTGAGGTGGTATCTCACACACAAGAACCCTTATGACCTGAGGTAGCAGCACTGTTTTCCAAAGCCTCTGGTGCCACTGACCAGTCTTCCTCCTGCCCACTCTGTGTCTAGGCAGACAGTGGTCAGTGGAGCACTGTTCCTAGAGTATTCATCTGAGTAGTTAGTTTACTATCATTTTATTTCACTGTCATACATATTTGTATGTCTCACATTTTTAGATTGCTTTCAGATACTTTGGAAGCACTTTTTAAAAAAATGTAATAAAATAGGGGCACCTGGGTGGCTCAGTGGGTGAAGGCCTCTGCCTTCGGCTCAGGTCATGATCTCAGGGTCCTTGGATTGAGCCCTACATCGGGCTCTCTGCTTGGCGGGGAGCCTGCTTCCCCCTCTCTCTCTGCCTGCCTCTCTGCCTACTTGTGATCTATCTCTGTCAAATAAATAAATAAAATCTTTTTAAAAATGTAATAAAATATACATTTTATTATTTTAAAATAATAAAATATACAATTTATTATTTTAACCAATTTTAAGGGTACGGTTCAGTGGCATTAAATACATTCATATTGTCACACAACTGTCACCTACACTCATCTCTAAAACTTTTACATCTTTCCACTCAGGTCCCTCAGGTTGTTGGCAAATTATCTCCTTGAAGGTATAGATTGAGGTCCCCATTTGCTTGTTGGCTATTTGGTCAGGGACCGTTTTCAGCTCCTAGAGGCTGTGTGTAGTTTCTTGCCACACAGCCCACTCTGTAGGCCCTGTCATAACGTGGCAGCTTAGTTCTTTAATGCCTAGAGAGTTGAGTTTCTGACTCTCAGGGAGGGCCTGGTCCTTTTTTAAAAGGCATCTACCTGCTTAAGTCAAACCCACCAAAGAGTCACCATTCTGAAAACCCCAAATCAACTGATTTGGAACCTTAAATACATCTGCAAAAATCCTTTCACTTTTGTCATAACATAATCTCATCATGGGGTGACATCTCTGTTGGTTAGAAGCAAGTCCAACAGGTCCCACCAACACTCAAGGGGAGTGGATTACACAGGATGTGAATATGAAACGGATATACTAGAGCCTGCCTACTATAGCTTACGGTTTTTTTTATCTGTTTCACAGGGTTTTTTATCAGCAATTGGATATCCTTTCCCCAAAATGATTTTTAATCATGGAAGGAAAAAGAGGACATGGGACTATCTTGAATTTGAGGAAGAAGAAGACAAACAGTTAGCAGACTCTATGGCTTCTCTGGCCTATCTGGTATTTGTACAGGGCATCAGTATTGATCAGCTTCCAATGGTCTTAAGGTGGGAGTTAATGTTTGGTTTATTCATGTAATTCTAAAATTATCAATGAGTATCAAACCCATAATCTAATTTCCAGTATATGCTTATTAATGTACTAATACATCTTAAATGAAGTATAAACAAAAGCTATTTTTATTAATAATACTGCCTATCATCTGTTAAAGCCAGTAGTCTCAAATAGGGAAAAGGTGTCGTGGGGGGAGTAGGGTTGAAATAGACATGATGATGGGGACGAGAATCAGAAAGTATGAAGCCAAACACACTCAAGAGCTTGGTTTTGAAGCTGTTGCGATCACCCTGGTCCATAAGGGAGGGAACTTGTTAGTTACCCATGCATGGGGTGGTCTAAATTGCTATCATCTATTAACTGTATTACTCATGTAATCCTGAGTATTTATTTATTTTTTTTTTTAAGATTTTATTTATTTGACAGAGAGAAACATAGCCAGAGAGGGAACACAAGCAGAGGGAATGGTAGCGGGAGAAGCAGGCTCCCTGCTGAGCAGAGAGCCTGATGCGGGGCTTGATCCCAGGACCCTGGGATCTGACCTGGGCCGAAGGCAGACACTTAACGACTGAGCCACCCAGGCACCCCAATCCTGAGTATTTATATATCCAACCTCGATCCCTTTTAGTCCAACTCTTTCAAAACACTAAGAGTTGTCCTTAATGAAAACCCTTCAGTGGCTATTTATTGCTCTAAAGTCTAATCTTCACATGAGACAAGCTTATGCATAATCTGGTCCCTGCTTCATTGTCCTGATTCACCTTCTACTGCCTTTTCTCTTGTTTACTATGCTCCAGTAACACAGACCTTTTTTTGGTTTCTTACTCAAATGTGTCACGAACCTTTCTGCTGTAGGGCCTTTGTATATGCTTGGACCATCTCTAACTTTAAATGTCACCTTTATGAAGAAAGTCTTATCGCTCAGTTTAGGTTGAATCTTCCTGTTATAATTATCTTGACCTTGTCCTCCTTTTCCTATAAGGTTTATCAAAATTATTTTTAAATAAATATAGAATTTTATAATGTAATACTTTTTGGACTTTAATATACATAATAAGGATAAGGTGCTTGTCTTGCAGGCCATAGGTATATTTCTTTGTGTGCATATATTTATGTGTGAATATACCTGGGGATATATATATATTTTTTTAAGATTTTATTTATTTATTTGACAGAGAGAGAGAGATCACAAGTAGGCAGAGAGGCAGGCAGAGGGAGAGGGGGAAGCAGGCTCCCCGCTGAGCAGGGAGCCTGATGCGGGGCTCGATCCCAGGACCCTGAGATCGTGACCTGAGCTGAAGGCAGAGGCTTTAACCCACTGAGCCACCCAGGCACCCCCGGGGATATATTTCTACGTAAATACTGCAGTAATGATTACCACTTTCATATTCATCATGTATTAAACAATATGCAGACAGCTTTGTATGCATTATCTAATCTTTACAATACTATGAAATAGAGTATTCTTATTTTCCAGGTGAAAATAACAGGCTTAGACAAGTTAGGATACAAGACAATACATACAACTTAACTAGTGGATTAGGTAGATTCAAACAGTTCTATCTATGTAGGTGGTGGTGGTATAGTGGTGAGCACAGCTACCTTCCAAACAGTTCTGTCTGACCCTAGATCCTGTACTCTTAATCATACTACCACCAAAACGACTTAGGTACATATGTTGGTTTGCCACAAACTGGATAGTTTTAAAGTAACAGACATTTACTATCTCATAGTTTTGGAGGATAGAAGTCCAAAATTAGGGTGTGGGCAGGATTGGTTCCTTCAGAGGGCTCTGAGGGAGAGTCTGTTTCATGCCTCTCCCCTGTTTGCTGGTGGTTTGCTGGCAATCCTTGATGTTCCTTGGCCTGTAGATCTATCACTCCATTCTGCCTTCATATTCATATGGCATTCTCTCTGTGTCTGTCTCTGTCCACAGTTCCTTTCATTATAAGAACACCAGTCATACTAGATTAGGGCTCACACTAATGACCTCACTTTATCCCCAGGGTGGGGAGGTTCTTGTTCTGCACCTGCCCATCCCAGTTTAAAAAAAAAAGTGGCCCTGTCTCCAAATAAGGTCATATGCTGAGGTTCTTTCTGGAGGTTAGGATTCCAACATTTCTTTTTGGAGTGGGGCACAATTCAACCCATAACAGTATTTATGTATATAAAATTTCTAAAAATGTACGTGTATGTGATATATACATATATATATTTTGTCTATTTTAGCCCATCGTACCTTTTGCAATTTAATATGGGGCATATTGAAGTCTTTTTGCAAAGGTAAGATCATTTAGATGGCATCTCAGAATTAAATAGTAGTATTAAAATAGTTCTTGTTAAGAGTGAGGGAGACTACCTTCTCTTTGCCAGACCCTAATCAATTGGTTATTTTATAAAACAGTAAGTATGAGACAAAAATGAATCAAAGAGGTTTTACAACAAAAAAATCTCTTTTAAAATTAAAATACTGTCTTCTAAGGGTATTTCCAGTCATCTGCTCCTGAGGTTTCTTCCCTTATTTCAAAAGTTGTAAAGTTAAAACACCTCTGTCCCACTGCAGCCTCATTGATCTAAGAAGAGGTGGTCAGTAAAAGAAATTCATCCATGTTTTTGCTTCATGGACACAACCTGAACTGCATCGAAAGGAAGGAGATGTCTTGACCCCACCTTTTCATAACTTAGATTATTAGTTTATTGACAGTGATTATATCCAATAACTTTTCTTACTTGAGGCACTAAGAATGCAAGTCTTTTCTCTTTAAAAAAATTACCAAGTAACAAATATGTATAATTCTTCCAGATAGATATTGAAGAATTTCGCAAAACTCTATACGCTTTGTGTTATCTTATAACATGTTAAAATTATCTCTTGTGATCAATCAGGACCTTCAGTAGTATCCTATAGGAACATTAGTGACAGTTTATCAATCCCATCTCTTCCCAGGTGAAGGAAGATTTGTAACATGGCAAATGTCCAAAGCCTCGGCCTACAAGGCAGGAATTTCCAAGGGTCTCCTGGCACAAGTAGTTATTAACTCTGTAAATTTACTGTATTATGTATGTCTTGATGATTTTACATTCTTTTTAGTCTCTGTTATATTCATACAATGACAATATCTATTGACTTGAATCTCAAGTTCTATATTCTTAAGATTTCCAAACTATTTTGGTCATTAAACAAAAACACTTTTAACTCCTTGCATGGTTAGTATAAGAACTTAGGCCTTAGATATTATTTTTTGCCACACAGCTTAAATATTTAAAGATTATACACCTTTAAAAAAATATTATCACAAATGGAAAGCATTTACTTCTATGATAAGAATCGAAAATATTTTACAGATTGATCAACTGGAATACATAGTATATCATATATAATTGGTTTCTTAGCACTTGTTGAAGATCTTTTGGTTTGTTACTAGGAAAGAAGCCCCGAGAGGGCAGATTGTGGTCAGATTCAGATGTCAGTAACCAAATCACAAGACAATCAAACACGGATTAAGAATTTTGACTAAGTTCTTCAATGGATTTTTTTCCTTAATGATACATGTATTTTTAAAGTCTTTAAATTTCAGTTTTTGCTTTATTTTTCCTAAAATGAAGAATCATTCTAAAGCAGTTTAGGAAACCATGTTGATAAATTCTAATATTCTTTTCCAGAACAGAAGAGTCTGTTTTCTCCAAAGGAGTGGTAAGATTTGTTTACACCCTTTGTAATTTTCACACAGTCTGTCACCAAATACAGCTGTTGATTTTGCTATGTATGTATCTCTGCATATATTTTAATCTGTAGGATCTGTTGGAAAATGGTTTATTGAGAATAGAAGACAACAGTCTACTTCACCAGTACTTAGAAATCAAGAGCTTTCTTACTGTACCTCAGGTAAGTAAAATGTGTATTCTAATTTTGACACAGTCCCTTTCCTATTCTGAATTTAGGTAAAGGTCTTTTCAGACTCCTCCCCTACTTCCTTCTCCATATCCTTTGAAAACTCTAGTGCCATGTGTTCAGTAAAACTTGCTGTGATGGTGGAAGTGTTCTAGCTCTGATACAGTGTGAAAGCCACTAGCCACACTGAGCACTTAAAATGTGGCTAAAGTTGATTAAGGAACTGAATTTTTAATTTAATTTAAACTTAAATAGCTATATGTGGCTAATGGCTATCACAGTTGATAGCGTAACACCTAGTGCAAAAACATAATTTTCTTCTTTGACACTTTGTTTCTGTAGAGATGTTTCTATAGGGACCTTGGAAATGAAGCTCCTTTACTTATAACTCAAGTCTTAAGGACTCCATCACGGCGTGCATGGACTCATTATTAGAAAGACATTTTGTTTTTTCCTCCTATGATTTATTTTACTTCATACTATTATCATAGCCAAGTAGGTCTTAAGATATTGATGTAGAAACATGTTTTTCCACTATTTAAATAGAAAAACATGGCTATTGTTACTAAATTAACAGTTTTTAATGAATGGATTATATTTTTGCATGTCTGATTTCATTTTTTGCCACTCTAGACAGAATTGTAAATTATAGCTGACTTCTAAATTTACACTTTGTAACACCCCCCCTCAGTTTTAATTACAAAATGGATTAAGCTTAGCTTCCTTTGAATGAGAAGCTTGGGGGGGGGCACCTGGTGGCTCAGTTGGTTTTTAGCTCAGGTCATGAACTCAGGCTCCTGGGATGGAGCCCCCCATCTGGCTCCCTGCTCAGGGGGAGTCTGCTTGTCCCTCTCCCTCTGCCCCAACCCCCAATCCCCACCCCACCCCCCGCCATGTTCCTTTCACTTTCTGTTCAAATAAATAAAATCTTTAAAAAAATAAGAATAAAGAGGCTCAGGGAAAAATTTACTTAATTTTTAAATCTCCTATCTTCACTTATGAAACTTTAGTATCCACCATTGATGACATAGTTGTCTATTGTCAGTGTAATCTATTAACATCTGAATTTTATTTTTTAATTTCCAGGGCTTAGTCAAAGTAATGACACTTTGCCCCATTGAGACATTGGTATGTAAATGTTTTGGGACTAAATAATGGATTACAGTGAGCAATTTTAATGAATAATTTATAATTGACTCTTGAACAACACAGGGATTAGGGGTGCTAACCTCCAGCACAGTCGAAAAGCCACATAAAACTTTTGACTCCCTAAAGACTTAACTAGTAGTAACCTCCTATTGATCAGAAACCTTATTGATAACAAAACAATTGATTAACATATAGTTTGTATGTTATATGTATTATATTCTATATGCACATAATAAAGTAAGCTAGAGAAAAGAAAATGTTAAGAAAATTATAAGAAAAAATCATAAGGAAAAAAACATTTACAGTACTATACTGTATTTATCGAAAAAGTCCATTTATAAGTGGACCTGCACATTTCAAACTCCTGGTGTTCAAGAGTCAACTATAATCTTCACTTTATGTAACAACATTATTTGTTTTATTTTAGAGGAAAAAGAGTTTAGCTATGCTTCAACTGTATATTAACAAGTTGGATTCACAAGGCAAATATACGTTATTTAGGTAGGTATCAAGAATGGTTGGTGAGTGTGTAGCTGATTAAACACCAAATTAATGCTATTTAATTATTCCAGGTTATAGTAATTAAATATGTTTTACCTGTAAATTGACTCTATTTGGAAGCCTTATAATAAATTCTCTTATCCCTATAGGTAGAGAAAGGTTAGTCAAATATTATGGATACATATAATATGAATAATAGTATTTCAGGGGTGCCTGGGTGGCTCAGTGGGTTAAAGCCTCTGCCTTCAGCTCAGGTCATGATCTCAGGGTCTTGGGATCGAGCCCCGCATCGGGCTCTCTGCTCAGCAGGGAGCCTGCTTCCCCTTTCCCCCCGCCCCTGCCTGCCTCTCTGCCTACTTGTGATCTCTCTCTCTCTCTCTCTGTCAAATAAATAAATAAATAATCTTAAAAAAAAAAGGTATTTCAGTTCAACTAATTGAAATATTCTAAAATTAAAAGACTAGAGAGAGATTAAATAAGAGATTGATAAGGCTTCTGATAGAACTTTATATGTCAATAATCTTCATTATTCACTGTTGAAATTAATTGCTCTGGAGTTATAACTTTGATAGGCTATTCACTCTAAGTTAATAGTAGAGATTATTAATAGTACTGTTTAAGGGGGAAAAGATTCTAGCAACTTTCTGAGTTAAAGAGCAGCAGACTTTTGTGTAAAGGGCCAAATAGCAAATGCAGGCTTTACGCATCACACAGTCTCTGTTGCAACTACTCAACTTTGTAGTAGGGGGGATGGATGCGTTCCAATAAAAAAAAAAACAGGCACCACGCTGAATTTGGCCTGCAGACCTAGTTTGTTGACATACCTGGTAGTAAATAAAAATGAATTAAAAATAGATTTGGGCAACGTTAAAGTGCCAAGAACTCTTTTTTAAGGATTGGCCAATACTAGCACCTTGATCCCATCTTCACCTCTATTGATAAGACTTAGACCAGGTTTATGAAATTTTAATTTGATCCTTAGGTCTTACACCAGCCTTCCTGTTCTTATCTACCTATATTCCTACCAGGAAATCCCCCTTTCTTCTTAAGCCAGTCATACTGAGTTTCCTTTCTTTGTAATTAAGTTAGTCTAACAAGACTAGTCTACTTTCACAGGGAGTAATTTGGGCGGTTTTTAGGCTATTTCATTAGTGCCCGTTTTGCCATGTCAGATTGTTGAAACTGTACACACAAAAAATTCACATTTGGTTTAACAGAAATTTATTGTTGGAAAGATCCAGTTAAAATAGAATTTGCTGGTTAGAGCAAGAACCACAAGTGACTTGGTAGTTGGTTGATCATCACGCTGTCTTCACTGATTGTTGTATTTCTAGAAATAACACATGGTGCATTTGAATTTGTAAAATTTTCATCATCATTTAAGTATAATGCAGTTGAAGATAAATTCAAATGTATTGTAATTTTGCTTTTAAGGTGCTTATTGAGTACAAGTAATCATTCAGGTGTGGAGGCTTTCATTATTCAGAATATCAAAAATCAAATTGATGTGTCATTAAAGGTAAGAGCATAGCTAAGGTGTTAGTTATCTTTTTTATTTTGTCAGTTATGTTAATTCATTTGTGGGATATATTAATGTGGACTTTGCCCTATGGACTTTTTCTATATCTAGTACCTGGGCATATTTTTTTACTATTTCTATTTTTTAAAAACCTGGGATTTTGAAATTTTGTTAACTATATATTTGAATAATATTAATTCTTTGAGCTGAGACTATGACTTTGTTTTGCTCTATACTTCTGAAATATTACTGGAAACTTAAGTCTATTCTGTTTATGAATAGTCAGTAATTCTATATTGAAAACAGAAAGAATGTTTCAGTGTTTTCAAACTGGCATTTTGTTCCCAGTGTCTAGAAAGAGTGTGGAAAAATGGAAATGAAAGGCTCAAAAATGTATTTTAAATGTGTAATATTTATTTTTATAGCATGAAGGTATTAGAAAAACAATGAGTTAATCAACTATTATTTAAAACCTTTCCCAATTTTTATTTTGCTTTTTCAGAGAACACATAACAACAAATGGTTTACAGGCCCACAGCTGATTTCACTTCTAGATTTGGTACTCTTTCTCCCAGAGGGTGCTGAAACAGATTTACTACAAAACTCAGATAGGTAAGGTGACCATTACTAAGGTTCACATAGTAAATTCACAAAAAAATGTGAAACCCTTGCTTAGTGAACCTAAACAAGTAAGATGTATTTCCATGTTATGTTATGACATATGACTATGTCATAGTCATAGCCATATGACTGTGGCTAATTCATAAAACTACATAAAGATTTTCATATTTAGGTAATTAGATGCTGTATAAAAACAAAATTAAAAATTCCTTTCTAAAAGTATGACCAACAGAATGTTTTTATACCTATGATGGGCCCTGCATTCTAATATACAACTCATAGGGATTTGCAGCTATAGCATTAGTGACCAAAAACTAAGAATTTCATGTATATAACATTTGGTTTCAGTTTTATTGTTTTGTTTTCTAAGACATTTTTTATATGTTTATCTATAGGACATGTAATTTTACTTTCAGTCTACTAGCGTGATGATAAGTGGTTGTAAGCTTTTCTAAAAGGAATCTTAAAATTCAGGAAGTAAGAGATGTTATTCTCAAGTATTAAAGATAATAAGTAATTTTCACAATTGTATTTTGTGAACCTAGAGAACAAGAGTGATAATTACTACTCCAAAAGATGTGTTAAGAGGAATAATTTCTAATGGCAAACACAACTGTAAAAATATACCCTAAGTTTTAACTTATTTTATTCATTGAAATTCTGATTATATAAAATCGTACTGTAAGTAACAAATTATATATTTTTAATTAACAGGATAATGGCTTCATTAAATTTATTGAGATATTTGGTTATCAAAGATAATGAAAAAGACAATCAAGTAAGTGAGTTTTTTTTTTTAAAAAGAAACAGTATATTCAAAGTGCACGAGCCAGTATTTAATATCTTACCCGGCTACAAAGGCTAAGAGAAATACCAGCAGTTATTCTAAAACTTGAAGTTAATTTCCAGGAGCCCTTACCACCCAGATCCAGCTTCCCTCTCCTTTTCCTATTGAACCTCTGCCATCTTGCTGTAAGCATTGCTTAAGCCCTTTCAGGTGGATACGTTGCAGGTCCTGAGTTAACTACATTTTTGGAGTGTGCATATGTTTGGGTGTCTTATTCAGTTGCCTCCACCTAAAAGTCATGATTTAAGTCTAAGCTGTCTAAAATAAAATCAGCTGATAATTTGATACCCCCTCACCAGATATGACTAATTTGAAACATTTTCAGCACTAAAACTGAAATCTGTTAATACCACCTTATAGATAATGTGTAGGAAGTTTGTTTTTTTCTTAGTAGTGCATCATTAGAGGTATTCAGTGAAGACAAAACTATTTGAGGGAGATTTGTCATACAGTAAAATTAGAGTTGCTTTTTATCTTCTCTCTTTCTACCTATTTTCTATTCTAATAGTTGATTTCCCATAATGTGTCATCTCTATTAACTGTAACTGCCTGAATCACATGTGTAGTCAGTCTGGTTTTGGGTTTTTTTGTTGTTTTTTTTTTAAGAAAATAATAAAAGAAATGAAAGTATTTTTTCATGAGGCTTGAGCTCACAACCCTGAGGTCAAGGGGGACCTGAGCTGACAGAAGTCCAGACACTTAACAAAGTCACCCAGAAGCCCCTGATTTTTATATAAGGATGCCAGAGGGCTTTTTAAAAGAAAATTTAAGTAAATCATGATTTGGAATGAAAAGTTTATAAGAAAAGTAGCAGTTTCCTTCCCTCCTGACTGAATTTAGTAGATTTAGTGAGCTGACCTCCTGTTTATCCCTCTTCAGCCAAATATAGTTATTTGCTATTACTGACTAGTGTTTATTCTTCCCCAACATCTTATTGTGAAGCTTTCTAAACATACAACCAAGTTGAAGGTAATTTTAGTGATCACTCACTAATTTACCCACCACCACGATGCTACCATTAACATTTTATCCTACTTTATCATGTGTCTATCTTTCTACCTTCTATTCACCAGTCTTATTTGTAAACTACTAAGAGCATACTCCCCCTAAATATTTCAGTAAACAGTTAAATATGTCTGTAGTTTCTCTGAGATAAAATTTACATAAAATGAAATACATAGATTTTAAGTGTGTATCTCTTGAGTTTCAACAAATGGATAAATCTGTTATCCAAATTTTTATCAAATATAGAACATTGCTGTCATCAGAAGTTCCCTGTGTCCTTTTCAACTTACTTTTTTATTTTTTACTTTTCTAGATAATGTAGGCATTGAAAGGATCTTCAACTTGCACAAGGGCACATACCTAGTAAGTGGTAGAGATAACCGACCTCAGGCAATGGCCAGAACCTTTGAATCACAAAGTATATCCTGACTCCTAAAGGAGCTTCTGGTAAAAAAATGGAAAAGATGATAAGTGAAATTCAGCAACAGTGGAGGCCCTGAGACTTTAGGAAGGTGTTCTTAGAGTAAGGTATGAGCTTACTTTTTTAGTAATCAGGAAAGGCCATACCTAGAAATGATCTGATTTGCCTGAAAGGGAGGAAAAAGAATCTTTTTGGTTAAGAGTGATAAATTCATTAAGTAAGGAACACAGTGTGCTACAGGGGCAGCAAATGGAACTCTGTCCAGAGAGGGAAGAGAGAGCACTTTAGCATTGTGGAATATCTATTATACCCACAAATGCCTTGCTTTTATTTGGCTCAAACACTGTATGGTAAAGAAAAGGATATAACCAGCTTCTAAGATCGTTTACTTTTTTTTTATTTTTTCATTGTTTCAAGATTCACTGTTTATGCACCACACCCAGTGCTCCATGACATACTTGCCCCCTCTTATTACCCACCACTAGGCTCACCCAACCCCCACCCCTCCCTTCCAAAACCCTCAGTTTCTTTCTCAGAGTCCACAGTTTCTCATGGTTTGCCTCCCCCTCCAACTTACCCCTGTTCACTTTTCCTTTCCTTCTTATTTAATGGTTTAAAAAAATTTCTTAGGGAGGCACCTGTGTGGCTCAGTCTGTTGAGCGTCTGCCTTCAGCTCAGGTCATGATCCCTGAGTCCTGGGATCGAGCCTCCAGTGTAGGGAGCCTACTTCTCCCTCTCTCCCCTGCTCGAGCTCTCTTGCTATCTTTCTTTCAAATAAATAGATAGATAGATAGATAGATAGATAGATAGATAGATAGATAGATAATTCATTCTTTTAAAAAGATTTCTTGGGACTCAAATATTCCAAAGTATTACTCTACAAGTTACCATAAGATTATATTAAGGAGATTAGGGGAAAAAATGAGTGCAAGACAGCAACCTGATATATTTGAGACATCTTAAGAACCTGTTCATCACAGAAACATTTCTCCTAAGTGCAGTTATAACAGGTCATATGGATACATGAAAGGTAAATCTGTTTAATGTGGTTAATCAAAAAATGACAGCTTCTGAGTTTATAAATTTTGATTAAAGAAGAAACAAAATGATACCCTAGTGAGGTTGAATCATGGATAGTTTTATTCAGACTCCTACCAGTATGTATTTTTTTTTTTTTTTAAGATTTATTTGAGAGCGAGTATGAGCCTGGGGGGTGGAGAGCACAGGGAGCGTCAGAAGGAGAGAGAATCTCCAGCTGATTCCTTGCTGAGGAGGGAGCCTGTCACAGGTCACCTTTCATGACCTGAAATCAAGAGTCAGATGCTCAGGGCACCTGGGTGGCTCAGTTGGTTAAGCATCTGCCTTAGTTCAGGTCATGATCTTGGAGTCCTGGGATCAAGTACTGCATTGGTCTCTCTGCTCACTGGGGAGTCTGCTTCTCCCTCTACTTCCCCCCGCCCCCCATGTTCTCTCACTCACTTTCTCTTGAATAAATTCTAAAAAAAAAAAAAAAAAAAAAAAGTCAGATGCTCAACTAAGTAAAGCCAACAACCAGGCACCCTCTACCAGTACCTATTTTTGACAGTTAAGCATGCTGAGAGGTGAACTAGTCAGATGAAAAGCTGAGAAGCAATCAGAAGGTATACACGAAAATTAAGAACAGGATCATTCAAATACAAAACAAAGTGATTCATAATTGAATAATAATCCATTTCTTTTCCTGCTATTTTAGGTTGCTGTCAGCTGATTTATTCTTTTCAAAAGTCATTCCCCTTTTCACCCTATTTCTCTTCATCCTATTATCTCTGTATAAGTTATAGGTACCTTCTCCCACACGTCAGCTTCACAAAACTGTTCTTAAACCTCCATCTCTACTGGTAAAAACCAACTTAGTTTTTTCTGTTTGGTAGGTATCTTTATTTGTTTATTTTGATAGGTATCTTTAAATGTTAGTTGTTTTCAATTACAGTAATTTATTCTAACACACAGCCCATAATAATTTTATCCCTTACCTTCTATCCTATCTACTTACATACTTTCCCCATCTGCCTGCTTACCCATTTTTGCCCTAAACTGTTACTGTAGTATGTTGATTGAAAGCACGGTCAAGGGAAACCATGGGAGACTGTAAATGCCACAAGTATCAGGAATATTTAAAAACTGAATTATGTAATTATGCAGATTTGCTTTTCATATAGGAAAAAAACGATAATATGTGGCATATAAGTACACATACATATAATTCCATATCATCCATATTTTGGGTTTTCATTTATTGAAACATACGCCTTGTGTATTATTTGCAGAGCCAGATGACTTCGGTGATACACATTCCTTATTATTATAATATTAATAATGGAAACAACAGAAGTTCTACAGTATTACTTCATAAATAAGAATCCTATGCAAATAAGGAGGGAAACTGGGTGTTATTCATTTCCTTCTTTTATTTCATTATCATGATTGACTATCTTTTGCGAGGTCCCTGTCTGTTCTGGGAATAAATTCCATTATGTTTTAGAATTGCCTAGTCTTCTTTTTTTGAGATAGGCTACAGTGGTGCATTTTGAATTATATAGGTAAGCTTTAAACCTGAAAAAACTTTTGCTACTACATGAGTCTACTTGGGAAAAATTAAAAGCAAACATTTGTGAAAACTTCACATTTTTGTTTTTATTCTTATAACTATTTTTTTTAATTCTTAGGTTACTTTTTCTAGACATTGAAGATAAGTCTTAAATGATTTTCTTCGTAGTATTTTTTAAAGATCTAGTAACCTTATTATAGGAGAAAACTTATTTCCACAGCTTCTACACTCCCTATATGCTTCTAAAATTGTTACAGTTAATCATATGAAAGATTTGTGGAATTATGCTGAATAGAATGCACAACAGATTTTCTGTAACCTAATTTTGCCACGATTTTATTGCCTTATAAGTTTTAGGATTATGGGCCATATATTAAATTATTGTCATTATATAAACAACTAAGCTCTTAGGTTGCCTGGTGGCTCAGTCAATTAAGCATCCAACCTTTGCTTTTGGCTCAGGTCATAATCTAAGGGTCATGAGATCAAACCCCTCTCTGGGTTCCATGCTTAGTGCAGAGTCTCATTGAAATTCTCTCTTCCTCTGCTCCTTCCCCCGCTTGCACACTCTTTCTCCCTCTCTCTCTAAAATAAATAAATAAAATATTTAAAAAACAAAAACAAAGGGCACCTGGATGATCAGTTACTTAAGCATCTGCCTTCAGCTCAGGTCATGATCTCAAAGTCCTAGTATTGAACCCTGAGTCCTTCCTGCTACTCAGGGGGGAGTCTGGCTTCTCCCTCTGCCTGCTGCTCCCCTCCCCCGCTCATACTCACTCTCTGTTTCTCAAATAAATAAAATCTTTAGTAGCCATATCTGAATATTTAAAATGTGAATTAAATTTTTTTTAATTCCGGGGAGGTAGACAAACCATAAGAGACTTATTAATCTTAGGAAACAAACTGAGGGTTGCTGAGGGGTGGCTGGGTAATGGATATTAGGGAGGGTATGTGCTATGGAGAGTGCTGTGAATTGTGTAAGACTGATGATTCACAGACATGTACCCCTGAAGCAAATAATACTACATTATATGTTAATTAAATATGTTAATTAAATGTTATATATGTTATTTAAATTATGTTAATTAAATAGATAAGTTCATATTGTGAAAAAAAATTCAGTTTCTCATTGGCATTGGATGGGGCCATTTAAGATCTTTGTAACTTAACATATAGTCCTCATGAGAATCACCTGGGTATTTGTTCTTTTATGCATATAAATGCAAATTCCTTAGTTTAGCCTTCAATCTACTCAGTCTCCAAGAACAAAGAAATCTACATTTTTAATTAGCACAGTGAAGTTTGAGAACCTCCATATAATTATGAATAAAATCTATTTTGAGATATTTGTATACATGATAAAAGATTAACTATTTAAAACTGAATAATTAAAAGTTGATTACAAAATAGGTTTTCAAGTAGTCCACTTCTAGTTAAGGATAATTGGGTTCCTAAATTTCCCTTTTTTTACCTAAGATATTTTTCTTTGTAAACAGTACCTGGTAACTTAATATTACTACTGAATTTTCTCTTTCCTCTTCTGCCTCCTCTCTCCCTCTCTCTCTCCCCCCACTTCTCTCTCCTTTACCTCCAGCCCCTCC
>CM053606.1:67199266-67236076 GCA_028646535.1 Procyon lotor | reverse complement strand
GGCTTCCTGTAGAGCAGAGAGCCCGATGCGGGGCTCGATCCCAGGACCCTGGGATCTGACCTGGGCCGAAGGCAGACGCTTAACGACTGAGCCACCCAGGCGCCCCTCCTCCTTTAAGTATTATAGGAGGAAATGCTCTTGGAATAAAAACTTAAAATGTGGATGACAGAATAACCCTAAGTTGTTTTTAGGTAAAATCTCTGTCTACATTGATCACCAGAAAGTTCATAACAAATCTGTTAGAAATATTTCCATCAGGGTGCCTGGGTGGCTCAGTTGGTTAAGCGTCTGCCTTTGGCTCAAGTCGTGATGTCAGGGTCCTGGGATCCAGCCCCACGTGGAGTCCCCTGCTCAGCAGGGAGTCTGCTTCTCTCTCTCCTCTGTGATCTCTCTTGCTTTCTCTCTCTCTCTCAAATAAATAATATCTTAAAAAGGGGTGGGGCACCTGGGTGGCTCAACTGGTTAAGCAGCTGCCTTTAGCTCAGGTCATGATCCTGGGATCAAGCCCCACATGGGGTTCCCTGCTTGTCAAGGAGCCTGCCTCTCTCTCTTCCTCTGTCTGCTGCTTCTCCTACCGGTGCTCTCTCTGTCAAATAAATAAAAATCTTAAAAGAAAAAAAATGTTTCCATCAATAGGGAAGGAATCCTTTAGAACTAATCTGTGACAAAGATATCAATTGAAAGGTCATGAGTTGAAGAAATATATAATGTAGTCATTGTAGGGATGGCTTTTACAGGAAAAGAAATGTCTCATCATATGGATTATTCTCAAATAATTTTCTCATGAATAAAACTTTTAAGTTATAGATCTCAAAATTAGGAGCTGTCCAAATGGTGTATTAGTGAGTACACTGTCCGAAGTACATTTTTGTTTTTATTGGTATTCACATAAAATAACTAGGTGTAATAATGAACATATTATTAAACAATAAACTATCTTGGAAGGCAAGGATCAGATTTTATTTTTGTTCTCTAAATCTCAACATGTGTTTAATAGTAGTATGCAATCAAGAGATGTTGAACCAAGTAACTAATTCTTTCATTAATTCTTCTGAATAGACTGGATTATGGACAGAACTTGGAAAGATTGAAAATAATTTCTTAAAGCCACTCCACACAGGACTTAATATGTCAAAAGCACATTATGAAGCGGAAATTAAAAACAGCCAAGAAAATAGCCAAGGTTGGTAATGTAAAATTTTATTTTTGGTTAGGTCTAAAAATTAGTCAATTAGAACTGTCGATTATATTCAAAATAAAGAACTTTTTAATCTCATACTTGTTTATTTTCTAACAAACAAGGAAACATGACAGCTAAGTCATTTTATTTATAATTAAAATGATTTTTAGCAGATCTGTAAGCCAGTTAACACTGAAATTGGGTTAACAAAGATTTAAAACAAACTGAAGCATATTCTGGTTTAAAACCAGATTAAAATCAAATTCTGATTAAGCATCTAATTATATTACAAGTGTTTCTGTTTGGATATTACACTAACTTGGGTATGGCTCTGTGCATCCTTACCCTCAAGGAAATCTGCAAATTACGAAAAAGAATCTTAGATACAGAATTACTTTTTAAAATCAGCAAGCAATTCTATAATAATCTTTTGCTCTTTTCTATATAGCTATGGGGTACTTCTTAAAGGCATTTCTAAATTTTTTTTTTTACTGTAATAGGTATAATAATGAAAGCTTATAAATTCATTATTGAAATCTGGGAGTTGTTTTTAATGGTTAAATGTGACACATGATTTTTTTTTTTTCCTTCTCTTACAGAAGTCCAGAAGTCTAAAGATCTTTGTTCTGTAACTGTAGGTGGAGAAGAGATCCCTAATATGCCTCCTGAAATGCAGCTTAAGGTAGATCTGAAATTTTCCTAAGCTATATCCAGCTGAAGACTTTTGTTTTTTTGCTCTAATAGCAACATTAATTTAATACTAATTTCCCTTGGCACTGCAGGTCCTACATTCAGCTCTTTTCACATTTGATTTGATTGAAAGTGTTCTGGCTCGAGTAGAAGAACTCATTGAAATAAAAACAAAGTCTACCCCTGAAGAAAATATTGGGATAAAGTGAAACCTCCATTTCCTAAATAAAAACTAGTAAAATACTGTATTTTCCATTATGATTATTTAATACCTTTATAAAAATTTTCTGTAAAATACTCCTAGAAAAATAAATGTAGCTTTTCTCACTTACTGGTTTCTGTGATGACACATTATGGATCAGTAGTAGTATCTTTGGTTTTAAAAAGATGATTTACATGGTAAATAATGCCCATGTATGTAATTCTAAATCCTACTTAGCTGAAAATCCAATACAAATAATATTATATTATAATCTCATAAAATATAGTTGTATGCCTTCATTCATACAGTTGTAGTGAGTTTATAAATACATTTTACACTTTATATTCCAGTTAGATACTTTGTTACACTTCAGAATTCCTGGTGTCAAATAGGATATCACACCACTGTAAAAGTGTACAGAGAGGTTTTCAATTAGGCCAGCTGGTTACTTCTTTTAATTTCCCTTTCTTTCCCTACCTCAGGAGGAGTCTTAGGGGGCAGAGTCCCATCACCACTTCTCTAGCAGCAATTATAATATGAACGCATCTACAAACATTAAATTTAGATATACTGGCAGCCCTTGTGGAAAAGCTAAAAAGTGTATGTAACCTTTCCTTTACTGAGGGGCGAGTTAGAAAATGCTGTGTTTTTATTTTGTAGTAAATATTTTCCTTCCACCTTAATTTGTATCACTAAGAAACCATTTGAGTTTTATATGTATGTCCAAATTTTTTCTAAACATTATTAAAGGGATTACTCCATAAAACTGAACATCATTTTTAATCATATACATTTTATTCTTTTAAATTTTTAAAAAATCTTTAAATGTGTATTTGAACATTATAATTTAACTAGTCTAGTTATCTTAACATTCTTCCAAAAGAACTTTTGTAACTGATATTCTAATTTGGGTTAAATGAATCACTACTCAGTTTTAACTTTTGAAGTGTTTTCCAAACAGGACTTTGCTCAATGATGTAAGCCTCAGTTGTTATCATTCTATAGCAAATGCTATCTGTGTATGGTTTGGAGGCGGTCTGTAAGAAGTTATAAACATGCAACATTACTTACAGAAATAAGTAATTTTTATATAAGGGTCATTTTATAATAAGGGTCATATAAAAAACGTTCACTTGCTCCACAAGTATCTAATCACCTTCTTTGTGCTAAATACTATGTATAAGTTAATTATAATAGAAAAATGCTTGGTCTTTGTCTTTAAGGAATTTTAAACAAGCCAAAAGTAGAATGTTTTAAGAACTGCTTTAATACGGAGATCTGTTCCAAGTATAAGTAAAAAACACCTAACTCTGCCTAGGGCACACTTCACAGGGGAGGACAAGCATGAAAAGAAAGTGAAAATCATCCTATAAAATAGTATGTTTTCACTTTGACAGTTCTTGACTACAACCTGATCAATAATTATATTTTAGAACTTGAAGGAAAATTTAAGAAACCAAGGGCCAACACAGTGTATATCTGCCAAATGCTCTTTTGGCCTAAAGTTAGTCATTCTTGTAGTGGCTACTGGAAGTTAACTGAGAAGACAGGCTGAGTTCAGGCTTCAAAGAGCTGCAGGCTGAAAGAGCAACTTCTCTGAGGGGAAAAGGAGCAGAGTATTTGTTAATCCTGCTCAAGGGGGTGTGCATTTTGAAGTCAAGAACCTTAAAATCTGTAAGTGCTATATATGCATCATTTTCCAAAGTGACTCACCTTAGCTATAGTGCACATAAGATTAACAGCATTTACTGTGTTGTGTACTGGAAGTATCCGTAAGTTACTACCCAGGAATCTGAAAAATAATTCATAAATTAAATAGATCATATAACTTAAGCAGAAAGGAAACAGAAGCCTCTTATTGACTGTCATTTATTTATTCAAGCCCTGCCTTATTCCAAAGAAGATATGATAAGGCTTTATATCCAGAATTTAATAGACTAAAAAGTGTTCACTTTTTTGGTCTTGTAGGAAAATCTCAGAAATCAGCATGAACTGTGAAACTTGTCAGCCTGATTCCTGGAATAGCCATTAAGCCAGCATTTTATTAAATATGACAAGTTAACATTATAATGTTTATCTTTTAGCAAAACATAACTCACCTGCTTGGAAAGGATTAAGTACTAAAGTAAATACATGTGATTTAAGAAAAGTCTGTGGTACTATTCTTCCATACCTCTGTTGAATCCTGAATATCAGTTTCCATTCCTCAGGCCCATGGAGGGCAGCAGACAGAACCAAAAAACTCTTTTGGTGAATATTAATAAACTTCTCAATTTTTGCTAGAAATATTTCTTCAGCTGATATAAAGCATTCTTTAGCATCCATCAATAAAAATGCAAGTCCTAAATGTGTGCACAATAAAGGAAACAAATGATATATATGATAAAGGGTTAGTATCCAAAATATATACAGAACTTACAAAACTAAACACTAAAAACTTAAATAATCCAAGTAAAAATGGGCAGAAGACATTAATAAACATTTTTTCAAAGACATCCAGATGACTAACAGACACATGAAAAGATGTTCAAAAATCACTCATCATCAGGGAAATTCAAATCAAAACTACAAAGAGATATCACCTCATACCTGTCAGAATGATTAAAATGAACAGCACAGCATACAACAAATGTTGGCAAGGATGTGGAATAAGGGGAATCCTCTTGCATTATTGGTGGTTGCCATAAGGGAATTGGATGGTGGGATGGGTTAACTAGGTAATGGGGATGAAAAAAACTGCCTTCTCTGTCAACTGAAAATAAATATAAAACATCACTTTGTTGTAATAATCAAATTTTTGTAAACTCTGTAGAATCAACAAAAGTAGCTATAATATAGCTCTAAGTGTCCAAGACCCAAACTCGTAAGGAACAGAATTTATTATAACAAAACTCTTATACTACAAAATGATTTAGGTAATTCTTTGAAATACTTTATATAAAAGGATGACTTATTCTAGAGGAAACAACTTTGGTCAGTAACAATTTTCAAATCAAGGCACTGTACACAATGAAAGTAATGCCTTATTTTATTTTATTTTTTAAAGATTTTATTTATTTATTTGACAGAGAGACATCACAAGCAGGCACAGAGGCAGGCAGAGAGAGAGGAGGAAGCAGGCTCCCCGCTGAGCAGAGAGCCCGACGCAGGGCTCGATTCCAGGACCCCTGAGATCACGACCTGAGCCAAAGGCAGAGGCTTTAACCCACTGAGCCACCCAGGAGCCCCTATAATGACTTTTTTAAAAGCTGGAAATCAAAGAAAGATAATCTTAAGCCTTCAACTATTTCTTGGAGAAAACTTTGTAGAGAACATTATTATTAAATTAAAACAGTGAGCAGATAATCTAGGAATTTTTTTTCAAGATTTTATTTATTTATTTGTCAGAGAGAGTATAAGCAGATGGAATGGCAGGCTGAGGGAGAAGCAGACTCCCTGCTGAGCAAGGAGAGACTCAATCCCAGGACCCTGGGATCATGACCTGAGCCAAAAACAGTCACTTAACCAACTGAGCCGCCCAGGCATCCCAAAAATCCAGACTTTCTGAAACAGTATGAGGCCTGTGAGAATAGTCCTGAAGGGAAATTTGATCTAATTATAGCTCTTTAAAAGAGAAGACAATCTGAGGAAAGTGATTATATGCAAACTGAATGAACTTGGGCAATTTATATAAATCTTCCTGAACCTAAGTTCTATCTATAAGAATGTAATAATAATTCCTTCATAGGTTTGTTGAGAGGATTAAAAAAGATACTGTATATAAGTGGCCAAGGGACACAGGAGTTATTCAAAAACATTTCACTTCTCCCTAAAGGGCTCTCTGTTCAACCAGAAGGATGAGTTTGAAATTTGAAGCTGGACCACTTTTAGCCTGGAGTTTTATTTCTAGGAGGTTTTGAAAGCTGCCTGTCTTCCAAAACCTCTGCTAGAGTTACCATTCTATCTGCATCCCTCCTGGTAAAATACTTTCACCTCTTTTATCACGTTAATCATTTCCCTACCTTACCACAAATCTGTGCTCTATGGTGCTTCCTTCCCATCATCCTAGCCTTCTCATATCCTAATCTAATTCCTTCCTGTATTTTGCCCATGACAGTTGTACGATTTTATGATTTGAGGAATTTCTATTTGTCTTTTTGGTTCTTTTCTTTTAGTTAGTATTTGTTTCTATTATATTCAGCAGACTTGTACAAAATCCTGAAAAAACATTCTGCTATATTGTTTTTATATATGGCTTTTGACCAGTGTTGTGATTTTGGCCTATTTGTTAATACTGGTAACACTTTACTGACTGTTGGAGAGATGGCTTTGTTCTACTTGCATCTTAGTTCCAAAGCATGTTGTTCTTACTATCCTCTACCAGATTCCACTGGTTCAACTTTAGATCAACAATAATTTTTTCTGTTCGTTTAAAGAGGGAGAGAATCTTAAGCAGGCTCCATGCCTAGCACAGAGCCCAATGCAGTACTTGATCTCACAACCCTGAGATCATGACCTGAACCCAAAGCAAGAGTTGAATGCTTAGCTGACTGAGACACCCAGTGCCCCCAATTATAATCTAAACAGGAAATGTACATTGTAGCTGGCCATGTGTACTACTTTTGCAGCAGTAATAAAGTTTTATACATTTATTTCTCCCAAAAGATAACACCTTAAGCTTATTACCTGGTTTTTGAATGACTATTAGGACTTATACTCATATATTTTATGAGACTTAAATCAAGACAGTTAACAAATATACCGTACCAGAAACAGAAAAGATAACTGATCCATTTTCCACTGAATCTGAATACCGAATCCTGTGGCTTCGATTTTCTAGGGCAGTTGCAACTTCGTAACTCTAAAAAATTTTTTTTTCAGAAACACAAACTTAAGACATGCTTAGAATGAATCCTTTTTTTTTATTAAAGCTAAAGAAAAAATTAAGTTTAATAGCTTCTTTTATAACCACTTAAATATTTGTTCATCAAAGGAGATAGTAAATTTGCTCTCTGGTGAAAACAACACTTAAAGCAAAAATATTTAGTTCTACTGAAACACTGTGTTTGGAAATGAATTGTGCAAAACCAAGGACAATATTAAAGAACTATAAGAGAATAAATGCAAACTTTGTTAAAAAAAAACAACTTGGAGACAGATTTTGACATGCATTAATGTAAATTGGAAGGTGGGTGGTGGTGAGTTTCTTAGATGGTTCACAATACCATGAAGTGCCAGACATATAATATACCACAAGGAGACAACCAATTCTTCAATTCATTTCTGTACATTACAGTTACTTTTATATTTTTTTTAATTTTAAGATTTTATTTGTCATAGCACAAGCAGGGGGAGTGGCAGGCAGAGAGACAAGTAGACTCTCCACTGAGCAAGAAGCCCAGAGCAGGACTCAATCCCAGAACCCTGGGATCATGATCGGAGCTGAAGGAAGATGCTTAACCGACTAAGCCACCCAAGTGTCCCTAAATTTATATTCTTTAAAAATATGTGTTTATTAGAGAGAGAACACACGGGGTGGGGGAGGGAGGTGGCCAGAGGGAGAGGGAGAGAATCTCAAACAAACTCTCTGCTTAGCGCAGAATCTGACATAGGGCTTGATCTCACAACCCTGAGATCATGACCTGAGCTGAAACCAAGAGATGCCTAACTGACTGAGCCACTCAGGCACCCCTTTTATTATACATTTAAAATATTTTAAGCCTCAGACGAGACAGAAAACATGTATAAACACAGCAACAAGGCTTCTATCTTAAATGCCATTTAAAAAATCATCTCATTTCCTATTCTATCCCATCCTAATTACTCAGATCACTTATCCAAGCCACTAAGATATAAGTGGTTAAATACTGTTTACTGATTGGTTACAATTCAAGCTGGCTGTTCTCCAAGTAGACAAAAATCCTTTAGGTACATTAATTTTACACTTTGCTTTAGAAAATGTATATTTTAAGTATACAGGCTGGAATTATGTATAAAATAAATGCTTCCCTTCTGTCCTACAGAGAGTACTTTGTGCCAAACAGATCCTGACCTAGAGTAGTACAACTATGGCTCTTCCCATGAGTTTTCGTCTGCTGTTTTAAAATTATACATTGATTCCAGCAATGGCAGACTAAGTAATTTAGGCCAAACCTCCTGCTGAGACAACTAGAAAAGCTGGACAATTTTTAAAATCTGCTTGAATGCATCAGAGAGCTATCAGTATAGTAAAAAATTCTAGGGCCAAAATCTATACAGAAATTCAGAGATAAGAGACCAGCATTTAGGCCACCTTTTCCCTACAGGCATCTGCCAATTCAAAAGGAGATGAGAGGCTGAACACAGTTCTGCCAAAACTAGAACAGCTCTCACAGGGACTATAGCCTAGCTTCAAAGCATTTCAACCCCTGAAATTGTCATTCGGTATATACTGTATTACTAGTGCTCCCAAGCACCTTGCAGAAGCACTCCCTAGAGTAACCTTTCTCAATCAGGTTTCCTCATATGAACTACAAAGAAAATTATTTGAGTGACTGTTTTTTCAATTCTCACATAAGTAGTACCATTCTAGTTGTAGTTCATTTATTACATACAATAGCTGCTTTAGGGCTTGGATTGCCAGATCTAGCAAATAAAAACACTCAGTTGAATCTGAGTTTCAGAAAAACATAATTTCTTAGTATAACTATTTCCCATGCAATTTTGGGAGGTACTTATACTAATTTCATTGTTTACCTAAAGCCCAAATGTTGTTAACTGACTGTCCTATATTTTATGGGGCAACCCTTAGGGCTTTGGGGATTTAATTCTTGTAAAATTAAGATGTCTTAGAGGAACAGAACACTATTCTAAGCCTCAAATTATTTCTATAATTTTTCACATACAAATTCCAACACACAACCAATAATAATCAGACATACCAAGAGATAAAATTACTTGAAAGAACTATGAGAAACAACAGGCAATAGAAACAGACTCACAGGGGATGTTACATACAGTGAAGTCACATCAGATACATACCTTAAAATAGTGATGTTTACTATGTTCAAGGAGATGAAAGACAAGTTTGAGAATTTTGGCAAAAAAGCCCACAAACTATAAAAGGATATAACAGATAAAACAGATATCAAAGAGTCAGGAAAGCTTCATAAAATATGAGTGAACCTTTAAAATGGAAAGGAGTTTACTAAGCAGACAAGAAAGAGGGAAAATGTGAGAAGACCATGAACAGAAAGAGTAAAGGCAAAGGCATTCAGACCCAAAAGTATGATTCTTAAAAGTGTGTAAGGTGTACACAAATCAGTTAGTTTGGAGATGGTATTAGGAATAACTGCTGGCATATCCTAAGAAACCATGCATGCCACATTAATGAATTTCAATCACATTCTATCAGTAGCTATATCTATATTGAGTATTTGTCAAATCACTATGCTGTACAACTGGAAACTATTTTAATATTGTATGTCAACTATATTTCAATTAAAAATAATAAATTTTTAAAAATCATACTCTGGGGTGCCAACTAAAAGAATTACAATAAAAATAATAAAAGAAAATAATAAAGATAAAATAGAAAGTACTGAATTAAGAAAAAAACAGCCAAGGAGTGCCTGGGTGGCTCAGTCGTTAAGTGTCTGCCTTCAGCTCAGGTCATGATACCAGGGTCCTGGTATCTAGAGGTATTTTACCTCTAGAAGATCCTCATTGAGGTAATTTCTAAATTATATTTTTCAGATAAAAAGAAAGCTATTTAAAATGGGAGGTCTGGACCAAAAGAAGGAAAGAACAGCAAAAACAGTAGCGAAGACATAAGTAAATCTAAACAAATGCTAATTTTTAAAAAGTTAAAAAATAGAATTAAACTAAGTATGATAACAACAAGATATAATACATAAAGGGATGAATTAAAGGGTTCTAATATTCTTTTGTCACTTAGGAGGAGATTAAAAGTAATTATTCACTGTGGATTTTGTGGAGGTAAGTATACATGTTATAATTTCTAGGGAAACTACTAAAATAGTAGAAATAGAGCATACAATTTCCAAAGCTAATAAAAGAAGGAAAGAGGGCAGGGAGGGAGGGAAAAAGGGAAGGGGACACAGAGAGAGTGGGAAGGAGAAGGGTAGCGAGAAACAAATCAATACAAAAAAATTACAAGGAGATATAAAAGAAACAGAAATAAGACAAAGCAAGACAGTTAAACATAATAAACAAATGAGTTATGAAGTTATTCTTGGCAAATTAGCATGGATTGCTGGCTCCCTCTCAAAATCAGTATCAAAAAGCTATAGAATTTAGAGAAAAACAGGAATTCCAGAAACCTAACAAAAACAAACAAGAAAAAAGCCAATGAGGCTTAAGGCTGTCTTAAACTGGTTTGTGTTACGGAACTAGATGGCAAAAGCCAATAGGGCAAAGTACAGCTTGACGTAGGAGTGGGAAGACAGAAAGGATTAAAAAAAATCTTATTTTTAGTCTTAGTCTCTCCTCCTTCATCTTTACTGTGGAACAGTCATTTATTGCCCCTTCCCTCTAGACATCAACTAGTGTCCATAGATAAATAGTAGGGCAATGGAGAAATTCTGTTGGCTGAGGAGCTAAAAATAGTTGTGAACTGACCAACTGCCTTCAGGCATTCAACTTCCCATCCTTTCCCCATCCAAACTGTGGAGACAGCCTCCCTCTAATGCCACTAAGGTACACAGATCAGTTTCTGTGGTTTATTTCTTCAAAAATGTTAATGTGAGTGTCACTGTGTCTCGAATCCTTTAACATCTCTATTAGAATAGGCTTATAGAGAAAAAAGAACTATAAAAAAATTTCCAGCCTTCAAATATTTAGAGAAGTAGGATGTTGAAAATGGATGCAGTAAAGTTTAGAATTTATCTTTAAAATACATTTAGTGTATGTTCTTGCAGATCCACAGACCTTTGGAGAATCAAGCTAAGGATATTTTAAAATACTGTCCCATTTGCTTTTAATTTTTAAATTAAAGATCAATGGCCAAATGCCTCTTTACCTTAAGAGATGAGCTAATAATAATAGTGGTTGTCCATTTTATTTTTTCTTTTCTGCCATATTCAGCCATCTCTCTGTCTCTGGATCAACCCAGCTTCTAATGGTGCCACAATCTGAAAAAAAGAAAGAGCAAACAGGACAATGTAAAAACATTTGATGAATGAAAATTAAAGATAGAAATGAAACTAGGTTAATGGAGACATTCTAAAGAATATGTGAAAGTTAAAATCTGACACTGAAAAGTATCTGTCTTGTTACACATTAACCTTGTTCATTACCATGTTTCATATTGCATGCAATACCATGCTTCCTACTGTTAAAAAGGAGAAAGAACACCCAAAATGTAGTCACTTGTGCTAGATCCTACACCAGTAAACCAAACCTTAATACCTAACCTAACTACAGTTTCAACTCCCTTGAATGTATAATCTTTAATCAGTCAACACCAAATTACCTGGTTAGCACTAGTGAAATAAATAATAAACCCAATAAACCCCTGCCTTTCCCCTCAGGAAGGCAACTTTGCCTGAAACAATGCATTCTTTGCTAATAATTTCTTTTTTCCATCTGTCTTTAAAAACCTCCCTTTTCTCCACTCTACAGTGAAGTTCCTTTTCCTTGTTAATTGGGATGTTGCCCAATTCATGATTCACTGAATGAAGCCAATCTGATTTTTAAATTTACTTGATTGAATTTTTGTTATTTAACTCTATTAAAAGCAATGGTTCCCATTTCAGGGCTCTAACTTCATAAAAGACTTGTGTCAAGAACTGTGAAAGGTCTGTGGCTTTATTGTATTTGCAAGCTAAAAAGAAGTTAGCCTGCCACAGTTTCATGGATATAACAAAAGACGTAAGACTCCTGGATCAGAGGACAAAGAATTATTTTTTGTTTTCTTTTTTTACTCACAGCATGAGAAGTAATCTCATTCTCTCTCTTTTAAAAAGATTTATTGTTGGGGCACCTGGGTGGCTCAGTGGGTTAAAGCCTCTGCCTTCGGCTTGGGTCATGATCTCGGGGTCCTGGGATCGAGCCCCACATCGGGCTCTCTGCTCAGCGGGGAGCCTGCTTCCTCCTCTCTCTCTCTCTGCCTGCCTGCCTCTCTGCCTACTTGTGATCTCTCTCTGTCAAATAAATAAATAAAATCTTTAAAAAAAATAAATAAAAAGATTTATTGTTTTATTTTTTATTTTTTTAAAGATTTTATTTATTTATTTGAGAGAGAGAGAGATCACAAATAGAGAGGCAGGCAGAGAGAGGAGAGGGAAGCAGGCTCCCCGCTGAGTAGACAGCCCATCATGGGGCTCGATCCCAGGACCCCGAGACCATGACCCGAGCTGAAGGCAGAGGCTCCAACCCACTGAGCCATCCAGGAGCCCCATGAGAAAGAGAGAGAACATGAAGGGTTGGGGAGAGGGAGAGAGCGAATATCAAGCAGACTCCCCACATGGTACAGAGCCCAACATGAGGCTCAGTCTCACAACCCTGGGATCATAACCCGAGCCAAAATCAAGAGGCAAATGCTTAACTGACTGAGCCACCCAAGCACCCCAGTATCTTCATTCTCTTGCAGCAATTCCCCAAGTCTAATTCTCACATGCCTATGGGGAAACAGCCAGGTAAAATCAGAAGAAACAGTGAGTTGTATTTTAGGACAGGAAGCCTGAGCTTAGGAATCCCTAATTTTTATAATGGGCTGCAATCAAACCTGCCGTGTGCTTTAGAGAAAACACTATCTCTAACCTACAAAATTATTCACTACACAAACATCCCTGAAAAGATAGTTGAGGGATGGGGACAATATATTTGTATTTCTGTTGGTGCTGTTAATGCCTGTCTGGTGACCATACTTTAAGAAATGCTGTACTGGGGCACCTGGGTGGCTCAGTGGGTTAAAGCCTCTGCCTTCAGCTCAGGTCATGATCTCAGGGTCCTGGGATCGAGCCCCACATTGGGCTCTCTGCTTGGTGGGGAGCCTGCTTCCCCCCCCCCTCTGCCTGCCTCTCTGCCTATTTGTGATCTCTCTGTCAAATAAATAAATAAAATCTTTAAAAAAAAAAAAAAAGAAAAAGAAAGAAATGCTGTACTAAAGGAAGGAAGAATATTCTGGGCAAGAACAATACAAAGTGGAGGAGCAAGACGGCAGAATAGTAGGAGACCTAAATTTCATCTTGTCCCAGGAATTCAGCTAGATAGTCATCAAACCATTCCAAACACCTCCAAACTCAACAGGAGATTGAAGAAAGAATAGCAAGAACAGCAGCAATTCTATCAACAGAAAAGTGACCACTTTATGGAAGGTAGGATGTGCAGAGAAGTGAATCTGAGGTGATATATGGGAAGACAGACCTCGGGGGGAGGGAGTCTCCGTCAGCCAGCTCCCGGCAAGTGATAGAGCAGCAGAGTGCAAAATCGGAACTTTTAGAAGTCTGCTCCACTGAGAGACATTGCTCCAGTGGCTAAGTGGAGGGATGGAGCCCTTGCTGGGACAGTGTAGTCTCAGGACCCTCAGGGTCACAGAAAGACCGAGGGTGCCTGAGTGTGGCAGAGCTCCCAGGTATCAGAGCAGGGAAGCTGGCTGCAAAGATGGAGTGAAGGAGTGGGCTCTCAGCTCAGAGTTGCATAAACCATGATCCCCGGCACAGTCAGGCCACTGCTCTTCAAGCAAGGACCCCACAAGTGGCAGCTCTGGGAAGACCCTCCCCTTCCTCCACCAGGAATAGTGGCAAGGCAGCACACTGCAGGGATCGGCTGGGTTTGGAGACTCCACAAGGGGTCGTGCACCAGAGATAGGAATGCTTGGTCACAGGCTGAGTGAGCACAGAGTGTGGCGGGGGAACAGGGAGAAAGGAGTGACTAACTGTTTTTCTCTGAGGGCACACTAAGGAGTGGGGCCCCGAGCTCTCGGCTCCTCTGGGCCAGAGATTCAGAGGCCACCACTTTTATTCTTGTCCTCCAAAGCTGTATAGAAAGTGTTCAGGGAACAAAAGCTACCAAGAGCAAAACCAGCAGATTACTTAGCCTAAGAGCTTTACCCCTAAGAACAGGAACACGGCAAGGCTGTCCACTATCACTATTGCTGTTCAAAATAGTACTAAAAGTCCTAGCCTCAGCAATCAGACAACAAAAAGAAATAAAAAGCATCCAAATTGGCAAAGAAGTCAAACTCTATTTGCAGATGATATGATACTTTATGTGGAAAACCCAAAGACTCCAAGACTGCTAGAACTCATACAGCAATTCACTAAACTGTCAGGATATAAAATCAATGCACAGAAATCAGGTGCATTTCTATACACCAACAACAAGACAGAAGAAAGAAAAATTAAAGAGTCGATCCCATTTACAATCACACCCCAAACCATAAGACACCTAGGAATAAATCAAACGAAGGAGGCAAAGAATCTGTACTCAGAAAACTACACAGTGCTTATGAAAGAAATTAAGGAAGACACAAAGAAATGGAAAAACGTTCCATGCTGATCGTTGGAAGAACAAATATTGTGAAAATGTCTATGCTAACTAGAGCAGTCTACACATTTAATTCAATCCCTATCAAAAAAACCATCAATTTTTTTCAAAGAAATGGAACAAATAATCCTAAAATATATTTGGAAACAAATAGCCTGAGGAATGTTGAAAAAGAAAAGCAAAGCTGGTGGCATCACAATTCCAGACTTCAAGCTCTATTACAAAGCCGTAATCATCAAGACAGTATGGTACTGGCACAAAAACAGACACATAGATCAGTGGAACAGAACAGAGAGCCCAAAAATGGACCCTCAATTCTACGGTCAACTAATCTTCACAAAGCAGGAAAAAATGTCCAATGGAAAAAAGATGGTCTCTTCAACAAATGGTGTTGGGAAAATTGGACAGCTACATGCAGAAGAATAAAATTAGACCATTTCCTTACACCATGTACAAAAATAGACTCAAAATGGATGAAAGACCTAAATGTGACACGGGAATCCATCAAAATCCTTGAGGAGAACACAGGCAGCAACCTCTTCAACCTCAGCCGCAGAAACTTCATCCTAGAAACATCACCAAAGGCAAAGGAGGAAAGGGTAAAAATGAACTAGTGGTACTTCATCAAGATCAAAAGCTTTTGCAGAGCAAAGGAAATAGTCAACAGAACCAGTCAAAAGACAACTGACAGAATGGGAGAAGATATTTGCAAATGACATATCAGATAAAGGGCTAGTATCCAAAATCTATATAGAACTTATCAAACTCAACATCCAAAGAACAAATAATCCAGTCAAGAAATGGGCAGAAGACATGAACAGACATTTCTGCAAAGAAGACATCCAAATGGCCAACAGACACATGAAAAAGTACTCAACATCACTTAGAATCAAGGGAATACAAACCAAAACCACAGTGAGATACCACCTCACACCAGTCAGAATGGCTAAAATTAACAAGTCAGGAAATGACAGATGTTGGCGAGGATGTGGTGAAAGGGGAACCCTCCTACACTGTTGGTGAGAATGCAAGCTGGTGTGGCCACTCTGGAAAACAGTATGGAGGTTCCTCAAAAAGCTGAAAATAGAGATACCCTGACCCAGCAATTGCACAACTGGGTATTTACCCCAAAGATACAAATGTAGTGATCTGAAGGGGCACATGCACCCGAATGTTTATAGCAGCAGTGTCCACAACAGACAAACTATGGAAAGAACCCAGATGTCCATCAACAGATGAATGGATAAAGAAGATGTGGTATATATATATATATACAATGGAATATTATCCAGCCATCAAAAACCATGAAAATCTTGCCATTTGCAACAATGTGGATGGAACTAGAGGGTATTATGTTAAGCGAACTAAATCAATTAGAGAAAGACAATTATCATATGATCTCACTGATTTGGGAATCTGAGAAACAAGACAGAGAATCATAGGAGAAGGAAGGGAACAATGAAACAAGATGAAATCAGAGAGGGAGAAAACCTTAAGAGACTCTGGTCTCAAGAAACAAACTGAAGGTTGCTGGAGTGGAGGGTGGTGAGAGGGATGGGATGGCCAGGTGATAGACATTGAGGAGGGTATGTGTATGGTGAGTATTGTGAATTGTGTAACACTGATGAATCACAGACCTGTACCCCTGAAACAAATAATACATTACATGCTAATAAAAAAAAAGAGAACAACACAAAGTACTGTACACATTGGCAACCAGATAATAAAAGAAAATGATATAATAAGAATTTCAAAAAGATCAGTGTGCTAAAGTTTAAAGAGAGGAAACGTAAAAATTAATTATTGTAAATCTAGTAGCAGTAAGGTGAGTTTTACTGTGGTCCAAATTTGGCATGTTTCTATGGGCACCTGGGTGGCTCAGTGGGTTAAAGCCCCTGCTTTCTGCTCAGGTCATGATCTCAGGGTCCTGGGATCGAGCCCCGCATTGGGTTCTCTGCTCAGCGGGTAGACTGCCCCCCCCCCCGCCTGCTTGTGATTACTCTCTGTCAAATAAATAAGCTCTTTAAAAAAATAATAAATTTGGCACGTTCCTGATCATTACTGGCACTGAGACTCTTTCCATATTTCCATAAAAAAGCCATATTTCCATTCCTGTGAAATGGGTATGTCTTTTGTCCATTTTTCTATTAGATTTCCCTTTTCTTTTTCTCATTCATTTGTAGGATTTCCTTACATATTCTAGATATTAATTTTTGTCAGTTATTTGTATTTTCTTCCAGTTTAGACTTGCTTTTTCCCCTTTTTGATATTATTTGATATACAACTTAAAATTTTCAATGTTGTCAAATTTGTCAATGTTTCCATTTATTCTCAGTGCTTTTTCTTAAGAAATCCTCTCTACCCAAAATCATAAATATTCTTTCACTGTCTTCTAAATTTTTAGTCTTTCACATTTAAGTCTTTAATTCTTCTAGAATTTTGTATTGAGTCTGAAGTAGGGATCCAATTTCTTTTCTAAAAATATGGCTACTTTATTGCCCCAACACTATTTAGTAGTCTTTTCTCCCGTGGTTATTTGCAATGCCACCTTAGTGACACATTGGTTTCATGTATTCATAGGTCTGCTTCTGGGTTCTCAATGTCATGCTGTTTTTAATTTTATAGTTTTAAAGAAAGTCTTTTTTTTTTTTTTTAAGATTTTATTTATTTATTTGACACAGAGAGAGAGATCACAAGTAGGTAGAGAGGCGGGCAGAGAGAGAAGGGGAAGCAGGCTCCCTGCTGAGCAGACAGCCTGATGTGGGGCTCGATCCCAGGACCCTGAAATCACGACCTGAGCTGAAGGCAGAGGCTTTAACCCACTGAGCCACCCAGGCTCCCCAAAAGTCTTGATTTCTATATAGGAAGTCCTAATATCTTACTCTTCTTTTTCAGCAGTGCTATTTGTGTTCTTGGGTCTTTTTTCTTCCCTATAAATTTTACTTTTTTTTTTTTTTAAAGATTTTATTTATTCATTTAGAGAAACAGAGAGAAAGAGAGAGAGAGAGATCACGAGTTGGGAGAGGGACAGAAGAGAGAGAGCATCACAAGGAGACTGTACATTGAGTGCAGAGCCTGACATAGGGCTCAATCTTATGACCCTGAGATCATGACCTGAGCCAAAAGGCTTAACTGACTGAGCCACCCAGGTTCAAACCCTCCCCATAAATTTTAAAATCATCATGCCAGTTGCTTTAAAAAACTGATAGAGGATCTTTAAAATTAGAAGTGCATTTGTCTATAAAAAATTTTGGAAAATACAAAATTATGAAATTGAATCTTTCCCCATTTATGAATATGGTGTATCTCTCCTTATATTTAGAACTTATACTCCAATGTTTTCACTTAATATCTGTCATAAGCTATTTCCTTACATATTTTTAAGAAATATGTAAAGGCTATATAATTTTCTATTGTACGGATATGCCACCCTCTATTTGACCCTTATGCAGGAAAGGAAAATAATTTTCCTTTTATCCTATGAGTTCTTAGCTGAGATCCCCTATAATAAAAGACAAATTAACAAGAAAAAAACAAACCATTTTTTTAAACATGTATACTTCACATGTACATGGAAGATAACCAGAAAAAATGAGTTAATTCCTTGAGAGAGCCTAAACCACCACCTTAAATACCATCTTCCGGTAAAGAAAAAAGATGTTGTGGGAGAGGCCAGTATTGAGAAGTTACCAGGAAAAACACAGTAAACAAGAGTAAAGTTCACCATGCAGATTTAACTCAGTGCCATCTTTAAGTTTCTTGTGATTTAGAGTTATCCTTCTCTTCCTGATACAGAGAGGAAGATACGTAAAAAATGGAGACTTTCTTCACAAGTGTAAATGTACCTTATAAAAGGGCAACTTCTACTCTGTTTTCAGAGCTTCTCCTAAGTCTCTATTTCTTAAAATCATCAGCTCAAAATAATCTTTCTGTCAAGCAGGCATATTCTGCTACCCTTCAATTATCCCTGGTAATTTACATCGGACATTTGATCTGGTCCCAAACTTTTCAAATTATAATTTGCAACATGAATTATCCTGCATAACCAAAAATATCCTATTCCTCCCCAATTAAAATCCTTTAATGATTTACCAGGGCCTACTAAAGGTGTACAAATTCTATCCTTTTCAGCGTCATGTCCTACCATTCCTTAACATATTTGTGTTCTATCTTTTCTGAAGAACCTATAGTCCTAAACAAGATATGCTTTTTCACACCTCATTTCTTTATATATTCTGACTAAAATTCCCCTCACTTTCTTGTCAATTCCTAGTTATTTTTAACAATTAGCAGTTTGTGTGTTACTTCTTCCAAAACCTTTCCCTATTCTCCACAGGCAATCAGGACTTTGCTCTTCTGTGGACCTATAGTACCCCAAGCATATCTGTTAAATTATTCATTAATATAAATTTCTTTACATAGTTTCATTCTCAACGAAGAAACTTCTCATTGGAGGCTCCTCAAGGAGAGGGACCATGTTTTATTCATCTTTGCATTCCCAATGCCTAGCACAGTGCCTGGCATTTTTGCTAAATACAAGTGGTAGTCCAGAAGTCAGAAGCAAAATAAAGGTTATGGCAAGCTGGGAACAAGGTTAAATCCTGGATGATTGCCATTAACAGTGGAAGGTTTTTGCCATGTGTCTTTATGAGTTAGAAATACGTGGTGTAGAGATGAATCAAGCTAGCTTAAAAAGTACCATCCCTCACAGTGTCGTAGTCTTTCTTCCTAGCAAACAAGGCAGGGTTTGCTGAGTTTACCTGGTGAGACTCTGAGTATTCTGGGATCAGATTCTTAGGAATAGACTGAAGTCACATGAACTCCTTTCCTGGGTCATACCTACCCTTTCACTATATCTGACATGCAGCTGGCCAAGGCACCAACAAGAGCTCAGCATATCTATAATGAACTCTAGTTCTCTATCAGGTTGACCAAAGGGCTGGGGGTAAAAAAAAAAGTGTGGGGGATTTTATAAGTAAATATATGTGGCAGCTGTGTAGATGAACTAATCACTTTCACCATAAGACATAAGGAAGCCAAAGTACTTTACCATAATGTGGCTGATGATTTGTTGGGTGATGGGTAGGGACAAATAAATGTGTATATGTTAGGCAATAAACAATGCTTTCAAAAACTATGCTATAGGGGTGCCTGGGTGGCTCAGTGGGTTAAAGCCTCTGCCTTCGGCTCAGGGCATGATCTCAGGGTCCTGGGATCGAGCCCCGCATCGGGCTCTCTGCTCGGCGGGGAGCCTGCTTCCCCCGCTCTCTGTCTGCCTCTTTGCCTACTTATGATCTCTCTCTCTCTCTCTGTTAAATAAATAAATAAAATCTTTAAAAAAAAACAAAACTATACAGATCTGTGGTTAGTGTACAAGTGGCAAAATAACCTGTGGAGGCAGAAAAATTCTTCAATTCTTACATGGTAATAAAAAACTTACATCCTATAGAGGCTGTGTTCTTGGTGAGAGCTTTTCTTATTACCAATTTACTATCACCTTGAATAAATGGAATGATATGTAATCAGAAATGAATTAAATGACCTTCTAGGTCTTTACCCTGAGCACATATGCTATAGTTCATAATAAATAAACAAACAGAATTGCATGCTTACAAAACATCTTGTTGGCTGTCAAGAAACATTTTGAAGAGGATGTAGTGACTTGACTTGGTGGCAAAAACGGCAAGAAGTGAATGGCCATTGGGAAAGTAGGTACCTGGTACTCCACATATTTAAGAATCTTCCCTGAAGAACTCTGGAAATAGTTCCCAAATGCTTATTCTTGCCTAAAATAAGGCCAATTAGATGCAAAATTGTTTTAAACTAGAAGTAGTATACGGGGTTGAGTTCCATGAGTTGCAGCAGAGTCTAGTCAGAAATAAAAGAGGAAAAAGAAAACCTGCATATGTAGTTAAATGTATAAAAATAAATTTCCAAACACATTTAAAAGAAGAAAAATAAAAAAGAAAGATGCAATGCAAAATCCAGGAGGATCAAATATAAAGACAAATTCTAGAAGCAGAATGAAGGTTCCTGTCACTGAGTTTAGTTTAACGTCTGATGAAAGGTAAAGAAGTAAAAATGTGTTAGCAAAAAGAAAAACTATATTAGAATATTGGTGGTGTGTCTGCAGAGGAGGGGTAGAATTGCAAAAACAAAATGGGTGCTTATAGCTTTTATGATTCAGTGAGGATGTGGAGTGTATGTGGAATATATGTCAAATATAAGGCATGCATTCAGACCTTTTGGTAGAAGATTCATAGTATAGTAGAAAAAATACAATGGGAGTTAGACCAGGGTTCTAGTCTTAACCTCTAATACTGTAATCATTCAATGTCTTTAAACCTATTTCCACACATATAATTACACGAGATGAATAATACTGGGTTGCCAATATCTCAGTCATTAAAAAAAATCAAATGACATAATACATATTAAAATACAAACATATTATCATTATATACTTTAATCAATCTTTCAACCAAAACAATAACTTATTTTCAGAAGACTTTTGGTACTTTTTTCAAATATTCCAACACAAATAATCCCTGTTACATTTTTCTCCCAAGAGATCCCTTCTCATTCCTGCAGATATAAACTGGATATTTCTCGGATTCATTAGCTGTCATCTTGGGACTTCCCATCACCTCTTTCCTGTGTTAGAGTCATGTTTCCCTTTCCTTGATTTATTCTTTTGTTTCACTGAAACATTCTTTAGTAGTTCCCTTTAAAAGAGTATGCACAGCAAATGATATGAAGACAGATATACTTTGAGCCCTTATATGTATGAACATCTTTATCCTATCTTCATATTTGACTGGTATTTATAAATATATGTACATGTGTATGTGTGTATTTATGTATGTTTGTGCCTATGTATCCTATTAGATATATTTTCTTTCAGAACGTTATAAATATTACTCTAGTGGTTTCTAGACAACCAATATAGCTGTGGACATTTCATGCTGATTCCTATTCCTACTGTGTAAGTGATTTATTTTTCATTTGTTTTATCTAAAAGCTTTTTTAATACCTTAATGTTTAGTATCTTTCCTAATCTCTAGTGTTCTGAAATTTCACAACAATGTGTCTTTAGGTAGATCTTCTTACCTGCATTGTACTAAGTACTCAGCAAGACCTTTTAATTTGGATACTCATGTTCTTCAATTCTAGAAAACCATTTTGTAATACTTTTTTAATATTCCCAATATTCTTTCTTTCTTTCTTGGAACTGCTATTAGTTGGGTCTTTAGATCTCATAGCTTAATCTTGGTTTTTTACTGTTTTCATTTTTTTTTTGGGGGGGGTCATTTTCTAGGTGATTTTTCCTAAGCAGCTCTAAAAGTTTTTTCTTAAACTTTTTTTTTTTAACCAGTTGCCCTGGCGTATGCAATGTACATTTACATCCAATCCAAGTTTATTTTCCAATAATAGTATACCACTTCATAAATAGTACAAGTAACATAATAAAAAATATTCCTAAGTCCTCCATCCTATCCCTTATGTCATTGCTGTCATTCTTTTCACTTTTACATAAGCTATAACCATCATATACATTGTTGTTGCTATTTTGAGCAAGTTTTTATCTGTTAGATGAATGAGGAACAATAGAAATAAGTTTTTAATTTACTTTCACCTATTTCTTCTCTATTGTTTTCCCTTTCTTCATATAGATCTGGGTTTCCAACAGTCATTTCTCTTCTCTCAAGGAATTTTTTTTAGGTTGGACAATGTGTTTTTATTTTATTTTTAAAGTTTTTGTTCATATTCCAGTTAGTTAACATATAGTTAACTATAACTGTCAAGAAATTCTTAACATTTCTTGCAAAACAGATCAACCAGCAATCAAATCTCTCAATTTCTACTTATCTGAGAAAATCTTTATTTCTCCTTCACTTTTGAAGGAGGACACAGGAGGACAGAGAACTCTAGGTCAGTGGTTTTATTTCCTCAATAATTTAAGTATTTCACTCTACTCTCTTGCTTGCATGGTTTACATGCAATTCTATCCAAGATCAGGGTGCCATCCCAGATGGGTTCTGATGAGAACTTTTGTCCTAGCTTGCAGATAGTTGGCCACCTTTTTATTGTGTCCTCACATGGCACAGAGAGAATGATAGCACCAGCAAGCTCTGGTATAATATAATTTGTATCTTTTCTCCTCTTATAGATAAAGTGTCTCCTTTCAAGATTATTTTATCTTTGATTTTCTGTATTTTGAGTATGATATGTCTAGGTGGTGTTTTGTTTTGTTGTAGTTGTTGTTTTGTCATTTATCATCTTTGGTGTTTCCGAGATTGGAGATTGGATTCCTGGATCTGTGGTTTGGTGTCTGGCATTAATTTGGGGAAATGGAAATTCTTAGTCACTGCTTCAAGTATTTCTTATGTTCCTTTCTCTTTCTTCTCTTTTTGGTATTCACATTACACATATGTTACAGTTATAATTGTCCCACAGTTCCTGGATATTTTGCTCAGTTTTTTTTTTTTGTTGTTGTTGTTTTTTTTCTCTTTCCTTTTCAGTTTTAGAAGTTTCTATTAGCATATCCTCAAGCTCAGACATTCTTTCCTCAGCTGTGTCAATTCTACTAATGAGTCCATCAGATGCATTCTTCCTTTCTGTTACATTCTTTTATTTCTAGCACTTCTTTTTTGATTCTTTTTTACAATTTCCATCTCTTTGCTTACACTACCCATCTGTTCTTGTTATGTTGTCTACTTTTTCCATTACATCCTCCCACGTAGCAATTACAGTTGTTTAAAATTCCTAGTCTGATAATTCCAACATCCCTGCTACATCTTGGCCTGACTCTGATCCTTTCTCTTCGAATTACGTTTTCTCCCTTTTAGTATGCCTTAGTTTTTTGTTGAAAGCCCAACATGACCTACTTGGTAAAAGAAACTGGTACATAGGCCTTTGATAACATGGTGGTAACGTATAAAGGGAGGAGGATTCTACAGTCCTATTATGAGGTCTCAGTCTTTTCAGGAACCTGCACTGCTGAGCTGTGAATTTTACTAGTGTTTCTCAGATTTTCCCCCTGCTTAGGTGGGACAGGATGCCTGGAGGGGGCTAAAGCTGGGTATTTTCCTTTGCCCATGTTGATTAGTCTATAAGAAAATACCAACAGGGTTAGGTTCTGGTAAAGTAGCTTCTCTTGAGGGCAGACCTTTTTTTTTTTTTTTTTTTTTAAGTTTTTTAATTTTTTTTTTGAGAGAGAAAGGAGAGTCTTAAGCAGGCTCCATGTCCAGCACAGGGCCCAATGCAGGGCTTGATCTCACAACCCTGAGATCATGACCTTATCTGAAATCAAGAATCAGATGTTTAACCAACTGAACCACCCAAGTGCCCCGTCTTAAGGGTGGAATTTTTAAGAACAGGATGCTCTCACATATTTCAAAAAAATTTTTATTCTCCCTCTGCCAGAAGCACAAAGGCATTTTTCTTCAATATTCACTGTGAGAAGCTGGTAGAGCTCCTAGAGGTAGAACTCACAAAAGTGTGGGGGCTTGCTGTGGACTGAATGATGTTCCACCAAAATCATATAATGAAGCCCCAATCCCACTTGTGATGGTATTTCGAAATGGGTCCTTTGGGAGATAATCAGGCTTTGATGAGGTGAGGTCAAGGGAGTGGGGCCCTCATGATGGAATCAGTGGCCTTAAAGAGATGCTACAGCAAAAAGGTGGCCCACTGTCTGCAAGCTAGGATGAAAGTTCTTGCCAGAACCCCTCCAGGATGGCACCCTCATCTTAGGACTTCCAGCTTCCAGAACTGTGAGAAAATAAATGTCTGTTGTTTAAACCATCCAGTCAATGGGATTTTGCTATGACAGCTCATACTAAGACAGGGACTCCTAATTAGTGGGTCTCCTCACTTACTGACTCAGTGCCTCCTGCAATTCTTCAATTATACTTTAGGTTTTCCCTTCCCATCTCAGTACCAGTACCTGCAGAGATTCTTGCTTATTGATTTCTACTCCAGTAAGTGATGCTTTTTATCAATCCCTCTTGCTGTACAATTTTGAGTGCAGAAGTTTGCCCTGTGATCTTACTTCTCTGACAGATTTGAGTTGTTGATTTTTCAGTTTGTTCAGCTTTTTACTTGTTAGGATGGAACTAGTAGTTCCATGCTCTTTACATGCTGGACTAGAAACCAGAAGCCAAAAGTTTTATTTTTTAAATTTTAAATTACCACACGTGTATATTATATATTTTTTGTTACCAGGAGCTCTTTCTTATTCTTTGATCATTTTTTTTTCATGCCATCCCTTTGTTTTATGAATTCAGTATCTCTTATCACTCTGAGGTAACTACTTTTTTAAAAAAGTTTTCTTCTATTGTCCACATTGTCTCAGTTTCCTACATACCTCTTTTTTTTGTTTGTTTAATCTACTTTTCATGTTGGAAGTTTTCCTCAAATGTCTAGTGATCCTTAACTGTTCTTAGTTATGTATTTATTAATAAAAAAACATTTATGTATTTGGTATTATAAGAGCTATAGACACAACAGTGAACAACAACAACAACAAAAAACAAATCTCCACCTCATGAAGCTTCTGTTCTAGTCAGATGATTCTAGCAATTAAAAAAAAAGACAAATATGGGTGATAAGGAGAGAGTGATGGAAGGAAGCAATGTGTGCCATGGAGAAAAATAAGTCAGAGTACATGGGGAATAAGTGCTGGAGACTATTACTTTATGTTGGATGGTTACAGAAGACATCTCTTATAAGGTAAGAGATGTGCCTGGTATTTCCAAATCCATCTTCCCAGATGAATGTCTCCAGAAATAAACTTCCAGCCTTCTCCACAGAGAATTGTAGGATGAATTCTCCTTAATATTCATGATAGAAAAGAGAACCCATAGAAGTTCTAATAGATTTGCTTATGAACTTTCAACAATCTTTTCTCTTTCCACATTCTGCTCTTGAGATGCACCAATACCTGATGCTTCCAAGTACAGTACTCAGCCTCTTGTCCAAGAGGCAAAACTCCTCTCTTCTCATTAATTTCTCCCTCTGTAGGCACTTAGATAACTTTCTTTTATAATCAAATTGATTACCATTCCTCTTTCAGTTTCCTCATACTCATTTAAATTTCTGACTTGCTATTTTACTCCTTCCTTGTTTGTAGTTTGCTAATTAAAAAAATCTTTACTATCATTTCAAATGTATGGAGAAGAAGAAAAGATAAACAAATGGGGTCAATCTGCCATTTTAGATAAGAAGCCTGTGGCATTTTGATTAATTCCTTTTTTATTTCCATTGCCATCACTTATATATACCATCCTTATTCTAAACTCTTCCAAAATTCCCTCAGGTTTCTCATAAAAATACTCTCTCTTACCTCTGCAAATGCAAACTTCATATCTCAATCTAGAAAACCTTCTCAGACAAATATTATCCCACAATTAACTTTCACTAAATAATATCATTAGAGGATTTCCCTCTACTTGTTTCAGATAGGAATTCACCTCCTTACTATATCCCCTTAACACTTAGCACAGTGGTGTTTACTAAGTAGTTGGTCAATGAATTATGTTCCTGTAACATTAGTGATAAGACACACTGACAACAAGGGTGCTTGGGTGGCTCAGTCATTAAGTATTTGCCTTTGGCTCAGGTCACGATCTCAGGGTCCTGGGATGGAGCCCCTGAGTGGGAAGCCTGCTCCTCCCTCTCCCACTGCCCCTGCTTGTGTTCCTTCTTTTGCTCTGTCTCTTTCTGTCAAATAAATCAAATCTTAAAAAAGATATGCTGACAATATTAACAGTAGGCTTCTAGTAACAAAGAAACTACTTTGGCTGTAAGCAACATCTCATATTTCACTTCCAACATCCCTCAGTGGGAGAATCCATTTTATAGTGCCAAGAAGAAGTATTAACCTGAAATAATAATAAGAAGCATATTATAATCCCAAGAGAAAGCACTAATAACTAAAAAAAGGAAAAAGAATTAACAGAGAAATTAAAGTGGTAAACTAAAATATATTCATATATCATAAAAATGGCAGTAAAAAAGTAACAGAAACAACAAATACACATAAAGAACAAATAAAATGGTAGATTTATTGGTGGTGATGGTTGTACAGCATAGTGAATATGCTAAGAATCACTGAGTTTAAACTTCATCCTAATTCACTTTAAAAATTCATTTTAATTCACTTTAAAATGGTTATTTTTGTGTTATGTGGATTATATTTCTTAAAAAACGTAAATAGTAGGAATAAATCCAGCCATATTAAATAATTACATTAACTGTGAACAGATAAAATGTTCCAGTCAAAGCAAAATCCACTATATGTTGTGTTAGATTCAAAGATACAAATGGAATGAAAATCATAAAATAGAAAAAGGGTACACCATGCAAGCAGTAACCATAGACAGAGTGACTATATTAATAAAAAACAAAATAGACAAGAAACATCACTAGAGACAAGGAGAGGAGAGATGCTTTACAATGATGAAAGAGTCCACATATTAGAGATATTTAACAATTTTAAAAGTGCATTTCCATCTAACAGAGACCCAAAATAGAAGAAACAAAAGTCATATAAAGTACGTCCTCTAACCACAATAGAATTAAATTAGAAACCAATATAAATAAAAACAAATTTCTTCATATGAAGAAATTAAACACTTAAGAAATACATGAATCAAAAAAGTAATCACAATGGAAATCAGACAATATTTCGAGATGAATGAAAACAAAAATAAAATATATCAAAATTTATGAGATATAGCTAAAGCAGTATGAGGGAGATTTATAGCTTTAAAAGTCTAAACTTAAAAGGTCTCAAATTGGCACCTCACTCCATTTAAAAAAACTGGAAAAATTAAACCCATTTCTAAAGAACAAACTGATGATTATCAGAGAGGAATGGGGTGGGGGATGGGTTAAAAAGGTGATGGAGATTAAGAAGTACACGTGCCATGATGAGCACTGGGTGATGTATGGAATTCTTGAATCATAATATTATACACCTGAAACTAAAATAACACTGTATGTTAACTGGCTTAAAATAAAAACTTAAAAACCTTTCTAAATATAAATACATATATAGATAGAAAAGAGTTAACACCTGTCCTTCTCAAACTATTCCGAAAAGGAAAAGGAAACTTCCGAATTCATTCCACAAGTCCTTCATTACCCTGATACCAGACCTAGACAGGCATTACCAAAAAAGAAAACTACAGATCAATGTCTCTGATGAACATAAACGCAAAAATACCCAACAAAATCTTAGCAAACCAAATTCAACAATACATTAAAAAAGTCATTCACCATGATCAGTTGGATTTATTCCAGGGATGCAAGGGTAGTCCAATATTGGCAAATCAATCAATGTGATACATCACATTAACAAAGAAAAGAATAAAAAGAGTATGATCATCTCGATAGATGTAAAAAAAAAAAAAATTTTTGGCAAAATGCAATATCCACTCATAAAAACTCTCAACAAAATGAGTTCAAAGGGAGCATATCTCAACATAATAAAGGCCATAAATGAAAAACACAGCTCTCATCATACTCAAAGGTGAAATACAAAGCAAATCGTCAGGAACAGAATTTGCAGGTCAGGAACAAAACAAAGCAATCCATTCTCAATACTTTTATTCAACATAGTACTGGAAGTCCTAACTGCAGCAATCAGATGAAAAATAGAAATAAAAGATATCCAAATTGGTGAGGAAGAAGTAAATCCCTCACTATTCACAGATGGCATGATACTACACACTACTTCAGGTAGGTACCTGAAGTTTCTACCAAAAAAAAAACCCCAAAAACTGATAAATGAATTCAGTATAGTTGCAAGATACAAAATTAATACACACAAAAAAACCCCAAATACACAAAAAATTTTGCCTTTCTATACTTTAACAACAAAGTAGTAGAGAAATGAATAAAACAAGCCATTTACAGCTGCAAAAAACAAACAAACCAAAATACCTAGAAATTTAACCAAGGAAGTAAAAGACCTACTATACTCTGCAAATTCTTAAGACATTGTTGATGAAACGTAAGATGACACAAATGGAAAAATATACCATTCTCATGGATTGGAAGAATCAATATTGTTAAAACATCCACACTAACCAAAGCAATCTACAGATCCAATGCAGTCCCTATCAAAATACCAACACCATTCTTCACTAAATTAGAATAATCCTAAAATCTGTAGGAAAACATGAAAAATCTCAAATAACCAATCTTGAGAAAAAAGAACAAAGCTGGAGGTATCTCAATCCCAGATTTCAAGATACACTACAAAGCAAGAGTCATCAAAACATTATGGTACTGGAACAAAATTAGACACATAGATCAATGGAACAGAATAGAGGGCCCAGAAATAAACCCATTCTTAAAGGCCAAATTAATCTACAACAAAGGAAGCAAGAATGTGTATAATGGAGAAAAGACAGCATTTTCAGTAAATGTGCTGGGAAAACTGGACTACCACATGCAAGAGAATGAAACTGGACCACTTTCTTAAACCATACACAAAAATAAACTCAAAATGAATTAAAGACCTAATTGTGAGACCTTAAAACGGTAAAATTCCTAAAGAAACAATTGCAATAATTTCTCAGGCCTTAGCAACATATTTAGGTATATGTCTCCTTAAGGCAAGGGAAACCAAACCAAACCAAAACTACTGGGATTACAACAAATAAAATATTTTTGCACAGCAAAGGATACCATCAACAAAACAAAAAGGCAACGTACTGAATGGGATAAGATATCTGCAAATGGTATATCTAGCAGGCATTAGGCTAAATGAAATAAGTCAAACAAAAACAAAAATACCATATGATTTCACTTATATGTGGAATATAAAAACAAAACAAACACAGAACAAAACAGACTCTGAAATACAGAAAATAAACTAGGAGTTTCCAGAGGGGTGATGGCGGGGGGGGGGGGGAGGCGAAATAGATAGAGTAAGAAGTACAAATTTCCAGTTATAAAATAAATGTTGGGGAAATGAAAAGTACAGCACAGGTAATATAGTCAATAATACTAATAATATTGCATAACAGTGCCAAATGGTAACCACACTTATCATGGTGAATATTGAGTAATATACAGAATTGTCCAATCAGTGTGTTGTACATCTAAAACTAATATAACACTGTATCATAATTGTACTTCAATTAAAACATTTTCTAAGTGAAATTAAGAAAATTGCATTCACAATAGTATAAAAAATAAAATACTTTAAATAAACTTAACAAAATAAATGCAAGACTTAACATTTTGAAAACAGCCAATCACTGTTGAAAGAAGTTACAGAAGACCTATATATATGAAGACATTCCATGTTCTTGGATTGGAAACTCAGCATTCGTAAAGGTAGTTCTTTCTAAACTGATCCACAGATTTAATAAACACATTCCCTATCATAAATCCTACTAGTTTTTTGTTTGTTTTTGTAGAACTTGTCAAGCTGACCCTAAAATTTATATGAAAATTCAAAGGACCAAGAACAGTCAAAACAATTTTGAGAAAGAACAAAATTTCACCTTCACTACCTAATTTCAAAACTTACTATAAAGCCACAGCAAACAAGAGACTGTAGCGCTGACCTAAGGGTTTACATATATATCATTAGAATTAAATAAGGAAATAAACTTTGTATTTATGGTTAAATGATTTTTTTAAGATTTTTATTTATTTATCTTAGAGAGAGAGAGAGATCACAAGTAGGCAGAGAGGTAGGCAGAGAGAGAGAGGAGGAAGCAGGCTCCCTGCTGAGCAGAGAGCCTAATGCCTGGCTTGATCCCAGGACCCTGAGACCAGGACCTAGCTGAAGGCCGAGATTTTAACCTAGTGAGCCACCCAGGCACCCCAGTTAAATGATTTTTGACAAAGCTGCCAAAGCAACTGAATGGAGAAAGGATAGTCTTTTCAACAAAGGGTGTTGGATTCTGTAAGTTAAAAATTAGATTTCTGTAAGTTAAAAAGAAAGAAAACCTACCTCACACCCTACCTCACGCCATATACAAAAGTTAACTCAGAATGTATCACAGATCTACAAGTAAAACATAAAACAACAATAAATGTTTTAGAAGAAAATAGGACATCTTTGCACCCTTGAGTCAGGCAAAACCTGTTTACATAGGACACTACAACCACAATCCATAAAAGAAAAAAGTTGATAAACTGGACTTAATCTAAGTTAAAAAAGTTCTCTCCTTCAAAAGACAATATTAGAAAAATACAAAGGGAAACCACAGATTGAAAAAAAAAATCTGCAAAACATATATCTTGTAAAAACAAAAAACAAAAACAAAAAAAACCATGTATCTGGTAAATGAATTTTATCAAGAATATACTCTTCATAAAACTCCAAATAAAACTCCAGAAAAATGCAACCTAACCTACAATAACAGAAAACAGAACCATGGTTATGATGACGGAATAACGGGGACAGAAGGGAAAAATACAAACAGGCAGGAAGAAGCTTTTGGGGATGATGGGTATGTTCACTATATTGATAAGCAGTGATGGTTCACAAGTGTATAAATGTATCAAAACATCATATCATACAATGCAATTCATTATACATCAATTATACTTCAAAAAATTTTATGTTATGTATTCTATGCATTACATTATGTATACATATGCATTATGTAATTGAAATGTATTGTAATATAATATAATATGTATTGATATGTAATATATGATAAATTACATCATTATACATCACATAAACAGATTACATATATGACAAACATATTACATAAGTATATATAAATATTATAATTTTAATGCACATATTAAATATATATATAAAATATGCCTGAACTCTTCAAAGCTTTTAAATAGATCCAAAAATGTTTAAAAATGATGTGTATCATTTTTAAATTAACAAATTCTGTTGTGAAAGAAGCACAGGTGTTCAACACTGGAGCTATTAAAAATATTTCTTATGCTGAAGTTGTGAGATCTGCAGCAATTCTAGCTACTCCATTACCAGTAGCTTACTCTTGCTGCTATGGAAACCAAAATTAATGCCAGGCAGCTAAAATCAAGCAAAGAAAACAAAACCAATCCTTTGTTATGAAGTGAAAATTAACTTTTTTGAAACACCTTGGTAGTCACTGAAAAAGGTCCCAGAAGTTACTACATCCCAATTCTTTTCCAAAAGGAAAAACACATTCAACTTTTAGTTAAAGTAACATGCACTGCTTATAAGGCTAAAAAAAACACCTTTACTTTTATGGTATCTTCTTTCAGTGGTAATATCTTTTATAATAGTAAAATACAAAAAAATCAGAAGAGTTCTAACTATCAAACAGGGTTCTCCTACATTTTTGTAAGAAGCAACTATTTTTCATTTTCTTTTTTTCCCCAAATACTTTTATTTTTTCAGTTACAAGATTCATTGTTCATGTACCAGTGCTCCATACAGTACGTGCCCTCCTCAATACCCACAACATCACCAAAGTGACGATATATTGATAATAAGTTTCTATGTACACAGAGAGAAAAAGAGGGCAGCACTAAAGTGAGTCCTTAAAGAAAGAAAGGAAGCCCTAGGAAACCTTTCTGGACTGAGAATTGAGACAAACTCAGAAAAGCACAATATTTATCTGGCTTGGCAATCCACCCAGCATGGCTTTGAGAGGTACAGATATTGAGAATTCTCAAACATTAAATCAAAACCTAGAGTAAAGGGGATCAAGAGTTTTTAGATTTTTTAAAAGAATAAAGTATGTGGTATTAAAGTTTATTCTTTAAAAGACTCTGTAGCCATCTTCAGAGCAGTATAACGTAATAATTAAGAGCACAAATTCTGTGTTTAGAGTACCTAGATTCAAATCCTGGTCCCTTCACTTACTAGTTATGTGCACTCGGGCAAGTCATTTTTACCTCTCTAAACCTCAGCTGTCTCATTTGTAAAATGCAAATAACAGTCCTACTTTCATAACACTTCTGTAAGGATTAAATCACATCATACAGTAGCAACATGGTGCACTGTTTGAATGTGTGGCCTCGAGTGAGGCTCCCTGATTTGAATCCTTGGCTCTGCTACCTACTAATTGTAAATTATTTGATCTTGGCAAATCATCTAACTTCTCCACACTGCAGTTCCTCATCTGTAAAATGTGGATAACACTTTCTACCCCATAAGGCTAATCAAGAGGATTAATGGGGGGTCCTGAGTGGTTCAGTCAGTTAAGCGTCCAACTCTTCGTTTCAGCTCATGATCTCAGGGTTCTTGGATTGAGTCCCATGAGGGGCTCTGCACACTCAGCAAGAAGCCTGCTTAGGGATTCCCTTTGCCTCTGCCCTTCCCCACACTTATGCTCTGTGTGTCTCACTATTAAATAAATAAAATCTATTAAAAAAGGAAATGGAATGAGAGTGATGTATAAATATATTTAAACATATATATTAGTAAAAAAAAAACATATATATTAGTGTGTAGAATGCTCAAAAGAGAACACAAGCAACTGAGCACTAAACTTCATCTTTTGCTGGGTTTTGAACATTCAGTTCAAATTTTACATTTCAGGAAATTCTGGTTGAGAGGTTCGCACCAATAGTCACATAGACCTTTGAGTAGTATGGACATCTGAAGAATAGTAAGTCGTCCAATCCATGGGCACAGAATGTTCTTCCATTTATTTGTATTTTCTGTAAAGGGCCAGATTGTAACTATTTTATGCTTTGTGGGCCATAGAGTCTCTTGCAAAGACTCAACTCTGCCACTATAGCATGAACACAGCCAGCCACAGACAAAAAGTAAACTAATGTGCTTGAGTTTCTTAAAATTACACTTAAGGACATGAAGATATGAAATTCACATAATATTCATGCACCACAAATATTTTTTCACTTAAAACTACACAGAATTATTCTTTTTTTTTTTTTTTAAGATTTATTTCTTTGAGAGAGAAAAAGAGCACAAGTGGAGGGAGGAGAAGAGAGAGACAATTCTCAAGCAAACTCTCCACAGAGCCCAGTGTAGGGCTTGATCCCAGGAACCTGAGATCATGACCTGGAGCTGAAATCAAGAGTTGACTGCTTAACCAACTGAGCCATCCAGGCACCCCTATAAAGAATTATTCTTGGCTCCAAAGGTGGAGGGCCAGATTTGACTTATGAGCCATAATTTTCCATGCCCTCCCTAAGACATTCATGGTATATCATGATCTTAGTTCTCACATATGCATCTAGAATGGTGCTAGGTTTGTACCATTCTTGGAAGAAATGAAAAAATAATCAGTCAAATCATGTTCTATAGGTTTAATTCTCTTATAGAATCCAGTTAAGAATGGCTGCATGATAAGTGACAAAAATTAAGAGTTTAAAAAAAAATGGTTAAGATAAGAGACTCCTAAATTCACGAAACGCACTAAGGGTGGCAGGGAGATGGTGGGGTAGAGATGGGGTGGCTGGGTTATGAACCCTGGGAAGGGTATACGCTATGGTAAGTGCTGTGAAATGTGTAAGTCTGACGATTCACAGACATGTACCCTGGAGCAAATAATACATTATATGTTAATAAAAAAATTAATTTAAAAAAATGGTTAAGATATGCAACAAGGTCTCTTACACAGGGGTAGCTGAAATGTAAACTAATAAAACCATTTTGGAAGATGATTAGACATTGCTGGGGTAATCTCTGATGGGCCCTCAGTGTCCCTGTATGTTTTTTTCTGAAAATGCCAAGAACATCAAGCCTTGACTCTCCACCCAGGTCATTTTCATTTGCAGTGAGCAACAGTGAGATATCCACTGAGCAGGCTTGTCACTACTCATTAGTAAGTGTTCCTCTCTGTTAACGTAACCAACTGCATGTGTGTCTAAGTCCACTTGTGTTATTCCAACACGTTTTCCTCTTGTGGAATTTGGAAGCCAGGGAAACCAATAAGAGCCTAAATCTTTGGCTACTACTTTTGCCATAATTTTCTTTTAAATCCTGCATCTGGTCCAGGCATCAAGTATCTTCTGCCAGCATCAAACGAACAATATCTGGCCAACTTGTTAGCTTGCAAGTAGGTTAAAATCTAAGACTTTTCAGAGTTCTTGACAGGAAATATCTACCAAAGTTGAAGATACACACCCAGCAATTATACTCCTAAGTTTATACTGAAAAGAAATGCATGCAACATGTAATAAAAGATTTGCACAAGAATGTTGATAACAGCATTTTTAAACTTTATTCCTCATACTTTTGCTTAAATCTTTTTAATCTACCTTTCAAGGCTACAATGATTCATGTGGTAATGGATTAGAGTTGGCCACATCAGTATGAAATTACTTTTAGCTTAACAGAGATAGAAATACTTATAGTATGGAAATACACGAATTAGTACACACAAGTATATATTTCTTTGTTCTGTCATCTGAGAGGGGCCTAAAAGAAATGATACTTTCTCAGCAACAATCACACTTACCAGCCAGACTTTGGTTTCTAATACCATTCTCCAATAAAAGAAGCAGGCTCTTTGTAGAAATGGCTCATTCTAGGACTGGGACAATATATATACAAGCTGAGCCTAGAGTATTCTTTAATGCCAGAAAGTAAGGAAGTGATTAAAAACAAAACAAAGAAAAAACTCACACTGAGAGGAGTATGACAAAAAGAGTAATCTACTGAAAGAGACTCTTCTTCTTTTTTTTTTTTTTTTTAAAGATTTTATTTATTTGACAGAGAAACACAGCGAGAGAGGAAACACAAGCAGAGGGAATGGTAGCGGGAGAAGCAGGCTTCCTGCTGAGCAGAGAGCCCGATGCGGGGCTCGATCCCAGGCCCCTGGGATCTGACCTGGGCCGAAGGCAGACGCTTAACGACTGAGCCACCCAGGTGCCCCTGAAAGAGACTCTTCTATGGCCAAAGCTGGAACAAAGTGAGTGGCAAAATAAGTAAAATTATAATTCCAAGTATAAAACAAATATCCACATATCCATACTGACATAAAGGATTGAATAAATTAATAAATGGGGGAGAACAGACAAATTTACTGACACTGCCTCCAAGAGACACTGAAGAAACATGATAGGTACTACTCAGCCAGGTGGTCAAAGTCTACATTAATAGCCATGATTCACATTGATAGTATGTACCACTAATATAATGTAACATTAATCTCAATAATCCATAATCCTAGTCCAATCATGAGAAACACACCAAATTCCAACAGTAGGGCATAGTAAAAAATACCTGACCAGCACTCCTCAAAGCCATCAAAGTCATCAAAAACAAAGGTGTGAGTAACTGTCACAGATAGGAAGAACCTAAGGAAACATTATATGTAATGTGCTATACTGACTGGACTCCTGGAACAGAAAAAAAGGACATTAAGTAAAAAACTAAAGAAATCAGAATAAACTATGAACTTTAGTTAATAATAATGTAATAATAATGGTTCATTAATTGTAACAAATGTAGCATATAGTACAAGATGTCAGTAATTGGGAAACTAAACAAACAGTATGTAGGAATACTCTGAACTTGCACCTCAAATTTTCTGTAAATCTAAAACTATTCTAAAAATAATATTTATTTAAAAAAAAAATCCTACCTCTCCTTCAAGGCCTATTAAAAATTCTGTCTCCTGCAAGAAACTAACTCTGATCCCCTCCAATTCAAATGAGACCTCTCCTTCTGTCCATCTCACAACACTTCTGCTGAGCAGGTACCATATTTTGCCCAACACAATTATTGATAAACACGTTTCATTTTCCCTAAATCATAAGCACTTAATGTCAAATTTATATTTGTCATGTCATTTAATATAAAATTAGTTCGAAACAAAATTGAAAAACCAACTAACCCAGATGAAAGTCACACTTAGTTACGGTTAGAATCTCCTAAGGCAGTTTCATTCTACTTCTGAACAAATCTAATTATTAGAAAGTTCTTCCTGCTGGGTTGGTACCAAATGTTCTCTAATTTCCTCATTTATTGCATGAACGAATGAATGACAACTAGCTCTATGAGAGCAGAGAACACCTTCTGTTTTACCTAATACTGTATCTCCAGCACCTGGCACACAGTAGACACTCAAACATTTGTTTTGGGGGCAGCTGGGTGGCTCAGTTGGTTAAGTGTCTGTCTTCGGCTCAGGTCATGATATCAGAGTCCTGGGATCCTGACCCCAATCGGGCTCCCTGCTTCTCCCTCTGCCCTTTCTTCCCCCTTGTTTGTGCGCTCTCTCTCTCCAGTAAATTTTTTTAAAGTCTTAAAAAAAATTTTTTTTGGCCCTTTTCCGTCTGGGCTGCCGACATGCCTTCCAGACTGAGGAAGACC
>CM053606.1:67120460-67198766 GCA_028646535.1 Procyon lotor | reverse complement strand
ACTGAGCCACCCAGGCGCCCCCCGAGCTAGTATCTTTATAATCATTATTCTGAACTCTAGTTCTGACATCTTACTTCTATCCAAACTAGTCAGGTCCCTGGTAGTCAGTATTGCCTCTTGTTCTCTTTTTTGAGGGGAGTTTTTCCATCTTGCCATTCTGTCCAGAGAAGAGTAGATGAATAAGAGAACAAAATACCAAAATGGCAAGAATGACCCCAGAGAAATATACACTAAATAAATCAGAAGAGACCCGAAACTGAAAAAATAAATCAAACAAAAAAAAAAAAAAAAAAAGAGAGAGAGAGAGAGTGAGAACTGAATCAGACAGGTGAACAGAACAGAGCAATATACTGGATACTGTGTGTATTTTGGTTTGTTTGTTGTAAAACTGGATGCCAAAATTGTAAAGAAAGAAAAATTTATATATGTACAGAAATAAGATTAAATACAATGAAAGGATAGAATGTAACTATAAAAATGAAAAGACAAAACAACAAAAAAAAGAAAGAATATAAACAGACAGGTGAATAGAATAGAGCAATACACTGTGTTCTGGATGTATTTTCATCTGTTAGAAGAAACAGCATCCCAAAATTGTAAAGAAAGAAAAACATGTATATATATACAAAAATAAAATTAAATACAATGAAAGGATAGAATGTAGCTATAGAAGTGAAAATTAAAAAAGACTTTTAAAAAGTTGTTCAAATAAGAAATTGGTTGAAAAGGAAAGAGGAAAAAAATTGAAAGACTAAAGAATCATGAAAAAAACCCATGAATTCTGTATACTATTTTCTCCTAGTGCTGGAGTTTTGCAGTTCTGTGTGATCAGTAAACTTGGTCTTAGCCAGATGTTCCTGGGGGAGGGGCCTGCTGTGCTGATTCTCAGGTTTCTTTGCCCTGGTTGGAATTCCACTACCCTTGCAGGGGCCAGGCTAAAATAAACAGCTCCATATTACTCTATGTGGCTAATGCTCCCTGAAGGATTTCTGTGCTGCTTTAGAGGGTGAGAATGAAAATGGAGGCCTATCAATCTCTAGCCCCAGAGCCAAAAGCTCGTGCCCCCCACTCTTCAATGTGCCCTTAGGAAAAAGTTGTTAATCACTCCTGTCTCCCTAGTTTCCATCTGATCTGCACTCTGTGTTCACCTGGCCTGTGACTGAGCACTTCTATCTCAGGCCCAAGACTTGGCTTAGAGTCTCCAAACCCTGCAGACTCCAGCAGCATGCACTGAGGCTGTTCCTCCCACGAGAGTAAGGGGTGTTTCAAGGGCTCTACCCCTTATTGGGTCACTGTAGTCACCCATCTGTTCCATAGTTTGAGGTTTATGGCAATGTAGAGCTGAAAGCCCACTCCTGGGCTCGCTGGTTCCAGCTGGCTTCTTCACTCCAATGCCTAGGAACTCTGCCACACTCAGGTACCCCCACTCTTCCTGTGACCCCAGGGATCCTGAGACCACACGGTCCCACCTAGGATTTGGCCCCACTTTGCCACCTGAGTGCCCTTCAGGCAGGGACTTCCCTCACTGGAGCAGACTTCTAAAAGTTCTGATTTGGGGCTCTGCTGTCATATCACTTTCTGGTAGCCAGCTTACAGAGGCTCCCTCCCCCCTCAGTTTATCTTTCAGTATATGGCCTTGGATTCACTTCTCCAAACCTCCTACCTTGCAGAAAGTGGTTGCTTTTCTATTTGCAGAATTGCAGCAAATCTTTTCTTAGATATTTGGTTGAGTTCACAGGTGTTCAGAATAATTTGATAGCTATTTAGCTGAATTCCTGGGCCCAGACAAAATTAAGGACTCCTTCTCTTCTGCCATCTTGGAAAATTCCACACCTTTGCCCCCTGCTCTTTTTTTAATTGGATTGTGTTTGTTTGTTTATTGATGAGTTGTATAAGTTCTTTATATATTTTGGATATTAACCCTTCGTCAGATATATCATTTGCAAATATCTTCTCCCATTCAGAAGGTTGCCTCTTTGTTTTATTGATGGCTTCCTTTACTGTGCCAAAAATTTTTGGTTTAATGTAATGCCAATTGTTTTATTTTTATTTTTGTTTTTTACTTGCCTAAGGAGCAGCTAGGTTATATTAATTACTTCTTTTTCTCTTCCTCCCTTTATTTCCACTATCTCTCTCTTGTACTACATCTCTTTCTACATCCATAGAAAGCTCCAAGGAAACACCTGGGCAGGGAGGGAGAAGGCTGCATGTTGAGAAATGTATGGTCCCAATATATAGTATTTTAGGTAGGGGCAGGAAGAAGATGAACCCAATAGCAGTATAAACTGAGAATTTTGTAGTTTTTCATGTGCTTATCATTTCAGTGTAACGGAAGATCAGACAATAAGGTAGGCAAAGCCAGTAAAGCAGAAGTTCAATTGTTCAATGCCTAATAGACATGGAAGTTGAAATAAGAACTGATGTACATTCGAGTGGATAGGGAGGGCATATGCTGGGATGAGCACTTGGTGTTATATACAACTCATGAGTAACTGAACTCTACATCTGAAACTAATGATGTACTATAGGTTGGCTAATTGAATTTAAATTAAGAAAAATAAATAAAAGTTTAAAAAAGAGTGGATAGGGAACAGAACCAAAAGAAACATATGCATTCTATCTTGGTAAACACTTAGTCTGAGTACTCTTATAGAAAGTGAGTAAAAGATGAAGAAAATTCAATATGCAGCCTATGGAAAAAAGTTCAGAACAAGGGAAAGGAAATGGTATCATAAAGACAGAAAGGAAAAGCATTAAAATGATCTACTACAGGACCCAAAAGAAAACTTCAAGAGGCTACTTGCATCCCTAATAGAGTACAAAAAGCTATGCATGTTCTATAAACATGCATGTATAGAGTATGAGAAGAAAGATATAAACAGGATGAAATGGAAATTCAATAGAACATTATGATTTAAATAAAGGACAGGGAATAATATAAAAATAATGCAACTACAGAATTAAAATCCCCATTGGTCCTAAAGACTTGACTCTGTAAGAATATTGAATAAATAATGAGGTTGCTTGAGATACTCTTGATGAAGATAAAGGTCAGAGGTAGGTGAAATAGATAAAAACAGGAAAAAAGAAAAAGATCATTGGCATTCATGAAGAAGAGAACAACAAATAGGAGAAAATAAAATATGATGGAAAGAACACTTTCCTGATGAGAAAAAAAAAAAGCCCATAGATGCAGACAGAAAGCAATAGCCATGTTTTGGGCAGAAGTATATGACAAAGACCTACATCTAGACAAATCTGACAATTTTTTTTAATTACAAGGCCACAGAAGATCTTAGTAGACTAAGATCTATGAAGGAAATAAAAGATGTTTCTGTGCTTCTAAAAAGCACAGAAAATTATGTTTGTCTCGGACTTTTCTGCAGCCACACTAAATTACAGGAGATGATTATTCTAAGCTATTTTTCAGACAACTGAGAGATAAGGACAAGCAATGAGAACTCAGATGAGTCAAATGAAGACATAAATCTAGATAATTATGAATATAGCTACAAAGCTATATATATATTTTGACCCCTGGCCTCCCTGGTCTCAGCACTTGCTCAGCTTCCCAGGCCAAGGAAACCTGGCAGAGTCACTTGCTATTCTTACAATAATAAGTCCTGATTGCTCCAACTGGATTTTGTCTTCTGACATCACCAGCTGACTCAGTCTTCCCAGGCAGGTGTTCCAGGCTAGCTTTGGCATGGGCTCCATCATACATGCTGCAGTGGAAGTTGCGTTAGCCCAGTGAGATCCATAGAAGGAGGCTCTGGCTTTTCCACCAGCTGCCAGTAGGGGCCCATGTCACAGCCTCTAAGTATGAAGGAGTTACCTCCTGTGGGGCAAACTTTGAGCAATGAAGAGAAAAGAGGGAAGAGCAAGCAGATAAATGTTCACCCTTCTTCCCCCTGATGGGTCCAAGATTCAGAAGTTCCCCTGGCCTCTCCAAAGGTGTCCTGTGTAATCAAGAAGCAACTATTTGTCAGGAAGCTGAGTATAGCTTCCACCTTGTATTTGCTTCCCTCCTTCCCTGTTTTACTTCACTTTTTCCCTCACTGTTGCCTCCGTGGGATTGAACCCTCTGATAAAACATCGGTTCCACAAATGTTACCTTAGGTTCTGTTTTCTGGAGAACTGGGCTAAAATAAAAGTCAAAGTTACTCTTAAAAGGGAAGACACATAATGTAAAAATTCTGAATGATAATCTGGATCCAAACACTTGAAACATCTAAACAGATATCAGAAAAGGAGTAAGAAAATGACATAAGGCTAGAGGAGAGTAGTAGAGAGAGAGGCGTGCTATACGGAAAACTTAAAAGATGTCATTACACGTTTGATTCTTTTGTGTTGGAGAAATATAAGGTAAAGAATGTTTTAAGAAAAATGGTGTTAACTGTATGGAAAATTAAAAATAGAATACTAAATTTTTAAAACATTACAGAAAAGCAAGTGATATCTGACTTGAAAAGAAAAAGACACAAAAAAATGGGAAGGAAGTTTAAAACATGAAAACCCAAAACAAGGGGTGCCTGGTAGCTCAGTCAGTTAAGCATCTGACTTCAGGTTGGGTCATGATCTCAAGGTCCTGGGATTAAGTCCCAATTTGGGCTTCCCACTCAGTGGGGAGTCTGCTTGTCCCTCTCCCTCTCCCTCTGTCCTCACTCCCGCTTGTGCTCTCTCTCTCTCAAATAAATAATATCTAAAAAACCTACTAAAACAAAACTAAAAAATTTAACCTTATAAATGTTGTTGAAGATATTTAAAAAAAAAAAGTATACACCACTGAATTTAAAAAAAGACAATGGTAGGGATGATAAGACCATTTTGGAAGCTGGAAGCAAAAAAAAAAAAAAATGGCAATCTAATAAATCTAAGAAAGCTAAAGCCTAACCTAGCAATGGGGAGAGTCAGAAAGAGTCAGAAAAAAAGACTCCCAGAGACTTAGGAATTTGTTTCAGAGCTTCTGGTGTATCAGAGATGTGACTAAAAGGCAGAAGAATTACTGAAATCCTGTGTAAGAAGCATTCAGAACTCAAGATACCCTGCACATAGCCAGGTGGCTCCTCCTCCCTCACCTCAGCAGAATCAGGGGTTCTCTCTCTGGAGAGGGTAACCTGACAGTCTCTGACTGGGGGGCTACAGGTGCAACTGAAAGTGGACTTTGCTGGAAACAGGAGCATAAAAGAGCACATGCAGACAGAAAGTGTCTCTTCCCACAGTTGCTCTTAGAATATTGGTATCAAATTCGTTTCTTCCAGACAGGGGATAGGTAAGATTATTCTATGAGGAATCTAACTAGATTAGGTGAAAACATCCTTAAGGTGCTGACATGGGTGTTTCAACTGAACCCAGTCAGATGATTCTGCAGAGAAGCCCACCCTCAACAAGCCCAACTCACCTATAGTTTCTGAAAAAGATCTGAGTCCCTAAAGTGTGAGCAAAAAGCCAAAGAATGGCTCTAATGTAAAAAATAGAGACTGAAACAAATAGAAAAAAGCAAACTGGAAGAAACTCACTGTGTAGAGAGTATGAAACTGTAAAAATATAATTTATACCCTTAGATGAGGAAAAAATGGCATCCAAGGAACAAGAATAAAATACTATTTTTTTTCTTTTCAGTGATTTTATTTATTTATTTGAGAGAGGGAAAGAAAACAAGAGTAAGGGGAGGGCCAGAGGGAGAAGCAGAGTCCCTACTGATCAGGGAGCCCGATGCGGGGCTCCATCATGACCTGAGCTGAAGTCAGATGCTTAACCAACTGAGCCACCCAGATGCCACAAGAACAAAATGCTATTAAGAACAAAAATTTCGCTCTCTTCCTCTGTGCTCTCTCTCTCAAATAAATAAATAAAATCTTTAAAAAAAAGAACAAAAATTTAAAAGAACAAAATAAAAAATAAAATAGCAATAATGAAAATGTAAACCTGAATGGAAGGACTAAGAGACAAATTTGAAGAAATGCCCCAAGAAGTAAAGGACAAAGACAAAGAGATAAATATGAGGGAAAAGGTATTAATTGTCCCATACCTAATAACAGGAGTTCCAAAAAGATAGAACAGAGAAAATAGAGGAGGAAGAAGTAATTGAAGGAATATTCTAAGAAAATTTTCTACAATAGAAGAACATGAGTTTCCAAACTGACAGGGCCTCCCACATTTGTTGGACAATGGATGAAAATTACACATCAAGTGTGTGGTCATAATCTTTTATAATATCAAGGACAAAGAAAAAGTCCTAAAACTCTTCAGACTACTTGCAAAACATCACGAACCAGTATAGCATTGGACTTAACAGCAATGCTGGAAACAACATATTGAAAATTTGGGAGTAAAATTACTCCCAATAAAGAATTACTAATAATTGTAGAACAATTTCACTTTTTAAACTATATGCGTAAATAATTTTTAAAAAGATTTTATTTTTAAATAATCTCTACACCCAGTGTGGGGCTCAAACTCACAACTTCAACATCAAGAGTCACATGCTCCACCAACTGAGCCAACCAGGCACCCCACATAATTTTAATGAAAATAAAAAATAAGATGAATGAGTCCTTTCCTGTGCTTTTAAACTCATTTGACTTGTTTTGGTGTGCAAAAAAATTTTTTTTCAAAGGGTAGGCATTTATTTACCTAGTAGTAGTAGTAGTAGTAGTGGTAGTAGTAGTAATCTCTACACCCAATGAGGAACTTGAACTCATGACTCTGAGATCAAGAGTCGCGTACTCTTCTGATTGAGCCAGCTAGGTGCCCCAGTGTGCAAAAAAGTTTTAATGATAATATTAAAGGCTACCATCTATATTTTAGTTATTTTTAATTCCAGTATAGTTAACATACAGTATTATATTAGTTTCAGGTGTACAATACAGTGAGTCAACAGTTTTATACATTATTCAATGATAATCATGATAAATGCACTCTTAATCTCATTCACCTATTTCACCCATCCTCTGCTCACCTTCCCTCTGATAACCATCAGTTTGTTCCATATAGTTAAGAGTCTGCTTTTTAGTTGGTTTGTCTCTTTTTTCTTTGTTCATTTTTCTTTCCTAAATTCCATATTTGAATGAAATCATATGATATATGTCTTTCTTTGACTTATTTCATTTAGCATTATACCCTCTAGATCTATCCATGTTGTTGCAAATAGCAAGATTTCATTCTTTTCTATGGCTGAGTAATATTCCGCTACACACACACACACACACACACACACACACACACACACACACACGCCCCATATCTTTTTCCATTCATCTATCACTAGACACTTGGGCTGCTTCCATTTCTTTGGGCCAATACCTAGTAGTGAAATTGCTGGATCATGTGGTATTTCTATTTTAAATTTCTTGAGGAATCTCCATACTGTTTTCCATAGTGGCTTCACCAGTTTTCATTCCCACCTACAGTGGATGAGGGTTCCTTTTTTTTTTTTTTTTCCATATCAACACCTGTTGTTTCTTATATTTTTTATTTTAGCCATTCTGAAAGGTGTGAGGTGATATCTCACTGTGGTTTTGATTTGTATTTTGCTGATTATGAGTGATATTGAGCATCTTCTCATGTGTCTGTTGGCCATCTGGACGTGTTCTTTGTAGAAATGTCTGTTCATATCTTCTGCCTATTTTTAATTTGGGTTGTTTGGGTTTTTTTTGTTGAGTTTTATAAGTTCCTTACATATTTTGGATAAATACTGTATATGTTCTTTTCAAATATCTTCTCCTATTCAGTAGGTTGTCTTTTAGTTTTGTTGATTGTTTCCTTTGCTGTGCAGAAGCTTTTTATTTTGATATAGTCCCAATAGCTTATTTTTGCTTTTGTTTCCCTTGCCTCAGGAGACATATCTAGAAAAATGTAACTATGGCCGATGTCAGAGAAATTACTGTCTGTATTCTCATCTAGGATTTTTGTGTTTTCAGGTCTCACATTTAGGTCCTTAATCCATTTTGAGTTTATTTTTGTGTATGGTGTAAGAAAGTGGTCCAGTTTCATTGTTTGTAGCTGTCCAGTTTTCCCAACACCATTTGTTGAAGAGACTGTCTTTTTCCCATTGCACTTTCTTACCTCCTTTATAAAAAATTAACTGACCATATAACCATGGGTTTACTTCTGGGCTCTGTATTCTGTTCTATTGATTTATGTGTCTATTTTTATGCCATTACCATACTGTTTTGCTTACTATAGCTTTGTAGTATATCTTGAAATCTGTGACTGTGATATCTCTAGCTTTGTTCTTTTTCAAGATTGCTTTGGCTATTTGGGTCTTTTTTGGTTCCATACAAGTTAGGATTTAGGATTATTTGCTCTAATTTTGTGAAAGGTGCTATTGGTATTTTGATAGGGATTGCATTACACATAGATTGCTTTAGATAACATTTAACATTTAAACAATATTTTTTCTTCCAATCCTTTAACATGTTGTATCTTTCCATTTGTGTTGTCTTGAATTTCTTTTACCGGTGTTTTGTAGTTTTTGGAGTACAGGTCTTTCACCTCCTTGGTTAAGTTTATTCCTAAAAGTTTTCTTTTAGGAAGTACTACTCAACATTTTCATTTATATTTCATTAGAAAGAACTTGGTCACGGGGTTATGATTAGCTGCAAGATTAGCTTCCTAAGGCTGGGAAATGGACTTATTTATTCTGAGTAGCCAATGCCCAGCTATAAAATTCAGGGTTTTATTAGGAAGGAAAAGGAGAAGAATAGATTTTAGAGTAGGATATAGGAGTTGCACCAGTCAGGGTTGTCCAGAGAAACAGAACCAATCAGAGATATATATTAGATTTATTTCAAGGAATGAGCCCACAGGATTGTGGGGGCTGACAAGTCTGAAATCTGTAATCAGGTTGGAAACTCAGGCAGGAGTTGGTGCTTTGGTCTAAATGCAGAATTTCTTCTTTAAGAAACTTCAGTTTATGCTTGTAAGGCCTTCAGCTGATTGGATGCAGCCCACTCACATTATTGAGGGTAATCTCCTATACTTATCCAATTGATTTATACAGGCTAAATACATTTACAAAATATCTCACAGCAATACATAGGTTAGTGGATGATTAAATCACTGGGTACTATAGCCTAGCTGAATTGACACATAAGACTATCACAGCAGCCTTTATCAAAAATAGTTTATACTACATATATACATTAACATCTCCTTCATTTTATTGTGATAAAATCACAATAAATCCCCAAATCATAACTCATGTAAAACATGATATTTGTTAAAGTTGTGTGATATCCCAACATATCAAAATAACGTACTTATTCCTATATTTCAGGACTTTAAAAATATTGTATACATGTATATATATTTTTTAACTATTTCTGATTATTCATTAAATTTCTAAACATGAGATTATCAAGTCAATGATTATAAGGAATTTAAAGGCCTATATTCCTATTGCCAATGTGCTTTCCAGAAAGTTTGTACCAATTTACACTTACACCAACAATTTATGAATGCCATGCCAATGTCACTGTACTCGGGACAAAAGTAGGTTTCATAATTTTATCAATTAAATAGATGAACATATTTTGTTTTGTATCTCTTTACTGCTATATAAAACATTTAATTGTTCACTATATTTTTATTGATCCTTTCTATTTTTTCTTTCGTTAATTTCATTTTTATCTTTTGCCTAGTTTTCTGCTAGGCTACTAGCATTCTTCTGATTGATATGAGGTATTTATATTTTAAGAATATATTGGTCATACTTCCTGCAAATATGATTCCTAATTTGCTTTTCTAGCTTTTTCTTTTTATAAAATTTTTAGAATATAGAATACTTTAAGTAAATCCTTCCTTTAAGTATAGGAAGAAACTATAGATACTTCCAGTTTTCACTTAGGATAAACAGTTGATCAAATTAATAAAGATACAATCATATTATTGGTGATTAAAATAAAGGGAACTGAAACATGAAAATGAAATTATTTTCATACACAAAAGAAGTATTATTCCCACGGATGACTCGGGTAACTAGCAACATCTTTCCAAAAAACATACTTAGGAAAAATCACATTTTTTCCCCCTGAGAATTCTTACATATGAAATATTTTACTTCATTTAGTGGTATCACTAACCTTAGAATCTACTGACCGAATTGTCATTTTTTAAGATGTCATCAGCATTATGTTCAAATAAATTTTGAGATGATCAGTAGTTTTTAAGAAAAAAATTGTAGGAGAATAAACGATGAACTTGATTTTTTCTTCTTCTAAATATATTAAAAAATTTAAAAAGCAAATAAGGGTGTTAAATCTGTGATGGTAATAATAGCTGCTTGACACTGACATGCTACAAATAAATCCGTGTGGCAATATAAATTGACTCAGGCATTTGTGCCACGTATAACAGCTCAAAATATTTTCATTTCCTCCTTAGTAATTTTCTTATCTCATTGACTATGAAAAGTACAATCATCCCACACACTGTTGTTGAATTGAGTTTAATGTAATCTGCCCAGAATTCTAGCTTGATTTTCGAAAATGAGGTGAAATTGAATTCCAAGCAAGTTATCTAATTTGACCAATAATTTAAACTTGTATAGTATAGTAATATGTGAAATTATTTTTCTACTTTAATATATTTCAACTGGTTGAGTCCAATTAGTTCCAATAATTTTTTATAAGGTTGGCAAAGCATATAATTTGTTTTCATTTGTAATACTTAATTAAAATGGGTTAGTGGCTGCTCACTTATTTTACTTATAATATTTTCACTTACCAAATGTGTTATTACTTATTAAATCTATTCATGTTTTTAAAAACCTTTTCTTTTATGTTTCTTTTTCTAATGCTTCTTTAATCATGAGTCTGGTCGAACATATTTTCTTTGTTTACCAGCTGTTTGCATTTTAATTTTTGTGAAAAAGCAAAAATTTTCCCCCAATTTATCTTTTGCTTTTTCATTCTGTTTATGGTATTTTGGGCATATGTTAGTTCTAAATTTTAAATAGCCAAATTATTAATCTCAAATGTTGTGTCTTATGTTTCAGAGTTGCATGAGTTTTCTGAGGTTCATGCACTTTATTTCAAGACTATATATATATTTTTAAAGATTTTATTTATTTGCCAGAATGAGAGTACAAGCAGGAGGAGTGGCAGGCAGTAGGAGAAGGAGAAGCAGGCTCTCTGCTGAGCACGGGGAGCCGGATGTGGAACTCGATCCCAGAGCCCTGGGAACATGATCTGAGCGAAAGGCAGACACTTAACTGAGCCACCCAGGTGCCCCTTATTTCAAGATTATATTTAAAAACTATGCATGTTTTTGTATAGTGCTCTTTTGGCTTCATAGTTTCAAGTTAAATTTTGGTATCTATGGAGATGATGGTATTATTTTTCTATATTTAACCTATTAATATGGATATACTATATGAATAGACTTACCTACATTAAATCATCTTGCATTCCTTAAATTGCTGTGTATTAAATATTTCTGAGTCTTTTAGGAATTTTGTGTTATTATAAGTGGTATAATTCCATAATTTTCTGTATTATGCTATGCTTAGGCAGGTTTATGGTGATCACATTATGATAGCTTCTTAAATTGCATCGGGAGGCTTTTCTTCTTTCTCTATACTCCAAAATGATCTTGGATACTTTCTCAGTTTCTTCCAAGGTGTAGATTTTTTTCTCTCTTTTTGAGCCTATTTTGGTAATTTGTATTTCTCTAGAAGTCCATTTCATCCAGGTTTTCAACGGTTTTGTATGTAGTTGTGCAAATTAGTACCTTATTATTTTGTTATTTCATTTCTAGTATTGTGTATTTATGCTTTTCTCTCCATTGTGGAGATTGTTTTAAGAATCACCTCTTAGATTTGCCAGTTTCATTCATCTCTGATTTCTAATTAAGTTCCACTATTGTCTGTATTAATTCCTTTCTTCTGATTCAATTTAATGTTATTTTTCTCACTTCTAAACTTGAGTTCTGTTCTCTATACTTTACTCTAAATCAGAAAACTGTAGAAGTATTTACCTTCTTGACTCTAAAAGTAGATTATGCATGTTTTGAGAGTTGCATATATCTAAGTAAAAAAACAATTTTGTAAGGGTGTTGTAGATATCTTCTTTTTCCTAAGCATGTAGTAGTTTAAATGTAGGTATATTTCTATTTCAGTTTTTTATGAAGTTCTCTTGCCAGGCTAAAATTGAGCATAAATGGAAAGAAAAGAGGTACATTTTTATTTTATTTTATTTTTTAAAGATTTTATTTATTTGATAGAGAGAAACACAGCGAGAGAGGGAACACAAGCAGAGGGAATGGTAGCGGGAGAAGCAGGCTTTCTGCCATGCAGGGAGCCCGATGTGGGGCTCGATCCCAGGACCCTGGGATCATGACCTGAGCAGAAGGCAGACACCCAACGACTGAGCCACCCAGGCGCCCCATTTTATTTTTTAAGAGGTACATTTTATATGAAAACTCTTTTAGGGAAAAATAAGTGCTTGTGTGAAAGTATTTTTTCTTAATATCTTCCTGATTTGGAAATTCATTGTTTAATTGATTGGGATGCCATTATAAAAATGTAGACTCAGAATAGAATTGAAATTATCAAAATTAAAATACTTGTGCTAATGTTAGCTAAATTTGGAAGTAGTTAAGGAACTACTGTATGAAAGATGAATCATGGACAGTAAAAGTAACTCATGCAATATTAACACGATAAAAATGTACACTTCTCATATCCAAGCCAGATTCAAAGTGCTCTTGGTATAAGAATTTACAATATGAAAATAATGTAAATATCACTAGAGAAGAGTGTGTAGATAATTCCAAGTTGAAAATAGCTCCTGCAATTTATCATTAAACTAAGCCCAACCAAGTCCCCACTTTCACCTGCCCAAAACCCCACAAAACTAGCAGAAGATGGGGTGGGAGTAGAAAGGTCATAGTTTGTTGGGTTTTTGAATTTTGAAAGATATTATTATACTGTGTACGCTGGTATCTCAATTGCATTTCAAATGTGACATGTCCAAATTGAAAATTATCTATTTTTCCATTCTGGAACCATCTGTCTTCCATTTTTTTTTACTTGTTAGAATTATGGGATATGGGTAGGGGATCACCTTTATCCATTCTCCCAAGTCTTCACCCTCAAATGGCAACTACATCTTGTTCATTCTACTCCAATTATCTCCCAAATCCATCCTCTCATTTCTATCCTTCCTAAGGATAGAAGGATCCTTCTATCCTTCTGTACTTCCTAAGTGTGGGCCTCTTTTTTTCTTTAATCATTCCAATGACCCTTTTACAGGTGTTCCTTCCTCCACTTTCTTTTCATTCCAAAATATTTTCTATATAATCTTAATAAAAGTCCTATAATGTATTTGCCTTAAAAATTTTTTCTAAATGTGTTTTTCTAAATGGCTTGTTTATAGTCCTTAGCATGGCTTACAGGGTTCTTCATGTTTTGGTCTGCCTGTATTTCTCCAGCTTTATATTCCACTGCTGTCCCACATGCATTCAGTGCTTTTATTGTATTAAATACCTGAAGTTCCTTGAAGTGCCCCCACAAAGAGTTAGGACTCTTTGTGCTTGATCCCACTGCCTCCTGCCTCTTCCTTGATAGTCCTGATTCAATGATTATTCCCAACTCTTATTTTCAAAGTGAAGTTACTTCTATCTCAAAAACAAACCACCACAGTCTCCTTTTCAGTCTACTTCCTTGAAACAGTAAGTTCTATTTCTTTACCTCCTGCTCATCTTTCTGCCCTTCCTACTACTCTAAAAAACACCGACGACAAAAGCTGCCAGCAAAATCATCATGTCCAAATCTAATGAACTAGTCTAGGTGTGCACCTCACTTGACATTTCAAACAACATTCAACACCGTTAACTACTTTTACTTATCCCAAAACAAACAAACCCACTTATTTTTCTGTGCTTTGTAGAACACATGGAAAATATGTGAGTTAAAAGATAAAATCATCAGTACCACTTAACCATAACTACATCATTAATATTTTTACTTATTTCCTTCAAGTCTCTTTTTCTATATACTTATGAGTATGGAAAATTGGGATATTATAAATGTGTATTTTGGGTTTTTTAAGCATCTTACCTTGGCATTAAACAGACGTTCTGGAAACAATTAGTCATTGCATAATGTGTAATAGATGTACCATATTTTATTTAGCCTTCTGCTACTGTTGACATTCAGCTAGTTTTCAATTTTCACTAATATATCTAGACCTCAGATTCTTATCTCTTAATGGGAGATTCCAAGAAGGGAAAGGATTAGGTTCAGGATATGAAGTTATAAACATTCATGATGTAGGTTGTCTAATTACTTACAAGAAAGGTAATTTACATTCCCATAGCTACATATGAATATCCAAAATTTATTCTCTTGTTAACATTGTATTTTTAAAAAATCCTTTCAGTTTGATAGGTTCAAATGGAATCTCTTAGCCTTGATTTGCCATTCGGATTAGTAGTGAAATTATACATTCATCACTCTTTTCTCCTCACCTTACCCTGATAGTTCTCTTACTTCAGTATATTCCTTTTCATTCTCTTTCTCAGGCTTTTTTCTATTCCACAGTATTTTGTCCTCAGCCCCTTGAATGTCCCACAGGCAGCTCAAACTCAGTTATACCCCCAAATTAAACTCACCCTAAGCTTGCTTCAATTTCTGGCTGATGATATCATCAACCACCCAGGCACCCTAATCAGAAGACTGAGTCTTTTAAGATGACTCCCTCCTCTCATCCCCACATCAGTCACTAAGTTTTTCCAACCCACATGTTAAATCTCTCAAATATGTCCACACCTCTCTATCTCCACAGCAACTGCTCTCATTCAAGCCTTTGTTACTGAATAACTCATCACTGATCTCCCCACCTTGTCACCCTGCTCCATTCCATTCTGTATACCGCTTCCAGAATGATCTCTTTTTAAGATTTATTTATTTGAGAGAGAGGGGAGAGAGAAAGAGTGAAAAGAAAAAAGGGAGAGAGAGAGAGAGAGAGAGAGAGAATGGGGAGGGGGGCGGGCAGAGGGAGAGAGAGAATTCCAAGAAGACTCCCCACTGACCATGGAGCCCCTCTGGTCTTGATCTCAAGATCCTGATACCATGACCTGAACGGAAACAAAGAGTTAGTTGCCCAACAACTGAGTAACCCAGGTCCCCCCAGAGTGATCTTTCTAAAATGTACATCTGGAGCACCTGGGTAGCTCAGTCAGTTAAGTGACTCTTGATCTCAGCTCAGGTCTTGATCTCACGGTTTTGAGTTCAAGACCCACTGGGCCTAGCATGGAGCCTCCTTAAAAAAATAATGAAAATAAAATGCAAATCAGATTGTGTTACTCCCTGTACTCTACATCCCCATCCAACTTTATTCCTTGGCTTACCATCTGTTCCCTTCTCTCCGGCCATATGGAACAACCAGAATTCCCCACTGCCTCTAGACTCTTTCTGCCAAGAGTAGCCTCTTTTGTCTTGTGAACTCCTACAATAATAAGGGAGCCCATCCAAGTATCATTCCATCATTTCCCTCTCCTTTAGGCACCAATTACACTTTACACAGAGCTATGTTATGACACATTACAATTTCATAATTTTTAAAAGAAGATTTTATTTATTTGAGAGAGAGCACGAACTGGGGGCAGGGGCAGAAAGTGAGAGAGAAGCAGGCTCCCCATTGAGCTGGGAGTCCCATGCAGGACTCAATCCCAGGACTCTGGGATCAAGACCTAAGCTGAAGGCAGACGCTTGACTGACTGAGCCACCCAGGTGCCCCTGAATAAACGCAATTTTGATAGCAATTATAAAATTCCTTTTAATCTTCTCCCACCATCTAATTACTCACCAAATTCTATAATCTCAATCTGTCTGATATCTCTGTTACCAGATCCTCCTTCATTTCCCATTTCTAAGGTTGACAAAAATATTTTAATTGCATCCTGAGACTTGGGTGCTTCTCCAAACCAGGCCATCTTCACTAGAGCTGACAGTTATCTTTCTGAAACACATCTGGTTTTGTTACCTAATTACTTAAAAAACAACTTTGAAAAAAAAAAAAAAACAACAACTTTGATGACTACCCATTTTGATCGTAGGTGGCTATTTCCTCAAGACATGGAAAGCTTGTCTATTGAGAGTTAAAGGAATGCACGGTGGAAGGAGACACAATTCTCACTAAATCCAGGATTTTGACTATTTAAACACCATAGCATAGTATTTAATAACTTTAAAAATCCAACTCCAGTCTGCTCTTTAGCTCTATCTCCTATAACTCTTCCTCCTCATCCTCAACACACATCCTGGTTACCATTCTTTAATGCACTGTTGTGTCTAGTATGCTCTATCATCAAGCAAATTCTTACTCATCCTTGAAAGCCAGCATCTGGTTACCTGGTTGCTCCAAGAGATGGTATAAAGGGGTTTTAGACTGTATACATAATCTTTATCAGTCCTCCAAAGCAAGCCAAATCAAAATAAAATTAAGATTTTTTTTGGAAGGGCAATTGGACTTTTTGTAACTTTATATAAACTATGTATAAAAGCATCTTTTAAGGACATTTCTGTTTTTATTGATCTATAAATACAATCAAAGTAAAAGCAAAGTACTTTCTATACAAGTACTCTTCAAGCAAAGAGTACAGTCTAGTTGGCCTACACTTCCAACTAGACTGTAGCCAGTAAGCCCTTTATAGAAATTCTGAAGGAGTCACAGAATATTAGTTACTCTAAGAAGCTTTCTCTAATCTTTTCTTCCTGACTAGCTGTTTGTAGCTCCTCTTTCTGGGCTCACACATCTCTGACCATATACTACTCCTACCTTACCAAACAATAGTATAGTGTGTTATTTCTCTTTTAGTTTCTTCCACTAGGGTAGCTAGTCCAGGGTAAGGACTTTATTATCAGTTTCCTCATGTGTAAAATAAAGATGATAAGAAGATAAATCTCATATAATTATTGTGAGAATTAAGTGTTAGTGTATATTTAAAGCACTTAGCACAGTGTCTAGCATATAATAGGAGCTAAATAAATGTTAGCAATTATTTTTCCCTTTGTGTTTGTTAAATCATGAAGTACAATCCCGAAGAGTCCCACAGCAAACAGGCTGGCAGATGCACAAAAAGCATAAGAAAACACACATGTCCTGAAATTACCTAAGAGGTCACTACTTAAGCAAAATGCCTTTCCTATTACCTAATTTGCAGATGTGACATGAAACTGAATGGCTTTTTAATGTCTAGTAATTTAAGAAGAAAGTTTTTAAGATCTTAGAACTAGGAAAGAAGTTTCATTTATAAAGTATTGAGTTTCTGAGCTATTTATTAAAAAGAACACATAAAACAATTTCACATTTGAAGAAAAGGAAATAACACAATGTCTTGGGAATTTGCACTTTCTGACTATCATACATTTTTTCTTTATATTACAAATTACCTATAAATATACTTGCTCTCAGGCTTTATGATAAAAATCAAATGAGCATGTTGTGTGGTAGAAATAACATCAAATTAAAATTAAGGAATATTAGATTATAGCTCACAAATTAGCTGTGGGACCTTGGGTAATCTTTTAATTCCTATGGGCTTCAGAGTTCTTTGGAATTTGAAGGGATTTGACTAATCTCTAAGTTCCCACCCGGCTTGAAAATACAATGTTCTTACAATGCTATATTTTAACCTTTCTCTTACGTGGTTTTTCCCCTCACTAGAAACTGAAGACTCTTTTTTTGAGTGGGGAACAGGAATCAAACCTTATTTATCTTTGTACCTCAGTGCGTAGATCAAATGCCTGTTTCTTGACTGAATGAACGAGTGCCCCCTACAGAGCTTCTAGTTTAAGAAGGCTCTGCATTGGGGCACCTTGGTGGCTCAGTTGGTTAAGCGACTGCTTTCGGCTCGGGTCATAGTCCCAGAGTCCTGGGCTGGAGCCCCACATCAGGGTCCTTGCTCAGCGGGGTGCCTGCTTCTCCCTCTCCCTCTGCCTGCTACTCCACCTGCTTGTGCTCTCACTCTCTCTCTCTGTCAAAAAAAAAAAAAAAAAAAAAAAAATATATATATATATATATATATCTCGTTAAAAAAAAGACGGCAAATTTATGTTATAACAGGTTAGTGGCTAAAATATAATTATGTTATTATACAAGAATAAAAAATGATTGTGCATTAATATGATTGTGGATATTCAATATACAGATTCACTCTATTGTTAATTTGAAAACCACTATTTTATTTATTTATTTAAATATTTTATTTATTTGACAGAGAGAGATACAGTAAGAGAGGGAACACAAGCAGGGGGAGTGTAAGAGGGAGAAGCAGGCTTCCCACTGAGCAGGGAACCTGATGCGGGACTTGATCCCAAGACCCTGGGATCGTGACCTGAGCTGAAGACAGATGTCCAATGACTGAGCCACCCAGGCGCCCCATGAAAACCGTTATTTTAGAAAGGGAATTCTAAACCAAAAGGTTTCCTTACTTCTGACATATTTTAGAGAAATTATGTTAGTTACATAGCTTTGAGAGAGGCTAATCCTACTAAATTTCATCATCCTAAGAGCAGTGTCCATTTATATCAAGTAGATATCCAAGTGTTCATTCTCTAGTACCATTTTGTAGAAAAGACGTTTATCTTTGCCTTGGTACCAAAATTACAGACTGAAAGACAGTGTGATCCAGGAAATAAGGAACCAGAGTATGCAGACACATGGAGAAAGCAAACATACATGCGTGTGTGTGCACATACATACACACACACAGTTTAACTCAGTAACTCAAATGACTCATGTACCCATTTTAAAATTAACATTTAGTGCAGGCTCATTACTGGAACAGTTCCATAATATCTCTAATATGGGATAGAAAATGAAGAACAATTAACTAACTATAAAGTCTATGTAGGTGAAACAAATGGATAAGGGCAGATGTCTTTCTTTGGATATACCCCCAAAAAGATAATTATGAGGGATTCCATCTCTTTGTTTCAGTATCAATGTGACTGAAATTTGAAGTGCATTTACTTCACAATTTCCTGGACTTTCACTGTTGGGAAAGTGAAAGTTTTTTCCAATATTCAGCTATCAGGCTCAATCACACCAACCTAAGTTTGAATCTTACTCACTGATTAACTCTACATAAATTGACACAAGCACAGTAAGTTTTTTATTGTTAAATTACTGTTATCATATGCAGAGCAAAAAGTAAAGGGACTGATCTACGTGTGCATTCACATTTTAAATTCTTGAATTATAAACAAGTGAACAAATGATCAGTTAGGAAAGGAAAACTGAAAGGTTTCTTTATAAGTCTACTAATTTCTCTAATAATAAAACATGCTCAAAATATTAGAAAAACACTTTTTCTACATATGATATATTAATAAACAAATTATGTTTACCTCAACAAATTGGAAAGACTCCCTCAATATTAAGGACAGTCTATCTCTGGCTAATGCAATTATTATTTGGATAAAATATAAGCATCAAAAAATAAAGTGGTGGCATAGTTCAAAATTTTCCAAAGTGTTAATACTCTTAATGCTGAGTTTCCAGTTCCAGAATTGTCCATTCCCCTTGGGGTGAACAATCTTCAGAGGAAAAACTAGCCATGGTGATACTTGCTGAGGAATCATCAAGGGGAGAGGTTAGTTCACTCCATCTGTTCAAAGTGTCAACATGTGCTTTACCCTGAGGTTTTGAGCTGTCTCGTGCTAAAAGTAGTGTCTGCTTGATTAGATACTGTGCTAAATTTAAGTCTTCAGGAACAGAATTCGTAATATTTAAGTTTGAATCCTGTTCAGAGAGCAGTTGCTTTAATAGTGTCCAATCTTGTTCTGCAAAGTGCTGATCATCTTCAAAATCCATGTCTGTAATATGTGTTTCTGATTCCATTTTCTGCTCAAATGCTTCTATTACATCCATCTCATATATTGGAGAGAGGGTTTTTGAAGGCCGATGGTCATACATGTAGGTTTGTGCCAGTGTGTCACAATCATCTATGTCTCCTGAAATAATTCATAATACTACACAATGTAAAAATTGCTCATGTTGGTACCCCTCAGAGTTTTGCAGAACAATATTAAAACAATATAACAGTTATAGTCCAAAAAAAACAGAATGGAAAAAATAACACTTATACAAAATTGACAAGATTATTGAGGCATTTCTTTTTCTATATTAAAAAAAAAAACAACCAAAGGATGTTTAGCAGCAAAATCAACATAGGCAACTAACAATAATTCTCCATACTTTAATTTGAAAATGTGTGATACAGAAAACAAAAATTATTTAAACATAAACAGAGAATGTGCACATGTATCTAATTCACTACAATATGAACTTAAAGAGAAAAAAAGACATGGTTATTTGATGGTGACTTTTAAGTTAAGTCAGTTCCAAAACAGGAATAAATACATTTTATGTAAATCTTTATTTGTATATTGCACATGCAAAAGAGGATGCAAGCAAGGACAAACAAAAAATACAACTTGAAAGGGCTCCCTATTGTTGTGATTTTGCTGAACAAGGGCTAATCATCAGTGTCTTTCTTAGTTCTGATATACAATAGCTATGCAATCAGCCACTATTGCATATTTTAAATGTGGGTCATTAGTTCAAATTACTATAATAAGGAAGACAAACACACAAAACAATTAGACAGGAAATCATGAAATAAGCCTGGGCTTTTTTCATATATTATCATTGCTTCTAAATATAATCTCTTTTAGGAAATTTATCTTTTTACTTGAAAATTTTAGAATTAAAGTGATCCTCAAAGTCTTAATATCTGTAAAATGCATATAAATTGTAATAATTAATCTAGTTAAAATAGTTCAGTGCTTTTAGTTATATTACTATAGTTATTGCACAGCCCTCTTAGATATATACTAGCATAGTCCATAAATCATATCCAATGTATAATAAAATTTCTCATAGTCAAGAATTCTATGTTAAATTAGACATAAATAACTAAGTAATAGCAAACTAAGTTTTTCTCTTTATTCTTTCATGTAAAATCTCTTAATAGATTAGCTTTAATAATAACCAAAGTTTTGCTAGATCTTAACTCTGCATTAGGATTTTAAGTGAACAATAAAGACTAACGAGCTAGTTTTCATATTATCAAGAAATTTAAGTTTTCATTTGAAATTTGTATCTGTTGCTTAATTATTCTAACTAAAATATAACATTCGGGACTACTTACAACTCTAAAATTCTATAAACTCATTTTCTTATGGACTTAGCATTTCTATTTCTGTACATTACCTGCAGATAAAGCAATATTAGCTTTTTTGGTAGCTGTAGAATGGTTCTCTTTCACTTGACCTTCCTGAGGCAGAAGTTGACTCCGACAGGAGTCCAGAAATTTTGTAGAGCTGTTCTTTGGTATGTCAGAATTGGGTTCTCTTTGATGAAGCTCCAAATGACATGGCCTTTCTTGAGATTTCATATCATTATCTGAGAGTTTGCTGTGTTGCTGAAAGTCATTGTCCAACTTGCTTCCACTGTTTACTTTATCTTTTGGAAGAAGCTGTCTGCCTCCTTTGGACAGGACATCTACTGTGAACTTTTTTCCTGTGTCTGAAGCACTCTGTTTATCTTTTCTTGATGAGTCAGTGCTACTGGGACCCAAAAGACAGCTTTCGTTTTTATATACACGATTGCTTTTATCTTGTTTACATTCTAAAATACTACCTTCACTTCCTTGTGTGTACCTGGAATAGCAGGTCCTTCCATGATGTTCATGAGAAACGCCATCAAAAACATCAGAAGGTGAAAGAGAATCTACAGAAGGCTGAAAGGGAGTATGGGCTTCCCCTTCATCAGATCCTAGTTCTTCACATTCATCTACTGAAAGTAAGACTGATCTTTTAAAATTTTTAGCTGCAGAAAACTCATGACTTTCATTTTCTGTTGCATCTTCAAAAGCCAAATTAATTATTCCCTGAAACTGCTGAGGAGCTGAGTTAGATGTACAGAAATTTTCTCCAACATTTTCAGCTTCAGATCTTTCATCTTCTGTTTCATCTGCTGAGGAAGAAACTTGATCTACTTCTTGAGCAAACTGGACACTGCCTCGTCGAATATTTTCTTTTTCCCTAGGGTGGACTACTGTAGATCGAGACCAAATTTCTGGCCGCTTCCTAGGAATCTCATCATCACTCGTTGAATTAACTTGGAAAAGATCATTACTACTTTGCTTTTTCACTTTCACCTCAATTCTTAAGTTACTATCATATATTTTTAATTCTTCAGGAGTACTGGTATCACTGCTACTTCTTCCAAGGAAATCATGGCATAGCATAGTGCCACATTTAGAAATACCTCTGTCATTTGACCCATCATCATCCTGAGACCCTCCAGCATCATAGTCTTCAGATCTGGGCTTTATGTCATCAGAGGATGTGGTAGCACTGCCGGTGTCCGATTCGGGGCTCTCTCTCTGATGCAGACCACTGGTACTCAAATTCCAGTGGCTCAAAAATGGAACTTCTGGAGTTTCATGGCTCTCTGGAGTTTCTGTTGTTTCCATATCTTTAGGAGAATTTTTTCCTGATATTTGCTCCAAAACACAAGTGGAAGAAATATCTGAGTCTGCTGTAGCATGTTTGATTTCACTCATAGCAGAGTCATCAGACAAGTGACTAGGAATTTTCTGTTCTTCTACATGAATTTTAGATTTTCTGTCATCTTGAACAGAATTTAAGGTACCATTTGTCCTTTCGGGAACACATGGTAGGACATCTTTGACACATTTAATGCTTAATTTTTTGTTTGTATCTTGTTTCCCTCCTTGTTTCTCCCTATCTAATACTGAATAGATTTGCTCTGCATTTGCTGAATCTAAATTACAAACAGGATTAGAGTTCAAGGAGTTTTCATTGGGATTTGAAATCATGGATTTTAGGACAGTGGTGCTATAAAATTTTGGATCTGTGTTATCACTCTCATCAGAAAGACAATGTATTTTAGCTGTGTTGTAATGATCTGATTCTTTGCTGGAAGATTTTGTTTCGCTTTTATCTGAACAAATTCGTTTTGATTCTAGTTCATGTTTTATTGATTTATCCAGGTTTGAAATACTTTGGCATTCTAACACTAATTTCTCTTTCCCTTGATTGTTTAATGGCTTTTGTGGGTCAGGTTTGCATGAGGACTGGAATGCTTCTCTACTGCTGATTTCTGATGTGACATTAATTAGAGGTTCATGAGGCTTCTGTTCAGAAATATCATCCTTGTTATTATTATCATGTACATCATGAAGCATACTTTTTTGGTCAACACATGTTTCACTTTTTAAAGGTCTTTGAGAAGAAGGCTGAGTTTTCAATATAACCTGCCCAGGGAGTGTTTTCTGTTTTAACTCTTTATTACTCAAAGTTTCACTTTTCTTAGGCTGATTTAAGTTTTTAGGCATTGCTGCTATTTTTGCATTAACCTTAGGCAAAGGTGTGTGTCCTTGCTTGACAATTTTTTTCTTAGGTGTTTGTTTATCTGTAGTTGTATGGTGGTCCAATTTTGCCACATTTTCATCAGACTGCTTTGAAGATACTGAAGATTTTACTGAATTTGGTGACTCTCCTTGAGATCCTAAGAAAAGAAAATATAAAAATATACTTTCCAATTTGTGAATGAAATGCAATATTTGTTTTAAAATTACTTTAGAAGAAATAAAATAAACAATGAAATGACATATCTGTGACATGGACTATAAAAGATTAGGTGTTAGTAACACGATAAAATAAAAAAATATTTTTTATTACAAATATAGGGGGACTATTTCCAGCATCTTAGTAAAATTATTTAAATAGGATCTTTTTTCCTCAAGAGTCTTGATCCTTACACCAGAATTGGATTTGCATAAGTATATGAGGGTGGAAAAATCTGATTTTCTTGTATCAAAAGCATAGGAAGGGTCTTCCCTTTGAAGTTTTTGGGGAAAAAAAGGCAGTTCCACACAGCTGAAAGGAGAATCAAGCTAAATATAAAATAGAAATGTTGAAATTACTGCAGTTTTTTTTCTGTCAAACATGAACAAAACTAATTTATTTCTCATAACAAGATCATTATTATTGTAGATCATTTGGATTAACAACTTAGACATGCAGTGGAAACTAAAAATGATAATTGGAGGGCAAGGATTAATTTTGAGAATCTATTTGTTTACAGTGGTTGAGTCCTAGAGATGATAATTAAAACCATCAAACAGAATTGCCAAACCTTTGTAAATGTTTAATTTTTAGTTATTACTAGAACATGAATAATTTTTCTCTATCTTATTTTAAAATTTACTTTCAGTATTAATTCATTATCTAACTCAAAACTGTTTTAAGTTTTTACAAACTGCTCATACCTATGTGATGCTTAACACATAAAGCAAATTAATTTTAAAATCACTTATTATGTCATCTGCATGCCATTATGCAATCTGATCACTATGCTTTTCTTAGAACATGGCAAAACAACAGGCACAGCACAGAGGGAAAATTCTTCTTCCCTATATATCACAACTCTCAAGACTGTACTATTACTTTTTAAAGGGCTCTAATATCAGTGCTGGCTTTGCACATGGAATTCCTATAATTATCAATGAAACTGAAGAAACCTGGGCATAATATATAAAAGGACCAAAAATACAGATAAGTTAGTGACTCTCAGGGCGCCTGGGTGGCTCAGTGGGTTAAAGCCTCTGCCTTTGGCTCAGGTCATGATCTCAGGTTCCTGGGATCGAGCCCCGCATCGGGCTCTCTGCTCAGCAGGGAGCCTGCTTCCTCCTCTCTCTCTGCCTGCTTGTGATCTCTCTCTGTCAAATAAATAAATAAAATCTTAAAAAAAAAAAAAAGTTAGTGACTCTCTTAATTATTTCTCATAAAAAACAATAAAAACCAAACTCACACCCTGAAATACCAAAATACTTATCTAGGTGTGCCTGGGTTTCATTCTTGGTTTTGGTTTAGGCTCTTTAGGCTCCGGTCATGATCTCAGGGTCCTGAGGTCTATCCGCCCACCTCCTTCTCATCTCTGCCCTCCAGAGCCTGCTTGGGACTCTTCCTCTGACCTTCCCGCTGCGTGCAGGCCCCATGCTCTTTCAAATAAATAAATCTTTTTTAAAAATACTTATCTAAAAGTGTAAAACCTTATCTCTATAGTATGACACAAATGTAAAATGAGTGAAACCATGTTATATTCTTATTTGTTGTTAAAGTTCCAAATCAGAGTTCTGCTTATTCAATTTAAACACAGAAGTAATACTCAGGACGGTATCAGCTTTACCTTGAGTTTTAGCAAGATTAGATGAGGAATTTTTTGTCCTCTGTTGAGCTGTAGCACATCCACTGCCATTTCCTTTTTTCTTTAAAATCGCCTGTGGTACTGGATCACTATATCCTTTGTTAGTGCTCTTCTTTAGCACACTAAGAAAAATGATTTGCAGTCAGTACTGCAACTCAGCAACACATGAACTTTTAAAAGACTCATATACGAAATATATTTTTTCTCAAAGAAATTAAAATTATCTTTTTTTTCTAAAAATAGAAAAACCTTAGTTATTGGTCTTGAAGTTTATAAACCTGCAGGTCAAGTATGACAAAGCAATACATATCAAGTGCCACAAGTGTAATCTATCGTTTTGTATCAATAATCATTTTTCACATACTATCTTCTTTTAATAAGGTCTTAAAATATAGTGTGTAAATAAACACACTCCCTAACGAAGAAGACAAGATATTTTTAAAATATTTAGCTAGAAGTTAGCATATAATTAACTTTCAGAGAAAGCTAATGTATAGGTAAAATAATGAATGAAGATTTACCTGTTATTTATACTAGTTTCTTCTTGAATGCCTTTTTTATTTGAAGTTCCATTGGTAACTTTTGAAACAGGTCGGGATTTTACTGCTGTAAATTAAGAAAAAGTCAGTCATGAAACAGAACACTGAATATAAAATAAAAGTCATGCATAAATTCACTGGCCAGACATATCCAAAAATAAATGTTAATGTGGGAAGAAGTATGTTTTCTCTCAGTTTGCATGAATACATGTAAATAAATGCCTTTTGGCATTTGAAACTAAACAAACATCCAAACACACAATCATTTTTTTTCTAGGAACTTTAACTGTCAGGAGCTATTAAAAGTAAGGGTACTAAAACCTACCTACAGTAGAAGTTTTGATACTTCCCACACTGTTTTTCAGTGTCTGTCCTGGAGAGTCACAAAAGGACAGTTTATCACCAGAAGGCTTCTCTTCTCCTACAGATCCATTTTCTTTTGGTTCATCCAGACATTCAGTGGAAATCAGTAATTCCATACTTGAATTGGTTGATCTGCTTGAAGCCCCTGTGATACTGAGGCATGGAGAATCTTTTGCTGTCACTTTCTTCAAAGGCTTTGCTTTGGCTTGCACATTTAAGTTTCCAGTGAGTACCTTGGGTCTGGCACCTGTAATATTCCCTTCCTGATTTCTCACTCCTTTCTCATTTAATGAATTTTTCTGTCCATTTGCTGCTGCTGCTGCTGATCTTTCCACAGCTTGTCTAGGCAACTTGTTTGGTGACTTAGCATTATCACTGTTTTCTGCTTGGGACTTTATTACAGCTTTGGGCTTTCCAGAAACATTCTTTACCCCAGTTTTAAGTTCTTTTGTAACCTTAGATGCTGTTTTTGTACCACCCTTTTCCTTTAAATCATCATGCTTCAAAGTTTTATTTACAGTATTTCTATTAGTACTTGACGAATGGCCAGATGCTCCTAATCCATCTGATTTCATCTTTTGCTTAGTAGAGGGATAACTCCAACAATCCTTCTTGATATTTCCTCTCCAAGATTTGTTTTTTATAACACCAGAGTCAGAAACTTGTCTTCTTTGCTACAAAGAAGAAAAAAAAATTCTTTATAACTTCACAGAGTATTTGACTTATAGTCCTTTGTTTCAATAAGCCAGCTTTTCAAAGAGGAGAAAGTAAAGATCATATTATGATATAGGGCCACTCAAGAATTATATTTTTTTTTTTTTTTTTTAAGATTTTATTTATCCATTTGAGAAAGAGAGTGAGCAAGAGAGCATGAGAAGAGAGAAGGTTGGAGGGAGAAGCAGACTCCCCATGGAGCTGGAAGCCCAATGAGGGACTTGATTCCGGGACTCCAGGATCATGACCTGAGCTGAAGACAGTCGTTCAACCAACTGAGCCACCCAGGTGCCCTGGGCCACTCAAAATTTGAATCATCTTTGATCACCAGAATGTGTCTTTGGTCACATTACCTTAATTGAATCTGAAATACAGCATAAAAAATTAAAAGGTAATGCTATTTTAAAAAGGCATACTATTTAGCTCTGTGAAGTTATGATAGAGATTAACACCTAACAGTGTCAGGATGCCTTGAGTCAATGATAACAATGTCCAGTGTTTTTTGAGGGCCCACTCCCAGGTTCTGTGCTAAAACCCTTTTCACATACGTAAAAACATATGTGAAATATTCACAACACTCCTATGAGAGCTCCTGTTGCAATCTCTATTTCATAAACAAGGAACTGGGGATTAAAGCCAGTATGTGATTTACCAAGGTCACATGCTTGTAGGGATGGAAGTAGGACTTGAGCTCATGAATTACTTCTTTAAGCAAGCAGTCATTTATATGGTATAATTTGAGGCACATTATAAAGATTTTCACCAAAAACTGTCTCTTCAATCCTATCCTAAATGCCGGAAATTTTATCACTAAAGATTTAATCCTTGGGGGTGGGCTCTGGGGACTGCAAGCCCCTGGGGAAACGAGGTAATACGTCTGAAAAGTTTGGCTTTTGGAGGAAACAAAACAGTAATATAGCACTGGCAACATGGAGAAAGTGGAGAAAAGGGGTCCTAAAAACAGATAAAGTGGGTAAAAAGAGGAAAAGAGAAGAACACTTAAGACTGAAGACAATGTGCCTGTATCATTTTGGTTAGAACCAACCTGGCTATGGAAGGGAACAACATTTTAAAAAGTGGGAGGAAGTGAGGGGCACCTGGGTGGCTCAGTCGTTAACCCTCTGCCTTTGGCTCAGGTCATGATCCCAGGGTCCTGGGTTCGAGCACCGCATTGGGCAGGAAGCCTGCTTCTCGCGTTACCACTCCCTCTGCTTGTGTTCCCTCTTTCGTTGTGTTTCTGTCAAATAAATTAAAATCTTAAAAAAAAAAAAAAAAGAAAGTGGTAGGAAGTACAGAATAAGATTTTAAGATTATGAAATGCCATTCTTTATGAAATATGTCCCCCTCCCCCCAGCTTGGAAAAGCTGTATGAGACTGCACAGTTCTGAGGAGAAGCCTGTGCTGTCTCCATCTTTGTAAACCTCAGCACCGTGTCCATAGCATACTGGGTACTCAAAAAAATGTGACACATGTTGTCAAACCTGAGCATATACTGATATACAAATCAAGGGCTAATATTTCTGAAAATAGGAAACTTCCGTTTACATTAAAAATCTGTCTAAGATAACATATATGGGGGTGTGAATTCACGCATGTGCGTGCGCACACACACACACACACACACACACACACACACACGGAGTAAGTAATAAATAACCTGGCTAATTTTAGGGAAAAGCAAGGTGGAGTCCTAATAAAGGAATCATTGGGTTCTCGTCATAGCTTTATCTCTAACTGACTTAGGATAGTTAAGAAGTCATTAACTTCTCTGGGCTTCATACTATTTATTTCTAGAGGGTGGAGACTGGTCCTACTCAGTGTGTTCCCGGATTCTTTTTTTTTTTTTTTTAATTTTTATTAACATATAATGTATTATTTGCCCCAGGGTACATGTCTATTAATCATCAGGCTTACACATTTCACAGCACTTAACAGCACATACCCTCCCCAATGTCCACAACCCAGCCACCCTATCCCTACCCCCATGTTCCAGGATTCTATGTAATATTTATAAAAGTTCAAATACATTTGTTCTTCATTTTTTGTTTTCATGATCAAATCTTAGCTCAAAAAAAACCAAAAACAGGGGCGTCTGGGTGGCTCAGTGGGCTAAGCCTCTGCCTTCAGCTCAGGTCATGATCTCAGGGTCCTGGGATGGAGCCCCGCGTCAGGCTCTCTGCTCAGCAGAGACTTGGGACTTTATTATAGCTTTGGGCTTTCCAGAAACATTCTTTACCCCAGTTTTAAGGCTCTTAGCAGAGAGCCTGCTTCCCCTCTCTCTCTCTGCCTGCCTCTCTGCCTACTTGTGATCTCTCTCCTCTCTATCAACATAAATAAATAAAATCTTTAAAAATAAAAATAAAAATAAAAAAACACCTTTTTCTATTTTTAATACCTAAAACCAGGTAGACCCTTAAAACTGATCCTACTTAATCTACTATATCCTTGTATCTATCTCTTTTAAAGCATTATGCTATGGGTGAGATCTATGTAGTATATGCAGTAACCATACCCCTTTAGAAACTTTATATTAACATAGTATAGCATGATGAGGTTTCAATGTATATACGTATCTAGGCATTCTCTAACTTACATCTTCAAAGTTTACATATATTTCTTATATACAAATGGCCAGGTGGGAAGATGCCTGCTACTGACAAAAATGAGAGCACATACCATTAAGAAAAATGAGAAAAGAGGGCAAGTCTCTAGAGAATTCACCTTAGACACCCTTTTGGTTCCAGTATTATTCCTTTTGTTTGTTGGTTTTTTGTTTAACTTTTTATTGTAGTAAAATTTACACATAATCAAAAGAAGATAGACAAGTATAATGAACCCCATGTACCTATTGTCCAGCTTTAACAGTGATCAGCTCTTGGCAAAATTTTTTTTGTATATAACTTCCCTTTTATTTTGAAATAAGTCCCAGACATCATTACCTTAAGTATTTTGGTACCAGTATTCTTCTTAAATCTTTCTCTCTGTCTTATCTTACTAACTTTCTCCCCTTCCAGAAGATCTCATCTCTTCTTATAAAACACATTTATTCATTCCATATTAATTGAGCATTTACTACATACCAAATAATTGTACATAAATTATTTCACTTAATCTTCACAAGAATTTTGCTAGGTTTTTAGTCCATTTTACAGACTAGGAAGCTCCCAGATGGCAGAGATAACAAATGTGAAGTCAAGCCTGCACTGTCCCGGCAGCAGTGCCAGGCGGCAGTGTTGCATTCCCTGCGCTTGGCTGGAGAGCCTTCCTCCTCCACCCATCCTTCCCTCCCACACTCACACATACACTTTCCCGTCCCTGTGTGGGGGTAGGCAAAAACACCTTAGGCAGATAAAGAATGACACTAAGTCAAGCGGAGACAGTCAATTATCTTATGGTCTCACTTACGTGTGGAGCATAAGGAAAAACATGGAGGGCACTGTGAGAAGGAAAGGAAGGGTGAATTGGGGGAAATCGGAGGGGGCGATGAACCACGAGAGACAGTGGACTCTGAGCAACAAACTGAGGGTTTTGGAGGGGAGAGGGTGGGGGGTTGGGCGAGCCTGGTGGTGGATATTGAGGAGGGCACGTATTGCATGGAGCACTATGTATGGTGCATGAACAATTAATCTTGTAACACTGAAAAAATAAAATAAACATATTAGGGAAAAAAATAAAAAAATAAAATAAAAGAATGACACTAAAAGACCCCAGGAAACCTGTACCCTGCACTCAGCCTTCTGGCCTCATGGAGGCCACACCTTTTCCATTTCACTCCCTCATAAAACAATGAAAATCCCCGTGAGGATAAAAAAAAGGAAAGAAAAGAAAAAAAGAAAAAAAAAGAAAAAATGAAGTCAAGATTTTAATTCTTTTTATTCCATGTCCAGCACCCATTTCACTATTCTGCCCTTCTGAGGGAAACAGTATTACCCTGTTTTCTTCCCACCGTGGTTAACAGTATAAACCCTCAGGCCACCTGAATATCAGGAGGGGAAAGAAGAGCAATGAGACTTTGTTCTCTTTTGCAGTAAGGCAAGAAAAGAGGAAAAGCTTGATAGCAGTGAGTAGGAAAGCAGAAAGAAAGGCAAATAGGATAAGTCTTGGGAGGCCTAAAAAAACAAAAAACAAAAACCATTGGGGATAACGGGAAACTAGTACATAAAGAAAAACGTCCTAAGAGTATGTTCAGTGGAACCGTACAATATACCTAAGAATGGTCGGGGGGAGTCTAACAGTTTCCACACTTAGGGAAAGAAAAATGGTTCACATTGTAACAAATACACCAAGCCATTTGTGTGTGGGAAGTGGTAAAAAAAAAAAAAATGATGAAATATACCATCTTAACCATTTTTAAGTGGAAAGTACAGTAATATTAACTGTACTTGTGCAACAAATAGACCTTGTGCAACAAATCTCTAGAACTTTGTCATATCTTATAAAACTGAAATTCTATACCCACTAAAAAATTGCCCTTTTCCTTATACCTCTAGCTCCTGGCAACTGCTATTCTCCTCCCTGTTTTTCTAAGAGTTTGACTACTTCATATACCTCATATAAATATAGCAAGTAACTTTTTTTTTTAGAAGATTTTATTTATTTATTTGACAGAGAGAGAGATCACAAGTAGGCAGAGAGGCAGGCAGAGAGAGAGGAGGAAGCAGGCTCCCTGCTGAGCAGAGAGCCCGATGCGGGGCTAGATCCCAGGAGCCTGAGATCATGACCGGAGCCGAAGGCAGAGGCTTTAACCCACTGAGCCACCCATGCGCCTCAGCAAGTAACTTTTAAAGTAAAACACAACTAACTATACTCTTGTTATTGATTGCCTTTTTCACACAAAAAATGTATTATGTGAATTAAAATCTTAGTATAGAGAAAACTGGGACAACTAAAATCTTCTTTAGGAAGTAGGTTAATTAGAAAATTAGATATTGAATTAGGTCTAGAATTTTAGACAACTTCTGATCTGTTGGAATAGCTCCAATACGTTAACTTGCCAAAAAGGTTTTCAAGGAAATAAAAGAGGCAGAATATTTCACTTCCTATGCCAGCTGGATACTAAAAATTCACATCATTTAAAAATTTATAGAATATTAGTTTAATTGAAGAAAGACCCAAATTATTTTCATTAAGAAACAGCTTTACGTAATGAAAGAATACATTCAAATAATCACTGAAATATAAAATAATAAAATTTAAATTATTTAGCATCCTTTTTCATTCAGACCCATGAAATTTTAAGTTTACCTGAGAACTACTGAATACAGGCTTCTTGCCAAGTCTTCGATCATCACCTTTGTCAAATGCAGCTGTAGAAAGAAACAATTTATTTTTATAGGAAACACTATCATTACCATAAAGATAGAGGGAAAGCAGTAGCTAGCAGAAAAAGGTTATGTTTTAATGGAAGTAACTTAAAAAAGGCTAAAAGCAATCTAGTACACACAAATAATTCCATACTACATTTTAGAATTTTTTTTAAAGAACCCCACTTTCAATCTTATTTTCTGGTCTCTATGGATTTTACATAATTAAAATTAATAAATAAAAAATGTAAAATCTCAGAGGATTCATACATTTACAAAAAATCAGAATTTTCTCGAGCTGTGAAATTTTAGAGACAAGTGGTTTCATTTAGTTTTCTAAATTTCAAAAAATTACATATTGTAGCAAATGTAATATTTTATAAACCATTAAATATGAGAAAGTGTCTATCCTAAAAAATGTAAACATACTTTGCTGAAATTAACTACAAATATTTCCTGCTTTCGCAGAGATATCATGAGGAAGAAGGAAAGAGAAGAGAAAAATTAAGGTTCTTTTGAAAATAAAATGAGAAACAATCCTCAAACCCACATCATTCTTTTCAGAATTACATAAGAATTCACTTTCTAGATTAGGTTTATAAGGGAATTATTGGGAACTCGTGTTTTTATGCTCTTCAAATAAGAATCTGAATGACGTCAGGAAAATATATAGAAATAATGGGATGAGAACTATAAATATAGTTCAGCTAATGTATTTCTTTCTTTTGAGGGTTATCTTTCAAACTATATAAAACACAGTTTGGAGAAATATAATCTCCAAAATTTATTTGATATTTATTAAAACAGCTGATGAAAAATATATTAAATTATATGTAACACTCCCATGGCATCTTCTACTATTTGTCTTCTATAGGATCTGTGCTATAAGACAAAGCAGGATCCTAGAAATGGCATTATAAGGACTGATTTATAGTAAGTAAATGACTTTGCACAATCCTATACAAAAAGAAATTAATATAAGATTTTTCCCAAAGGGAAAAAAAAAAGAGAGATTTCTCCCAAAGGTCAGTAACTAAATCAAAATATAAGAAATGCTATAACAAAGACAATCTAGAATCACTCCTTTATCTGGGGTTTCCCAATGCAGTAACTATCCATAAGTCAGGACTCATTACAATTCAACATACTGAAGATTTGAAAAGGTATTATTACACTGATGGGACAGATTAAAAAGTTCTTTTTGACAATTAGTACAATTACCAATAACATTTTGTTTTACATATGTGTATATGTATATATGTATTTACATGTATTTTTAATTAGCACTTTATAGAATTAAGATAAAGAACACTGTTTAAGGCACAACTTAACTATGAAATCCTCCTCTAAAATGAAGAAAAACAAAGTTTACTACCAATCAGAAGAGAGCTGAATGACACCTACTCAGGCAATGCCAATCTTACCTTATTTCTTCACATTGAATAGCTTTTGTAGTAAAAAATTAACTGTCATCTGAAAATCAGTACAGAAATGGTCACAAGGAAAAAAATCTCAAATTCCTGAAGACCTTGAGATTTCCATTGTTTCATGATTTTGTTCTTTTATTATTTTGCTGGAATTTCTTTGAAAAGTGCTTCTCAGCTCACATCGAGCTACACTATCATGTTATGCCCATAATGCAAGCCAGAGAAAATCATATCTTGACTATTCCATTAAAGAATTAACATATCAATGTACTATCAAGAATATATCACATATGGCTTTCGTGTTTTATAGTACAAAAATGTTCGCTTCCTAAAATTCAGTCTCTTAAAATGTTTTTAAAGTATACTTGCTGAATCTGCAAATATTTTTTCTAAGGCACCTGCTTTAACCCAAAAATAGTCACGAAGCCATTTTTAGTTCCACACCCTCAAAATTTTTATCTTAATATTTTTGAAACAAATATACATTCTGAGCAATATACATCTTTTGTTTAATGCTAACATTTCAAATGGCACCTATTAAATGTCAGAGACCACTGTGCGGCTCCTGAGGGACACTCCGCAATAGCACACACCGTATCACGGAACCAATCAATTGTGAAATAAAGCCATCTAGTTTAGACAAAACCACAAGAAATGATATTATGCACAAGATGGAAAAGCTTTATGGCAAAATATATTTAAAAAGGAAGAGAAAGTATGTTTGGTAACATGTTCTGTGTGAATTATATCTTCCTATACTTCTAACCTCTTTATAAGAACGCTTTTAAGCAAATTTGGCTTGAACATTGCTGCTACTATAGAGTAGGATTAAAAACTGATAAATACATATATAAAGGAAATGAGTCATTTTCCAAGAACAGCCAAGCAGATTTATTAAAACTGCCTAAACATACTATCACTAGTTTCAATTAGCAAGCTATTATTGAACAGAAGCAAACAATGTTAATCTTACCACTTATTAGCATCCCCTCAAAAGATCTCTTGTCACACAGATCATAAAATAAGAATAAAAAATCTCACGGCTAACATACCTGCTTGGATTTTCTGTTGATCATCTGTGCTCATCAGCTTCCAGCTTTCTGTGTGACGAACAGCATAGAAAGACTGAACCAGGAAGATCCACAGCTTATCACGCAGAGCCTGGATCTTGCACGTAAAACCCTGTGTTCAAGCAACAAATCAGCAGCTGGTGAGAGCCACATTGTCATAGCAACCAGTCATTATTCCTTTCCGAATCTACTTACTCCTAAGCTAGATCAATGATGTCATCACTTAGATTTTTAAAATTGTCGGGTATATGTTATTTATGAAGGCTTACTCTTCAAAAACAGAATCTTATAGTGAACATGAAGCTAAACCTTATCCTTTCAACCAGATATTATTTTAAATCACCAATAGCCTTTACATGAATACCTTCCACAGCCTTTTCAAATCAACTATGACATTACAAGGTCAAATACTCTATGTAATAGTAATAAATACGATGAAATTTTTTATCATTCTTGTTGAATACAAAATGTCAATAATTTGCAATAAGCTTACTAATATTAAGTGTATTTCAAAATAAGTAATATTTTAATTTTGCTTTTTCCTAGTCCATCCAATTTTAAATATCGTTTTCTGAAGATAAAAAGGAATTAAGAATATATTATGAAATAAAAAAACAGATTACTAAAAATTCTAAAAAAATTATTTAAATTTTTCTGTAAGTTCTACTTTTAGGAAATTTAATATAGTAACAGGAGAGAAATACTAGAGTTATGCTATACCAATTAATATTGGTTTGGTTTTTTTTTTTTACCAATACTGTTAATACCAAACTATGTTTAGAATTAGTGAGTCAAACTGCCAAATTCTGAACATTTACAGTAAGTCTATTTAGAGGTAAATGGAATTAAAAAATTTTTATTTTATGAAAAATTCCAAATTTGGAATTTTTCATAAAATAAGAGTTGGGACTATAACCAACCCCCATTAGCTAGTTTCAATGAACCATGCAACATTTCAAATGTGCATATATTTTAAAATCTTAAAACAATTCAAATATATCATTTAAATGAATTTCATCACTTTGAATACCATTTCCTTTGTACTGTCAGAGTTCAGTAACATGTCCAGAGCCATAAGAAGAGAGCAACTATTCTCAGTGGTAATGTTTTCTTCGATTGCTTTTAAAATTTTGTCCAATAGATCAGCTGTGCTGCTCATTGCTTGTGACTATAAAACACAGAAATTTATATTTAATAGAAATACATGTAAAATGTGTAAGAAATGTGAAAGTCTGGCTTAACAACAGACTATTCATCATAACTGGCCATATGAAGTCAACCAGAAATCTTATTTCCTCTGTTAGAAATTATTATAATTACATAATTATAATAATAACAACCATTATTATAAAAATCCCTTTCCTTTTAAAAAAAAAACCTGCACATGACACACACACTGTTCCTAGAAGTCAAAATAGTCCCCCAAACGGAACTAGAAATAAATAATCAAAGTTCTTTATTCAATAACTAAATTTAGAACAAGTGGGTCCCCAATAAGACCGAGAATTTTGCATGGACCGCAACTGTATTACTGACAAAACAGTATCTTTATGACTGGTTTCTAAATTATGGCTTAGGCTGATTGAAGGCCACTGTTGGCCAGAGTTACATTGTGCCTTGCCAGTGCATTCAAACCTGTCCCCTCCTGTCTTCATTATCTTGTGAGCCAAAAATCCTGTCCATCATTGCTCTAGATCCTATGCAAGCATGCCATCTGCTATGGAATTTATTTAAGTCACACTAATTTAATCAAAGGCAACCTGCGTTTAAAAACTCTTACATAATGATAATCAGAACACAAAGGTGGGGCTAAATATAGGATATAATTTTAGACATAGTACCTGTAGGAGAAGAGCAAAATTTTCACTTTGAATGATCTTGGAGAAGTTTTCTATAATAAAGGCAATACATTCTTCTTGCAGCTGAGATGCCATAGTCAGTGCTACTTCTGTCCACTTCACTCTGGGTAAACTGACGATTAGCCTGTCACTTTCCATCAGAAGAAAAGCAGCATTCTTATCATTCTTATAATTTTTAAAAAAATTGGGAAAAAAAGTTAGATTACTATTCATAACATAACTTTTTAAGAAAATAAAATACCTTCATTTTCTTATGATGTTTTCTGTAAAAAAAAAAAAAAAAACCTCAAAATTCCAGGTAGCTAATGTCTTTGTCATTATTTATAATACTTATTTATTCATTCATTCAGAAATATCCAAAAGGGCAAACTTTGAGCTGGGAACAAACGACCTCTAAAAGATCACTAAAACAAACCTGAAAACAGAGGTATAATATAACTACAGAGGAAAACCTGACCTCTCTGAGATTTTTACTACTGAATTAGTTTTTGTGCTTACAGATACCATTCATAACTGTATGGCTATGCTGACATAACCTTAATTCTTTCTGACTATAAAATACATGTACTTTATAACAAATTTCGAAAGGTTAAAAATTACTTATATTCTCCAGTGATTTTCTTCCTCCTCTCTAATTAGGTAAGACTCTTTATATTTTATTCATTTAATGATGATTCATTTTTATACCACAGGAAAAAAGTATTCATGAATACTGATACCTGTGGAAGACAGAATGACAATTTACAAATATCATGTGCTCCACGGAAAAGGAAAAGAATGGCAACATATACATACATTACTGTATCTTATTCATATTTGGTTTCTAGTTCTTAAAACAATGCTTAGTATATAACTATTTAAGGAGTACATAGTTACCCAATAGATTGTAGTAGATTGAAAAACATGGCCACAAATTCTTTGCAGCTCTACCCGTCGAGAGGTGAAATTTATTTACTCATCTCTTGAATGTAGACTGGCCTTTTCACCTGCTTACAGAAATAGTGATACTGTGCAAGTTCCAGAGCCTGGAACTCAAGAAGCCCTGCAGCTTCTGTCTTTATGCTCTTGAAATTCTGGGACCACAAAGCCATAAAGAAGCTGGGTAAGAAAGACCACATAGAGTGGGGACCCAAGCTCCAATGTAGTCACCAGCTCAAAGCAGCTGCAAGAAGGAACTCAAGAAGAATCAGTAGAAGAATCACCTAGTTAACGCACAAAATGGAGAAATAATAAACAGTAGTTTTAAGTCACTTAGTTTTGGGGTAGTCTGTTACAGAACAATAGATCACTGATAAATCTGGAAGTGACAGACAAATTCTTAACATAGCCTGCATGATATAAACTGCGCACACCTTTTGTATGTTTCAGATCTCAACTCAAACTCTATCTTTCCTGATCTCTAGCCCTACATCAGATTCCTTGTATACATGCCATCAGAAAACCTGTCCCTTTTCTTCAGAGTACTTGACTCATTTGTAATTATTCGATCATGAACACAACTCCTTGATTAATATCTGTCTCTCTCACTAGGCTTTATGTTTACTAAGCGTGAAACCATGTCTGTTTTGGCTCACCGCTATATCCCCAGGGGCTAGTACAGAACTGGGTCATAGCAGACCCTCAAATATTTGTTCATTTCTTAGCATCATCAGAAGGTAAGACTCTATATGTGAATTCCTAAGCTGAATTAAGTTTAATCCTTGAACAACAAATTTTTTTTTAAATCAACATATGTGTTATTTGTTTCAGGGGTACAAGTCTGTGATTGATCAGTCTTACACAATTCACAGCACTCACCATAGCACATACCTTCCCCAATGTCCACCACCCAGCCAACCCATCCCCCAAATCCCCTCCACTCCAGCAACCCTCAGCTTATTTCCCGAGATTAAGAGTCTCTTATGGTTTGTCTCTCTCTCTCTGGTTTCGTCCCATTTCATCTTTTCCTCCCTTCCCCTATGATCCTCTGACTTATTTCTCAAATTCCACATATCAGCAAGATCATATAATTGTCTTTCTCTGATTGACTTACTTCACTTAGCATAATACCCTCTACTTGAACAATAAAATTTTAACTTTTTACTCACTTACCAAGAATTCTTTTAAAATGTATTATATATTTCCCTTGTTTTATTAGAGTAAAAATATCATACATTGCTATAATTTTTATTTTTTGGTACCATCATCCTTTCCTCCTCTGGTGACATCCTGAGTAACTTTGCTTTTAGGCAGTAAGCTCAATTTGCTCTATTGTAGGGACTGTTCTGGTGGTGAAGCCAAACACAGGGTATTCAAATAAACTTGACAGGTAGCTACCAAGTGCTTACTGGTATATATATACACAATGTTATGTGTGTATATATAGACAATGTTATGTGCTATGACAATAATTTTTTTAAATACAGATATAAAGTATAGTACTAATTTATGTTGGAACCCATTGGAAAACACATAACATAGGTGGTATGTGATCTTATTCCAATACTGATCTGAATACATAACATTATGTGTTAGAGTTCAAAGAAGGCTGAGCTTCAAAGGAGGAGGAAAATGTAATACATTTCTAGACCAAACATATAAACTTTAAATCCAATAATTAACATATGTTCCAAACTTCACGAATATATAAAACGCAGTACTAAGAAAAGTCTCCTTCCCTTTCCTGTCCCCAAGCCACTCATTTTCCCTCCTCCCAATCAATATTATTTATTTTCTGTATCTTTCCAGAGTTATTTCATACATATGCACACAAGAAATGTATGTCATATTATCTTTATTTTACTCAAATAGAGGCATTAATATGAAGGATACTCTATACTCACCCTTTATACTTAGCATATATCTTTTAAGTATTTTTCTTACCTGAGTATAAAGAGCTTTGTTATTGTTTTAACAGCTACATAATAGCCCACAATAGGTAAATCATTCAACCAATCCTCTACTTATATTTACATTGTTTCTGATTTTTTGCTGTTACAATGTTGTATTGAAAGATCTTGTAAATAGAATCATTTTATATATATGGGAACATTTCTGTAGGATGAATTCCTAGAAACAGAATTAATGGGTCATTACTACTTGTCTTAGCCTGGGTTCTACCTAACCCCTGAGCCTGAGAAACAGGCTTGTATGCAGACAGTTTATTTTGGGAAGTGATCCCAGAAGAATCTGAGGTATTAGGGGAGTGAAAGAGGGAAGAAGGGAAAGCCATTTGAAACTTTCTGGGAAAATCCAGGAAGTTTTCTGGGTCCTGACTACTCACTGTGAGCCTCACCATCTGAATTACCTGGAGCTTATTAGAAACATAGAACCTCAACTCCTCCTCTGACTTACTGATCCTGAAGTGTTTTGTGTATATATTAAAGTTTGACATGCACTAATAGAGCATTCATTATTACAGGTAACTGGAGATCAGTCTTGCTGGGGACGCTCTGAAGAGCCACAGAGAATGCACTTTGATTTATTCTGCCCTAGGGACAAAACAGGGAAACATTTAACAAGGCTTATCCCCTAGGGTGTTAACTTCCTTCTGCTTCCAGGTTTGCATTGGTGTCAGAATTACTGAGTTGTAGGTACCCTGTGGTGAGAGATAGTGAAGACTTAGGCCAGAAAGTGAGAAATATGTGTGATGTGGCTGCAGGAAAGTGCTGTCAGATTGCACGCATATGCAGCTGGATCCTGCAGCAATGGTTGGAGTTAACACACTGGCCAAGAGGATATGAGGTGGGGCACCAGAAGTATCCTAAACATTGCCAATATGTATTCAATGGAGGACTGTTTTCCAAACTGTGGATTTCTCTCCTAGCAACCTAGAGAAATATTTTCAATGGCTTCCGATCAGCATTAGAAAACAAAGAAGAGAGAAAAGTGAAAAATAGGAAATATCGGTACATCACGTAATAATGGTAAGCATTCTTTTGTGAAACTTGTTTCAGTTTTGTATGTGTGAGTGTACTGGGTTACAAAGTAGAAAGAAATTACTACTCTTAATAACAGTCAAAAAAGTTTGAAAAACAGCAAAAGTTGTGCTAATTTTTTTCATTCTAAAAGACAGAAAATGGCTTGATACTGAAATTTTCATGTCCATTTCTTTTAAATGAAGTTGATTTATTAATCAAATTAAGAGGTGTTTGTATTTTCTTTGTGAACTATCTAATTCTGTCCTATTTTTAAAACTCAACTTGTAGAAATCCTCTATATTGGGAAAATTAGAATCAAAAGTATATGAACTATCATTTGTCTTTTGACTTTGCTTATAGTCATTTTTACTACACAGAAATTTTGCATTTTTATGTATTCAGAATTTTTTAAGGCTTCTTGAATTTTATATCCCCTCTCCCCTGCCAAGGTTATAATTCTCCAAGGACTTACTGTAGTATTTTAATGGCTTCCCACCCCCCCCCACTCAATCCTTTGATCTATTTGAAACATATCTCTGGCATACCAGGATGTGAGGGAGAGGTTCAACTTAAAATTTTTCTAGCTAGCTTCCTGGTTGTCTTATTACCATACATTGAACAAACACTGACTCATATTATTTCCTAATTCTTGATATTGCGTTAATCAAATAGGTCTCAAGCTATCCTTTAGCCTTAGGACTAAGAGCATAATATATACAATTTTGTTTTACCCTAGTGACCATGCCCATATCTACTTTTAACTTTTCCAAATTTAAAAACTTCTCATTATTTGCTTTTTAAGGGGCTTAAACAAAATATTTTGACACAGAAAAATTTAATCTTGTTTTGAAATAGTTCAAGTAATTACACATTATAAAATCATAACTTTTCTAACACCTTTCTCTCTTATACTCGTGTCTCCTCCCTGCTTTCTCATCTTCCCCAAAACAATGGTTGTACATGGTAGGAAGGAGCAGTCACATCTTACTGAACTGCCCTCACATTAACAAAAAACAAATAAAACCCTCCAAATATAGTTCGATGCAGCATTTTCTTATCTCCCTTGGTATATGGCAGTGTTGGGCATGTCACCAATGGAGGGGACTGATGAGGTCACTGATGGAGTAAAGCACCCATCATGGCACCTGCAACTGAACTGAATTAAAACTAAAGAAGACTAAGATGCTGCCTGCTCTTTCACTTTTTGGATAACTTATTTTAAATTTTAATTTGAAGTAAGTTAATAGTATTCTATTAAATTTTATTTGAGTATAGTTGACACACGTTAGTTTCACGCGTACAACATAGCAATTCAACTTCTCTATACCTTATGCTGTGCTCACCACAAGTGTAGCTCCCATCTGTCACCAACACTATTATAGTACCACTGACTATATTCTCTATGCTGTGCCTTTTATTCTTGTGACTTATTAATTCCATAACTGGAAGCTTTTATCTACCAGTCCCTTTTACCCATTTTGTCCATCCTCCCAACCCTTCCTTCCAGCAACCCCAATTTGTTTGTATTTATATGTCTGATTCTGCTTTTTGTTTTGTTTATTCATCTGTTTTTTTAGATTCCAAATATAAGTGAAATTATATGGTGTTTGTTTTTCTCAGTGTGACTCATTTCACTTAACATAATACCCTCTAGGTCCATTCCTGTTGTCACAAATGGTAAGATCGCATCCTTTTTATGGTTGCATAATATTCCTCTCTGTGTGTGTATTTGCGTGTGTGTATGTACATCTTCTCTATCCACCTATCAGTGGACACTTAGATTGCGTCCATATCTTGGCTATTGTAAATAATGTAGCAATAAACAGAGAGGTGCATTTGTCTTTTTGAATCAGTGTTCTCATTTTCTTTGGGTAAATATCCAGTAGTGCAGTTACTGGGCCATATGGTATTTCTGTTTTTAATTTGTTGAGGAATCTCCACACTGTGTTCCACAGTGCCTGTACCAGTTTGCATTCTCACCAATAGTTCATGAGGGTTCCCTTTTCTCCATATCCTTGCCAACACTTGTTATTTCTTATCTTTTTGATAGAACTAGTCATTCTGCCTGGTGTGAAATGATATTTCATTGTGATTTTGATTTGCATTTCCCTGATGATTAGTGATGCTGAGTATCTTTTATTGTATCTGTTGGCCATCTGTATATCTTCTTTGGAAAAATGTCTATTCAGGTTTTCTGCCCATTTTTTTATTGGACTGTTTGGTTTTTGGTGTTGAGCTGTGTAAGTTCTTCATATATTCTGGGTATTAATCTCTTACTGGATATATCATTTGCAAATGTCTTCTCTCATTCGGTAGGTTGCCTTTTTGTTTTGTTGATGCTTTCCTTCACTGTGCAAAATCTTTTTATTTTGATGTAGAACCAATAATTGATTTTTGCATTTGTTTTCCTTGCCTGAGGAGACATATCTAGAAATGTCTTGACTATGTCAGACATATTACTGCCTATGTTCTAAAATTTTTATGGTTTCAGGTTCCATGTTTAGGTCCTTAATCCATCTTGAATTTATTTTTGTGTATAGTGTTAGCAACTGGTCCAGTTTCATTCTTTTGCATGTAGTTGTCTAGTTTTCCCAGTACGATTTAAAAATACCCTATTTTTAAAATAAAAAACTAAGTGTATTTTATTTATGTAATAAAATATGAAGAATATATTAAGTTAATGTTTCTTCAAGCTTGACTATTCACAAGGAAAGACATAATTTCAATTTTTCATTATAGTCACCAGGATACCAAAAGCTACTAGATGTTTGGATGCTTTGATGTTCACTTATCTGTCTTGAAAGGAAAAAAATAACATTCACTAAGCTTCTAAGGATCTCATTAGTTATAAAAGTAAAATAAAATATTCTAACAGAGGTAGAGGCGTAGTATATAAAGGGCTTATTCTACAATTAAACTCAAATACTTACCACTTGTAAAAAAAAAATATCAGACTTCTTAACAAGACATTCAGTTAAGATCCCTCCCAAATCTGGACTTAGTTTCTCCCCACTCCAGTTACAACAGAATATCTCTTCTCACTCCAGTTACAGCAGAATATTGGAATCGCCTGTCTTCAGGTCTCTGGAGAGTTTGTTTAAAAGTTTGTTAGGAATATCCTAATGCACTTCTTTTATTTTAAAATTATCCCCATCTTCAGCTTCATCTCAAATTACTGTTCTCATCCTTCTAATCAAAGTCAATTATTTTAACCTCTGTGATCCCAGTACATACCTGAATTATACCTTATCCTTATCTATTCATTTATTTACCCATTTGACAATATATAGTGAGTTGCCTAATATGTGCCTGGCACTGCTCTAAGGCTGGGGCTACCAGTGTAAATTAGACTGACACGGAACTTGTTTCTTTTCAAATTTTTATTTAAATTCTATTTATTTATTTATTTAGATTTTATTTATTTATGTGTCAGAGAGCAAGCACAAACAGGGAATGGCAGGTGGAGGTAGAGGAAGAAGCAGGCTTCCTGCTGTGCAAGGAGCCTGATGTGGGACTCAATCCCAGCACCCTGGGATCATGACCTGAGCTGAAGGCAGACGCTTAATTGATTGAGCCACCCAGGTGTTCCTAAATTCTATTTAGTTAACATACAGTTCAGTATTGGTTTCAGGAGTAGAATTCAGTTATTTATCATTTACATGCAACACCCAGAGCTCCTCCTTATATCCATATATCAAGTGCCCTCCTTAATATCCATCACCCATCTAGCCCATCCACAATCCTTGTCCCTTCATCAATGTTCAGTTTGTTCTCTGTCTTTAAGAGTCTCTTATGGTTTGTTTCCCTCTTCCCACATGTTCATGTTTTGTTTCTTAAATTCCACATGTGTGAAATCATAGGGTATTTGTCCTTCTCTAACTTATTTCCCTTAGTACAATACCCTCTAGCTCCATCCACGTCATTGCAAATAGCAAGCTTTCATTCTTTTTGATGGCTAATATTCCATTGTGTATATATACACTACATCTTCTTTATCTATTCCTCAGTTGATGGGCATTTGGGTTGTTTCCCATAATTTGGCTATTGTTGACAATGCTGCCATAAACATTGGGGTGTATGTGCCCCTTTGAATCAGTTATTTTTTATTTCTTTGGGTAAATAGCTAGTAGTGCAATTGCTGGGTCATAGGGTAGTTCCATTTTTACCTTTTTGAGGAAGCTCCATACTATTTTCCAGAGTGGCTACACCAGTTTGCATTCCCACCAACAGTATAAGAGAGTTCCTCTTTCTCCTCATCTTCATTAACTCCTGTTGTTTCCTGTGTTGGTAATTTTAGTGATTCTGACAGATGTGAAGTAGTATCTCACCCTGGTTTTGATTTGTATTTCCCTGATGATGAGTGATGTTGAGCATCTTTTCATGTGTCTGTTAGCCATGTGTATTGTCTTCTTTGGAGAAATGTCTGTTCATATCTTCTGCCCATTTCCTTCCTGGATTATTTATTTTTGGGGTGTTGAGTTTGATCAGTTCTCTACAGATTTTGGGTACTAGCCCTTTATCTGTTAAGATTATTTGCAAATATATTCTCCCATTCTGTAGGCTGCCTTTTATTTTGTTGACTGATTCCTTTGCTGTGCAGAAGCTTTTTATCTTGATGAAGTCCCAATAGTTCATTTTGCTTTTGTTTTCCTTGCCTCCAGAGATGTGTCTAGTAAGAGGTTGCTATGGCTGAGGTCAAAGAAGTTGCTGCCTGTGTTCTCCTCTGGGATTTTGATGGTTTCCTGTCTCACATTTAAGTCTTTCATCCATTTTGAATTTATTTTTGTGAATGGTGTAAGAAAATGGTCCAGTTTTCCCAACACCATTTGTTGAAGACATTTTCTTTTTTTCCATTGGACATTCTTTCCTGCTTTGTTGAATATTAGTTGACCATATAGTTGTGGGTCCATTTCTGGGTTCTCTATTGTGTTCCATTGATCTATGTGTCTGTTTTGGTCCCAGTACCACACTGTCTTGATTCTTACAGCTTTGTGATATAGCTTGAAATCTGGAATTGTGATGCCTCCAGTTTTGCTTTTCTTTTTCAAGATTACTTTGTCTATTTAGGGTCTTTTGTAGGTCTATACAAATTTTAGGATTGTTTGTTCTAGCTCTGAAAAATCCTAGTGATGTTTTGATAGGATTTGCAGCAAATGTAGATTGCTTGGGTAATAAAGACATTTTTTCCCCAATTATTCTTCCAATCCATAAGCATGGAAAGTTTTTCCTTTTCTTTGTGTCCTCTTCAATTTCTTTCATAAATATTCTACAGTTTATAGAGTACAAGATCTTTTAACCTCTTTGGTTAGGTTTATTTCTTGGTATCGTACTGTTTTTGGTGCAATTGCAAATGGGATCAAGGCCTGATTTCTCTTTCTGCTGCTTCATTATTGGTGTACAGAAATGCAACAGATTTTTGCACATTGATTTTATATCCTCTGATTTGCTGAATTTGTGTATTACTTCTATCAATTTTTTGGTGGAATCTTTTGGGTTTTCTACATAGAGTATCATGTTGTCTGTAAATAGCCAAAGTCTGACTTCTTCCTTGCCTATTTGGATGCCTTTTATTTCTTTTAGTTTTCGGATTACTGAGGCTAAGACTTCCAGTACTATGTTAAATAGTAATGGTGAGAGTGGATATCCTTGTCTTGTTCCTGAACATCGAGAAAAAGCTCTTTCCCATTGAGAATGATAATAGTTGTGGGTCTTTCATAATATGGTCTTTATTATGTCCTGGTGTTTAAAGTAGTCCTAATAGTCCTGGTGTTAAAAAAAAAAAAAAAAAAGGCTACTGCTTCACCTTTATCCTCCAAATCTCACGCCAAATTGTCTCTTGTGGCCACTTCACCTGGAAATATTCAAAGAGGGAAATTCTGGGAAGCACAGTTTATCCTAGCCAAGCTGACAATGTTACAAAACCACTGCAGCCTGTCCTTTGTCAGCTTGGCACCCATATGCTTCTCTTTAAATAATACTTAATTCCCAAAAGGAGAAAAGAACAAAGTTACGCTTTTGCCTAACATGGTATTAACTATCCTGTATACAACAAGCATGCTAACCCTTTCCCAATAAGAGGTTACAAAGTCCCGTTTTTGTCTCTGGGTGATATTTATTGTTTTCCAGACTGATTCATACTCCCCTTTGGTATCCTGTAACTTTAATATAGAAATATAAAATTCACTATTATTAACATGTCTTATATTAGATGGTAGAGATATGAGACAGGAGAAAAAGTATATACAAATAGTGGTTAATATAAACAAATATTCATATAAAAAAGGGAAATGGGTATTTATAGCATCACTATTACAGCACTCATTTCTGTAACTGGTAACTTGGTCATAGCTGGTATTTATCAAGCCAGCTGTTTGAGGATGATAGAAAACATGGAAAGACCAGTGAAATCATGAGCATGGGCTTACGGCCAGACTTGATTTCCTGTGAAGTTAGTTCATTAGTCACAAGCAACGCTGTGTGAAATACCATAATTGTGAAAAGGGCATTCCATAAGTCCACCGACAGTGGTTTTAGCAGAACACTGGGGGGCAAGTAAGGCAAATCTATATCCAGAGCAAATGTCTACTTCACTAAACAGTGGTTTAGCAGAACACTGGGGGGCAAGTAAGGCAAATCTATACCCAGAGCAAATGTCTACTTCGCTGCCTTTTCCATGGTGAAGTGGTCCAATGTAATTAACTGGCCACTAAGTAAATGGCTGGTCCTCTTGGGAAATGTTGCCATAGAGAAGTTTCAACATTTTATCCAAATCCACTTTAGTGAGTGGAAATCCATGTTGTTGATACCAATGCACAACCTCCATCTGTGGCACCACTCTTTTGTTCATGAACCAAAATATACTTCCTAGTGGTTCTGCATCTCTGAACCCTAACTAGTACAGGGTACCTAATCTGGTACAGGGGAACAGAATCTCAAGGACAGGTGCTCAACTGATTCTGGTTACCTGGAATTGGTTCTCTCATCCTGCTTCTATAATATAATGTCACATTTATATTTAAAACATTCAAAGTACCTATACAAAATCAAATAAACTTTTTGATGGCAAACACAAACAAGGATTTTCAGGTTATACTCACTAAAGACTGAATCAACATAGTAAGACAACTTTTCTGAATCTCAGGAGGAACATTTGCAAAACTTCTCTCAGACCAAAACCTTGCAAAATGCTTTACAATCCACCTGTAAAAAAAAAAAATCAAAGACCCCAAGTTAGAGAAATATTTTTAATTATAATACTCAAATAATTTTATTTTTAATAATGCAAGCTGTACATATATATGTGAGGAGTAATTTTTATAGTTAATTTTGTGAGTTCTCTGATGGACTTAACTATCCACCTTTTTCTGTAAACACATATTTTAAATCCACTCTGAGTTATATAAACAGATTTTAATGTAAATAATCATGGTTCGGCTAAAATAAAATTGATTCCAAGCATCTTGAGTACTATCTAAGTCAATACTTCTCCTTACAATTGTTACAACTAGTTAAGCATTAAGCTGCACACAACGTGCCCAAGAAAATAGGCCAATTCCAAAATTTCCCAGAAAATTAGAAGAATGGAAGAACAAAATCCCTATATTAATAGTATCAACACTACTTCAGATCACTTACTTCATGCAGTCAGCAAAAAGACTGTCCACTCCAACTGTATGAGCAATAATCAGGCACTCTAATACCGACGCCAACCTTCTGGGAACAGGCTAAAATTGATAGAAAACATGATAGGTATTCTTTTTCAAGTAACAGAGGCTAAAAGTTTGGCTGTTAGCAAACTGTTTAAAAGTTTGGCTCAGGGGCGCCTGGGTGGCTCAGTGGGTTAAAGCCTCTGCCTTTGGCTCAGGTCATGATCTCAGGGTCCTGGGATCGAGCTCCGCATTGGGCTCTCTGCTCAGCAGGGAGCCTGCTTCCTCCTCTCTCTCTTTGCCTACTTGTGATCTCTCTCTCTGTCAAATAAATAAATAAAATCTTTAAAAAAAAAAAAAAGTTTGGCTCATAAAGATGATCTGATTTATATACCTAAACTGCAGAATAAGTATGTGTCATTCAAAAGTCTGTTCTATTAAAATTTTGTATCACTAACAACCTTTAGTTTTATAGAATAGCATTTGAGCTCTCTCAGCTGTCAGAATGCACACAAGTTTTATTCTAATTTCATTTAACTTTTACTTATTTTATTTATTTAAATTCAATTTAATTAACATAGAGTGTATTATTTTGCAGAGGTAGAATTTAGTGATTCATCAGTTGCATATAATACCCAGTGCTTATCACATCACATGCCCTCCTTAATGCCTACCACCCAATTACCCTATCCCCCACCAACCTCCCCTCCCTGAGAAACCCTCAGTTTCTTTCCTGGAGTTAAGAGTCTCTTATGGTTTGTCTTCCTCTCTGTTTTTGTCTTATTTTTCCTTCCCTTCCCCTATATTCATCTGTTTTGTTTCTTAAATTCCACATGAGTGAAATCATATGGTATTTGTCTTTCTCTGACTTATTTTGTTTACATTTAGCTTAATTTTTCAAAGTAAAATGATATAATTTCTAGAATATCACATTGCAATGCAACCATATGGTCTAATCTGCTTCCTAAAGTATAAATACAAGTTTAAGTACATGTGCAATGGGAGGTCCTATACCTTTCAGGTTTTGGATTATTTCCTAACCACATCTATTGCTTATCAGGGGGAATAGAGCTCAACTTCTCTTTTTAAACATTCATTTGTTGTGAGGCTTATACACTTAATAAAGATCACTGATCAATTTATGTTATAGTCTCTAAATGTGTCCTTCTGAAGATCCCCTGTTCTCAGAGAAGAGCAAAAGCTTCTTTAGAATTGCATTCAGCACTGTCTTTTTAATAAGGTCAGTGATTTCCAACTTTCTTTGGAATTTCCAACTTTCAAAATTATGAATTGCTATTAATTTGAGTTTCTTTTTTTTAATATTTTATTTATTTGACAGAGGGAGAGAGATCACAAGTAGGCAGAGGCAGGCAGAGAAAGAGGGGTAAGCAGGCTCCCCGCCGAGCAGAAAGCCCAATGTGGGGCTCCATCCCAGGACCCTGAGAGCATGACCTGAGCCGAAGGCAGAGGCTTTAACCCACTGAGCCACCCAGGCAGCCCTAATTTGAGTTTCTAATATGCTTCTCCTAAAGTTTATATTGCTATTTAGTAAATTGAATGTAAATATTTTGTTTTGCATATTAGCAATTTGGTTATTCTCTCTGAGATAACTCTAGGTTATTCTAAAACCAGAAATGGCTGTCACTATATAGATTATACAGTGACAATTCTACCAAGTTAAAAACTTTGGTTTTCTGAATGACTTCAGATAATAGTATGAAACTCAGGGGAAGAAGGTACTGGTATAAATATAAAAACACCCGGAGTCTGAAAAACTGTAAAAGTAAAACAAGAGTTAAAAAGTCCAGCAATCTAATTTTATTTAGGAATAACCAACCCTTTACAACGTTATGTCCATTAACTGACGTATAACTTAAGAAATATGGACGTATAACTATATACGTCCATTAACTGACGAATAACTTAAGAAAAATTTCCATAAAAAATATTAAGATACAAAGTAACTTGGGGTGCCTGGGTGGCTCAGTCAGTTAAGTGTCTGCCTTCCGCTCAGGTCATGATCTCATGGTCCTGGAATCCAGCCCAATGTCAGGCTCTCTAAATAGAGAGCCTGGTTCTCCCTCTGCCTCTGCCCCTCCCCACTGCTTGTGCTCTCTCCCTCTCTCTCAAATAAATAAAATCTTAAAAAAAAAAAAAAATACAAAGTAACTTGCTGCTTAAAGCAGAGACTAGGAAACTATCTTGAGAGCCAATCAGGCCCACCACTGTTTTTGTGAATAAAGTTTTATTTGAACACTGCTATGCTGTTCGTTTACATATTGTATAGTTGCTTTTTGCTCCACAAAGTAGCTGTGATAGGGAACATATAACCCACAGAGCCTACAATATTTACTCTCTGGCCTTTTACAGAAAAGGTTTACTGACCACTGGCTTAAGATGTTAACTTTAGGGGCGCCTGGGTGGCTCAGTGGATTAAAGCCTCTACCTTCGGCTCAGGTCCTGATCTCAAGGTCCTGGGATGGACCACATTGGGCTCTCTGCTCAGTGGGGAGCCTGCTTCCTCCTCTCCCTCTGCCTGCCTCTCTGCCAGCTTGTGATCTCTCTGTCAAATAAGTAAATAAAAATCTTAAAAAAAAAAAAAAAAGACTTTAGCTCTCTGAGAATTTTACCTACATAAAAATGCTAATTCCCAAGTATTTTGTAACAGGATGACTGACGTTTAGTCATTTTCAAAATCGGCTCGCAGAATTTGGGAAGACATATATTTAAATTACTACCTAAAATATTTTTTTAAAAGAGGTAGCAAGAGGCACCTGGTTGTGTCAGTCAGTTAAGTGTCTGACTCTTGGTTTCAGCTCAAGTCATGATCTTATGGATCATGGGATCAAGCCCCATGTGAGGCTCCGCACTCCGCGGGGAGTCTGATGAAGATTCTCTCCCTCTGCTCCTCCTCCCCCTCACGTATCAGAGCATGCTCTCTCTCGCTATCCCTAAAGTAAATAAATCTTAAAAAAAAAAAAGAGGTGGCAAAAAATATAAAGCTAACTATAATTCTATAAATTAAATCCAAAAATTTTAATTGTGTAAAAGGTAAAATTGTGAAGTTAATGAAATAACTAAAGCTTGTTGGTAGTTCCAGGGCCAGTTACCCATTACTTTATACCCAAATTTGTATTACTGTAGTGTGTTATAATAGGCTTACTATATTTAAGTCACTGCCAAGAAACTACATAATTGAGTTCTAGAAGTTAAAAATTATGTTGTATATTTATAAACATATATTATAAACAATATGTAAAGCAAAAAGTTTAAAGATCAAGTGATAAAATCAAAAATTACTGTCTCAAATGTCTATTACAGTAATACAGATGATATTAAAAGAAACAAAATAAAGTAAAATAAGTTTTCAACAAAGTATACTGACAATCTTTTTAAAATTTCATTTTCTTGTTTTGTCAACAAATATGCCTTTTGTGTTTTAAAAACTATGTGAATTACTACAAGTAGAAGAAGCTGCAGTAACCTATACATACCCATAAACATATTAAAAACTAGAGGCAATGCTCCAAAGCGTATCCCTAAAAGAGATTATTTTTAAAATGTTATATGTAATTAGTTTATTGAGGAGTCTCAGCTCAGAGATACTAAAATTTGGCTGGGAACATGGGGGAAGCAGATGAATGAGAAGGAAAATCTTTCAACAAAATCCTTAATCCTTCATGTTCTACAAAGTTGAGGACACCACGGACCACCCCTCCTTCTTCTAGTTCCCTTAATTCTAGAGACCGGAAGGAATGACTAATTAAAGGAAGCTGAGGAGTTAAACTATTTCTCGGTAAACTCTGAGTAGATGGTAGTGGAGGTGGTGCTCTATGCAACTATTCACGGGGTGCTTCCTCAACTACAACTTATATAGAGATAGGAAAAGTCCTACCTAACACAAAAATCCAAATTTAAATGTTATTCAAATTATTAAAATTACCTAATTACAATCATGCAATGCATACTGTTGTCTCAATACCCAATAAGAAGGAAATGTTGATGTAAAACAATTCTTTTAAGATTTGTTTTTCTAGGGGCGCCTGGGTGGCTCAGTTGGTTAAAGCCTCTGCCTTCGGCTCAGGTCATGATCTCAGGGTCCTGGGATAGAGCCCTGCATCGGGCTCTCTGCTCAGCAGGGAGTCTGCTTCCCCTTCTCTGTCTGCCTGCCTCTCTGCCTATGTGTGATCTCTCTCTCTATCTCTCTCTCTCTGTGTCAAATAAATAAATAAATAAATAAATAAAGTCTTTAAAAAAAAAAAAAAAGATCTCTTTTTCTGCTGATTATGAAAGTAATACATGTGGGCACCTGGGTGGCCCAGTCAGTTAAGCTTCTGTCTTTGGCTCACGTCTTGATCCCAGGGTCCTGGGATAGAGCCCCATTTGGGGCTCATTCCCTCTCCCTCTGTCCCTCCCCCCTGCTCATGCTCTCTCTCTCTCTCTCTCTCCCCCCCAAATAAATAAATAAAATATTAAAAAAAAGTAATATATGACCATTGTAGAAAATGTAGAAAAGCATAAATTGGAAAATAAAAAATACCCTATCAGTCACAGAGTAAATTAAAACAATGGAGAATCTAAGAATAACGTACAAAATGGCATCTGCACAAATGCATAGTATGAGATCTTTCTTTAGACAAAAGATTTATGTTTGCATAAACTAAAGTTAGTATTGATAAAAAAAAATGTTAGTATTCATATTCCACCTGGGGAGACTTGAGAGAAATATATTCCACCCCAATTACATGCTATAAAGAGAAGTCAGAGGAAGGAAGAGTGTATTTTCAAGGAAAAGGATCAATGAAACACTCGTGATAAATGTATTTTGATAAATGGAGAAGGTAACTCTGGTCCCTGACTGTCTTCTCTTAATTCCAAACCCTGACTGAATGCCAGGTATATATTCTACTTTTAAATTATAAAGGATGCTCCTATGTCATTTTGATAAACCCCATGTCAATTTTATTTTACTTAAATAATCTGAATTAATTTCTGGTTTTTGGCAAATGTACCATATGAGCTGTTTCTCAACTAGAGTTCCCATAAGTTAAACTGACTTAATATTTTAAGATTCAAAGCAATATTCACTATCAGAGTTAAAAATCTAGTAGGTAATAATGGGTGACTTTAAGCATTGAGTAAAAGATTTCTGAGACTCAATAATTACCTTCTGAAAGAAATTACAGTAATCTCTTCTTAAAATATAGATTGCTACTTCCTTTAGTCCTTCTAGTCCATACATATCAGCCATATTGAGTATCTGTCTAAAATAAAAATAGATATACTGTTAATTCTCCAATTTGAACACCAAGAAATAACACACAATAATTTTCTCATAATATGTAGTCTGTTTAGAAAAAATAATAATCTGAAATATTTTAACTCTAACTTTCTCCGCTACATAATAAATATCCTTTGTGGGTAATAAAAAGGACACAGATCAAAAGTTGAAAGCACTGTCACATGACTTAGTGGAGAATAACAAGAAGTAAATTTGGGTATGTTTCAATCAAAATCCCCTCATATTTTCAGTGACATATATATATCAAAGTTCAGGAAGCTACTTCAAAGGCTGTAAAAGTTACAAAACTCTTTGTAACAAATTTGTATAATGAAAACTTACTTGGGAGGAGGGTAATTAATTGATGCTTATCATAGTGAAAATCCCTACAACTGACCCTAAGATTAGAAACAGTATTCAATGACTCAGAGAGTTTCCCTTGCTTCTTTAATTTGGCAAGTATTTCCCAACACCACACTTACTTCAGGTATTTAGGAAACTGACAAGCCTTGAGAGCATGATAAAATTCATTTAGGTTTCCAGGGGGGAAAACTTGAGTACTTAATTCCTGTGACTCATGACACTTTCCCTCCAAAATCATATTTATTCAGTTTGTAATTAAAGGAACCAATGAATATTTAAATTAAAAGAGCAGCTTTCATTTGTTTGATATTAGAACAGTAATAAAAGAAGAGGACATCGAAAAAATTAGAAGAGCAAGGTAGATTTCACTTTCCAGTATGATTTTAGCACCTTAGATGGCATTTCACTAAAGAGCACTAAATAACAATTGTTGGTCTTTAGGGTATCTATATTCTTAAAGTAATTTTAAGGTTTTTCTTTTTTCTTTTCTTCTGCTGTTTAAGAGAGTAATCCTAAAATTTAAAAATAAAGTAGTTTAAATGTTCAAAATTTGATATTCAATTTTACTTTATAAAAACCTGTTATTTATTTTCCAAAACAAATACAAGCATTTTCTAACAAAATATGAGTCAAATATTTAATCTTATCACTGTGAGTTACTAGATCTTTTCTTCTTAATAAGGTAACATTGTTTTTAGATATTTCCAACACATAAGCTATGGCAAAATAATAAAAGTGAAGCTTTTACTTCACTGATACTTTACAACATAGCTCAACAAAGCAGAAACCACAAAGTATTAATACTTTTATATTTAAAAGCACTAAAAAGTAATGCATACCCAACATTAGCTCTGTCAGGAAAGTCCAAAGTTCCTCCATATATAAAATGCATCATAACATTCATTTCTACATGGTTTATACTGAAAAAAAAAAAAAAAAGAAAACTTAATTCAAATCCAGAAATAATAAAAAAAAAAACCCAGAAATAACTAAAGTTTAACTGATATCAACGATACATTCTATTTTCTCATAAAATTTAGCCAAGATAAAGTTTTAATCTCACTTTTATCTGAAGAATGTATTCTTCAAATAATATCCATGCAGTTATTCCATTAATTTAAAATTAAGTATAAATGCAGCTATCGATTTTTATGTTATACAATGTTATTAGTATGTTATCAAATCACTGATACCTCCTGAGCATCTTCTGTAATGAGCTTTTACTTATTTGTTTATTTATTTGACGGAGAAAGCAAGAGAACACAAGCAGGGGGAATAGCAGAGGGAGAGGGAGGAGCAGGCTCCCCGCTGAGCAGGGAGGCCAGAAATGGTCTCAATCCCAAGATGGTGGGATCATGATCTGAGCCGAAGGCAGACACTTAACCAACTGAGCCACCCAGGCACCCCTGCAACGAACTTTTAGAGTTAGAAGGGATCTGAAGAGGTCACCACACAACCTCTTGCTCATTAGGAAATCCTCTCCCTGGCATCACTGGCAAATGGCCTCTGGTCTTCTTAAAGCCCCAGACAAACAACTTTATATACTAGAAAGATTCCTGTTATGCTGTACAGATTTCTGAATTTGTAATACCTATCCAGCTGCTTTAGTTTGGCCAACATCCTTGTTACACAGATGAAAAGTAAAGATATGACTTAAGAAGTAGCCTGGAGTTATAATTTTTATGTCCAATTGACTACTGGATCTCAAACTGAATTCATGGCCTACTTCCTCTTCCCTATCTCCCCCAATACCCCAGTTTCAGTCTCTTCTCTGCTGTTCCTATTTTGTTCATAGTACTATTATAGGGCTTCTTGCATCTTGTCTTACCCTCTCCCTCTGTGCCAAGGGGACTGAATTATCTGGTTCATGGGGAACAATCACTGGTCATTGGTCAGGAGGAACTCAACATGAGAGGTAACTGGATTTCTTTTATTCCTTTCTTCTCTGCTGTACAAGCATGAAGAGGTGATTGGGAAGAAGTGCATCTACTACACAATTTCAGACTTTCAGGTGAGTTGTCACAGAAGGATTTCTTTTATTCCTTTCTTCTCTGCTGAACAAGCATGAAGAGGTGATTGGGAAAAAGTGCATCTACTACACAATTTTCGACTTTCAGGTGAGTTGTCACAGAAGGGACATAGTAAGCAAGTAAACTTTGGTTCTTGCATTAACACACATTTTATTGCTTTAATCATTTTTATCGATAATAAATGAAATTTAGGTCACCTGGCTGGCTCAGTCAGTTAAGTATCGACCCTTGATTTTGGCTCAGGTCATAATCTCAGGGTCATGAGATAGAGGCCGCATAGGACTCTATGCTCAGTGGGAAATCTGCTTGAGATTCTCTCCCCCTCTCTCCCTCTGGCACTTTCTCTGCTTATACACATTTTCTCTAAAATAAATTTAAAAAATCTTTAAAAAATAATAATAAGGGAAATGTTTTCTTACTTTACCCGCTAGTTCTTTCATGTTATTTTGAACTGGAATAAAGAATATTATTTGTCCACCTCAACTCTAATAGCATCTAGATTATAATCTACATACCTAGAGTCTGATATTCATCTTAATCCCCTCCTTCATTACATCCCATCACTTATATCTTCAAAATCTCTTGAATTCAGCCTCTTCTATTTCTCCTCTAACTACTCTGAGTTAGCCTCTTATTTTCTCTCATCTGTACTATGACTATACATTCTCTCTTATGCGAGTTTCCTACCTGAAATAATCTTTTCATATCCCATCTCCCACATTCCTATAAGAGTGAAAACCCTTCAACAATTCTCCATAGCCCACAGAAAAAAAATCCAAATTCTTTAGCTTGGTATATAGTGTTCTTTTATCATCTGACCTCTCTTGCAGCTGTTCCAAGATAAATGAGCTACTCATTTCCTATACCTGAACTACTTATAATTCCTTATACATCTATGCCTTAGTACAACTATTTACTGTTTAAAATGCCATCCCTCTCTACTTATGTCATCTTTCAGACACCAGACATGTGGCTCTTTATCTCGATTGTTTCTTTAATGTCCCCAAGGCCAAAATAAAAAAAACAAAACACTGAATGGTAAACAATAACTAACATTTACTGAGCACTTATGAGCCAGTTACTGAGCTAGTAAGTATTTTGAATGCCATTTGCTTATTTAATCATCATAATAACTCAACAACAGATATTATTAGTCTTATTTTATTTTTTAAAGATTTTATTTATTTATTTATTTGACAGAGAGAAAGACATTACAAGTAGGCAGAGAGGCAGGCAGAGAGAGGGGGAAGCAGGTTCCCCACTGAGCAGAGAGCCCGATGTGGGGCTTGACCTCAGGACCCTGAGATCACGACCTGAGCCAAAGGCAGAGGCTTTAACCCACTGAGCCACCCAGGTGCCCCCAAAGTGTAGGCTCTTAAGCAGTACACTATACTATTGTTTCCATTATCACATTTATCAAACTGACTTGTAAGATTTTTGTTTACCCATTTGTTTCTCCTTCTATCTAAGTTCTATTGGGGCAGGCGGTGTCTTAGATTTATCCTTGCATTTCTAGTAGCAGCCGAATGTTAGCATTCATTCAATACCCCCAGAATGAGAAGAATTTTGTTCCCTCACACAATATAGGAGCTCTGCAGTGGAATCAGTGGGAACAGTGCCGATAAGATTTCTACAGTTTGTTAAGCATAGTATCTAATATTTGCACTAGTATCTAATAAGGCACTTATGGCATCTTCCTAATCCTTCAGAGGAATACTGAGTTGAAAATATACAATTATTTTTCAATTAATTTAATACAAATGTAATGGCCTCTACTATGGCTAAGTACTGGTTTCTACTGATTCAAAAACTCCACATCTTTAATACTTAGGAAAAAAGTCAAATCTCTACATATTCTCATTTTTATACTATGGATATGAGAAGATTTGATCTCAGAATAATTATGCCACATTAAATGTAGTCTGTTAATCTAGAACACAAGCATAATTACTACAATGTATATGTATACTACTCCATGCACTTTCCCTCAAAATTTCAAGAGCCCTTCTTATTATTAGTGAGAAATGGTCATTTATGTTTAAATGATAGTTTCTTTCAAGACTTGACATATTTAAGTAAAAGATAATAATGATTAAATAAAAACGAAAGTAGTCTTATTAAATAGCAAGATCTAGATATTTGAGCCTGTATATCAATATATATGATAAGTCATAAAAATGACAAGAAACCATTTTCCTGCAGTTTTACAGACGTTTTACTAAACTGCATTCTCATTACAGTGTTGTAAGTCATTTGTATTTTTACTAAAAGTATTTATAATGACATAATCAACTGGCCTAGAAAAACAACAAATCACTTCAAAAGCCCACAGTTTAAATGGAAAGACTGAAAGCACTATCACCATTTAAATGTTTACTGTTTAAAATGCTATCCCTCTCAGAATAAAAGCTTTTAGGAGATGAAAACATTACATAGACTGAGGGAGAAAAGTCTCTTAGAGCTCTAAGACCAGAGAATAAACATGCACCTCATCTACTAAAATCTCTGTGCTTCACGTGTGCTTCCTAAAGTTTAAGGATTCTTTGTGTGGGGGCTAAAGTAACATAAGGACTCATTCATAAGTTAGTTCATTCACATTCAATATTTATTGAAAGATAGGCTCTTCTAGACTTTGAGGATACAAGAAGCTTTTACATTCTAGAGGGAGGACATGGACAGTTAATATATAAACAAATATATAAAGAAGACAATTTTAATAATTAAAAGTGCCCTGAAAATAACACAACAGGATAATATAAAAGGGGGTAACTGGAGAGTTGAGCTATAGTCACTTTAGGTGGGATAGTATGGAAAAAACTGAGGGGCCAGATCATATAGGGTCTTACAGGTTGTGCTAAAGATTTGGGTTTGATTTTAACTGTGATGAGAAGGCACTTTTTTAGTCAAAAGAGAAATATATCTAATTTATATTTCAAAAGATCATCCTGAAAATTCAGTGCAATCCATGGAAACATCTACCCAGGTTTACATTATAAGCTAATGTGAAGAAAAAAATCTGTTTTGTAGATTACTTTAGTATAATATAAAAATTCCTAAAAGTTGTGATTTTTTATTTGAAATTATTTTTTTAAGCTTTTTAACTTATTTTAGAGAGACACTGTGTGTGTGTGTGTGTGTGTGTGTGTGTGTGTGTGTGTGTGTGTGTCTGTGTCTGTGTGTGTCTGTGTGTGCAGGCGCAGGACTAGGAGGAACAGCAGAAGGAGAGAAAGAGAAAGAATCCTTCAAGCAGACTCACTGCTGAGCAGGAAGCCTGATGAGGGGCTTGCTCTCACATCCACTGAGATCATGACCTGAGCTGAAACCAAGAGCCACCTGCTCAACCAACTGAGCTATCCAGGTGCCCGAAAAGGTGTGATTTTTTAAAAAGCAAAATTCCTAAATCCCTTTTAGCCTGATAATTCCTAAGTTCCTTTTAGCCTTCTTATAGCTTTATAACCCATGATACTAATAACATTTTAGGTGGTAATTTGACACAGCCAATTTGATATGTGGTATAAGAGGAAAAAGCAAACATATTATGTGATAATAATAATGGATGTATATAAAACCCAGTACCCGTCAGAAGATACTTTCTTCTTTCATTTTAGTGTTAGAAAACCTTGCTTTATCAAACATGATAAAACAGTTGAGCTAAAAAGAAATTCATCCTTATTTCCAATGTGCTAGCACTGGAAGTGAGTAAGTGGATTAGGAGTGAGCCTCCACTGCTGATCTAGCAGCTCTAGGTGAGATGAACCAGTAAGGAGCAGGGCCTTGCTTACCACAACCAAAGTGATGGGAAAATACTGTAAGGGCAGTGAGCCTGATCATTGCCGGCACTACTACATAATGTATTTTTTATTTGGATGACACTTTTTTTTAGTATAGTTGACACACAATGTTACATTAGTTTCAAGAATATAACACAATGATTCAATAACTCTGTATGTCATGCTGTGCTTACCTTAAGTGTAGCTACCATCTGTCACTGCGCAACACTATCACAATACCACTGAGTACATTCCTATGCCGTGCCTTTTATTCCTGTGCCTTATTCATTCCATACCTGGAAGCTTGTATCTCCCACTCCTTTTTATCCATTTTGCCCACCCTCACACCCTCCCACTCTGGCAACCATCAGTTCTCTGTATTTGTGGGTCTGTTTCTACTTTTTTTTTTTTTTTAAAGATTTATTATTTATTTGACAGAGAGAAACACAGCGAGAGAGGGAACACAAGCAGAGGGAATGGTAGCGGGAGAAGCAGGCTCCCTGCAGAGCAGGGAGCCTGATGCGGGGCTCGATCCCAGGGTCCTGGGATCACGACCTGAGCCGAAGGCAGACGCTTAATGACTGAGCCACCCAGGCGTCCCCTGTTTCTACTTTTTAAAAATTCTTTTGTTTTTTAGATTTCACATGTAAGTGAGATCATGATAATTGTCTTTCTCTGACTACCACTGACCAACTTTAGTAGCCTGTTCAAGGGAAAGCCAAATACAACTCTGAAAAAGTTTAGATACTTATATGTGGCATTTCCTTGAGCAAGCTACTGAGGCTGGTCAGTGGTAGTCAAGTCATATTATAACAGGAGATATTTATCCATCATATCCATCATAATCAAGAATGGAAAATTACATGTAAGGGAGTAGAGACCACTAGTTGATGGTACTACTTCTTTCTTGTGTACGGACTTCTTAAATAGACTTCACCTTTAAAAGCCTGCGGGTTTTGAATGTTTAATCTGATCACTCATGAGGGCTGATTAAGGACTGCTTTTTTTCCCATAGCTAAACTCTGAAGTCATCTTCAGCAATATAAAAGAGATAAAAGTGGAGCAGCTCTGGTTGAAGGAGTGCCCCTTCCTATACAGATTTCCCCTGAGATCCCAATCCCATGCCACGTGTTCCCTAACATACCTTGCAAAAACTTTAGGGTCCTATGGGATAAAGTTTGGAAATCACTGATTTAAACAGGGGAGTAGAAGAGCAGTCTGCACTAACTCAAGAGTTCCCGTGCCAATGGGAAAGTTCTAAATTCTCTAGTGACTCTGGTGGAATGGACACTGAATTAAGTATCAAAAACTATGTGATTTATATTCAATATAGGCACTTATTTACCAGGTGACTCCAGGAAGATATTTAACTTAGCTGATCTTGTTTTTATTCATCTGCAATATATGAATACACCTGCTCTCTGAAAGACTGATTCTAAAAATTAAAGAGCATAGTAAATGTGGAAGAAGCCCAGAAAAATACATGTTGTTACTATAAGGTATTATTATTGCTGAGGAGAGAATATATTTGGAGGAAGGAAGAAAGAGCTACATAATAGGTATTGGGTAGTAAAAGCTGTCACTAAACCTACAAGGGACTAAGGTTTCTTCAAGGAAAAAAATTAGACATGTGCTTTCTCTAAATTACTTTTCTTTGCTGTAGAATTAAGATCCTGTGATCAGGGGTGCCTGGGTGGCTCAGTGGGTTAAACCCTCTGCCTTCGGCTCAGGTCATGATCCCAGGGTCCTGGGATTGAGCCCCACATCTGGCTCTCTGCTCAGCGGGGAGCCTGCTTCCTCCTCTCTCTCTGCCTGCTTCTCTGCCTACTTGTGATCTCTCTCTCTGTGCCAAATAAATAAATAAATAAACAAATAATAAAATAAAATAAAAATTCAATCTGAGATTCTTTAAATAAAAGATCCTATGATCATACTCTTCTTTTGACTTCTATCTCACTACACAGAATCATGTGATTTTTAATGAATGTCAAAAGTTGCATTCTGAGTCAAACTAGTGTTATCTCTCCATTTAAATTTCTATTGAATTCAGTTCTAATGAGAGTAGATTGGGAGTTCCTTAAAATGATGTCTAAAAAATCTGAAACACAGTCTCTGGACAAGTTTCCAAAATTACACCAATGTAGACTCTGGCCTCTACTAGCACTGTTCTTCTTTCTATATTCAGTGGATATTTTAAATTCATCATAAAGAAAGAGATCTTATCAGTAGGATATATACATTTCAGACTGTTTCTCAATAGTGATGATAAAATTTCACTGCTCCATCTATACATTCCTTTTACCCGTAGAATAATAAATCTTTAGCTTGGCATATAAAATCTTCCATAATCAGAAACTACCTGGTTGCCAAAGGTGGGGAGTAGGAGGGTGGGCGAAAGGTGAAGGTGTTCAAGAGATACAAATTTCTACTTATAAGACAAATAAATCCTAGGGATATAACTTATAGCATGGTAACTACAGTTAACAATACTACATCATCTATATGAAAGTTGCTAAGAGAGTAGATTTTAAAAATTCTCATCATGAGAAAAATATGTATAACTATGTGAGGTGATGGATATTAAGTATGCTTGCTATGATAATCATTTTGTAATATATACATAAATCATTATGTTGTATGCCTGAAATGAATACAATGTTATATATCAATTATATCTCAATTAAAATTTGTTTAAATAAATTTAAAAAAGAGCAGCTCAGATGGAAAAATAGGGAAACAGGGTTAATTAGATGTGAATATTATTTTTTTAAACATCACCAAAGCAATTCATGTAATGTTTTAATGTTATATTAGTGAGAGACAGGAAAACAGAAGAAAAACAAATCTGCCATATGTATATGGAGGACAAATTAGTTAGAGAGAAAGTTCATTTTAGTAACAATATCAAGTGAAAAGTTGGTGATTATATGTAATTCTACATCGTCCATTATCTCTTCATTAATTTCAATAGTCTTTTTTTTTCTTTAAAAAACACACTGTAATAAGGGCATCCACATAACTCCATGGATACATAATTGAAATCACGAATGGTGGCAGCTGCTGAAACTACATCCAAAAGACAGGTTGCAAAATACATTGAGATACATGTATTGAAACTATGGTAGTATAATTAAAACAATCTTCAAAAGGCCTAGTATGAAGAAAATGGGGTTGGGTCCTTTTGCATGTGTTTCATTTTTACTAAATGAATAAAAGATGGAAAAAGGGACAAAATAAAAATATTATATATTCTTATAAATAATATTTCAAGATTCCATTTTTTATACAGTGAGAAATTACAAAATGATAAGCATTTGGAGATCTGTTCTGCAACCAAGAATGAAGATCATCAGCCAGGATGACAAATAAACGGTAAGAATTTATCAATACTTTCCATGCATCCATTGTCAAGGAATTGCCACTATCACTATTCCACACTCAAACCTCTGGCTAAGATGCTGGGCTGAGAAGTTCCCTCAGAACTCCCATGCAATTTTCCTACTGAGAAAGTCCTTCCCCATACTACAGAATCTCACAGGGATCATCTGTGACCAAAAAAGTTTCCTTACCATTGAAGGTACTAGTTCATCTCTTCATAACTATCTTGGCAGTTTATATAAACTGCCACCACTTGTGCAGATTCACCATTGCCTCCTGATAGGTCAATGAAATCCACACCTATCCAAATTATTCTTTAAAAAAAAAAAAAGAAACAAAAAGAAACTACCTTTTGCAGACTGATATTTACAGCCCCACCCACCCAGACTGAAATACTGAGGCCTAATTCTCCAATGCATATTTGGAGAGTTATATTTACAAATGTGGCTTATAAGGAATTGAGGTTAACTGAGGTAATAAATAGGGTGAGGCCCTGCCCTAATGTACTAAAATTAGTGTTTTTGGGCACCTGGGTGGCTCAGTTGGCAAAGCATCTGCCTTCGGCTCAGATAATGATCCCAAGGTCCTGAGATGGAGCCCTACATCAGGCTCCGTGCTTAGCAGAGAGCCTGCTTCTCCCTCTCCCTCTGCCTCCTGCTCCGCCTGCTTGTGCTCTCTTTCTCTCAGTCAAATAAATAAATAAAATCTTAAAAAAAAAAAATTAGGGGTGCCTTCGTGGCTCAGTTGTTAAGCATCTGCCTTCGGCTCATTAAGCATGATCCCAGGGTCCTGGTATGGAGCCCCGCATCAGGCTCCTGCTCAGCAGGGAGACTGATTCTCCCTCTCCCACACCCGCTGCTTGTGTTCTCTGTCTCTCTGTCAAATAAATAAATAAAATCTTTAAGAAAATTAAAAATAGAATAAAATTAAGGTCCTTATATAAGATACACCAGAGGGTTCTCTCTCCTTCTTTTCATCTCTCCATGCCCCCATGTACGAAGGAAAGGCCGTTCATTAAACTCATACAAAGAACCAGCTGTCTGCAACCCTAGGTAAGAGCTCTCACAAGACACAAACCTTGCTGGCACTCTGATCTTGCCAAATTGTGAGAAAATAAATTTCTGTTGTTTAAGCCACCTAGTAGTGGTATTTTGTTATAGCAGTCTGAGAAGACTAACACATTATCTCTATTACTAAATGCTTCATACTACCTCTCATTTTCAGAAGATGTACTTTGATGAATTCCACAACATGAGAAACGTTTCATTGAACACATGGGGAAATCGGATTCATAAAACGTGCTTTGTATGAAGTGTTATTTGTAGGCAAGCTGCCTTGTAAGAATTATGCTTACCCTTGAAGAGTAATGTACTCTTGGGAGCTTTCAGCCCAACAGCCACTCAGCATTGCAGCAAAATAACTAGATCTGGCACTTAAAATGGCTCTAAAGGGAAGGGGAGGGAAAAAAAACACAGGTAAACACTTATGTACTATGCAAAATATAATTTTTATGAAACTCTACAACTTTTTTAAAATTTTTAAAATTTTTTAATTAACATATAACATATTATTTGCTTCAGAGGTACAGATCTGTGAATCATCAGTCTTACGTAATTCACAGCACTCACCATAGCACATACCCTCCCCAATGTCCATAACCCAGCCACCCTACCACTCTCCCCTCAGCAGCCCTCAGATTGTTTCCTGAAATTAAGAGTCTCTTATGGTTTGTCTCCCTCTCTGGTCCCATCTTATTTCATTTTTTTCCTTCCCTACTACTCCCTATGACTCCCCGCCCTGCCTCTCAAATTCCTCATATCAGAGACATCATATAATTGTCCTTCTCTGGTTGACTTATTTTGCTTAGCATACTACCCTCTAGTGCCATCCACATCATTGCAAATGGCAAGATTTCAGGTTTGTTTTTTTTTTTTTAAGATTTTATTTATTTGACAGAGAGAAACACAGTGAGAGAGGGAACACAAGCAGAGGGAATGGCAGCGGGAGAAGCAGGCTTCCTGCCGAGCAGGGAGCCCGATGCGGGGCTCGATCCCAGGACCCTGGGATCACGACCCGAGCCGAAGGCAGACGCCTAACGACTGAGCCACCCAGGTGCCCCTAGATTTCAGGTTTTTGATGGCTGCATAGTATTCTATTGTGTATGTATGTATGTGTGTGTGTGTGTGTGTGTGTGTGTATGTGTTCTTTATCCATATCCATCCACATCTTCTTTATCCATTCATCTGTCAATGGACATCTAGGTTCTTTCCATAGTTTGGCATTTGTGGACAATGCTGCTATAAACATTCAGGTGCACATGCCCCTTCAGATCACTGCATTTGTTTATCTTTAGGATAAATACCCAGTAGTGCGATTGCTGGGTCGTAGGGGAGCTCTATTTTCAACTTTTTGAGGAACCTCCATACTGTTTTCCAGAGAGGCTGCACCAGCCTGCATTCCAACAATGTAGAAGGGTTCCCTTGAAACTCTACATTTTAACTCTTAAAACATAATAATCTATTTGTCTTGTTTGTATTTACTGGTAGGATTATAATAATAAAAAAATAAACTTATATTTATACCTCAATATTTTTTTGTTTTGTTTTTTTAGAGAGAGAGAGCACACCCATACATGAATGGGGTGGAGGAAGACAGAGAATCTTGGGCAGGTTCTACACCCAACAGGGAACCTGACACGGGGCTTGATCTCACAAGCCTGAGATCATGATCTGAGCTGAAATGAAGAGTTGGACACAACCAAATGACCCACCCAGGCATCCCAATATACATAAATATTTTGATTACTGGGGTGCCTATGTGGCTCAGTGGGTTAAGCCGCTGCCTTCGGCTCAGGTCATGATCTCAGGGTCCTGGGATCAAGCCCCACATCAGGCTCTCTGCTCAGCAGGGAGCCTGCTTCCTCCTCTCTCTCTGCCTGCCTCTCTGCCTACTTGTGACCTCTCTCTCTCTCTGTCAAATAAATAAAAAATAAAATCTTTTAAAAAAATATTTTGATTACTTAATTAGAACATTAATTCCAATGTCCTTTTTTATCTTTATTTTTCCCCCTTAAAGCTCTTTAACTTCAATAATGATTGAAAGTATTTTCATGAATAAGAGTAATAAATAATTTGCAAATAGAGAAACAAAAAAAGATATTATTTAACATTTTAAGGGCGTATCAATAAGAAAGGCACTAGAACCATAAAGGTCCTGAGTTCAAGTTCAGAACTTACCCAATTGTGCTAAAGAACAGCTATATCTTATATGTGAGAAATGATAAGAAAGATATTTTCTTTTGAATTTTCATTCTACCTTCTCACATAAAATGTCCATTCATTCTTTAATTCAACAAATATCTATTGATTTCTATTTTGTGCTAGGCACTATTCTAAGTGCTAGGAATAGAGCACTAAATGAGATACACAGAACAACATTATATTCTAGTGGAGAGCAGTATGGAAGAATGGAGAGTGAGAAGGAGAAGAAAAATATGCTTCTGGCAATGGTTTACTAGGTTGTCTCAGACCAACACTCCTGAAAATAGCTGGGGGAAAAGGGAGATACATATAAATATATACATACATAAATATATAGAGATTTTTTTAAGAAAGCAAGAGTGATTTGAAGGTATCAAAAAGGTACCATCATGGTAGATTTTGAGACAAATTATAAGAGAGAAGACAAAAGAGCTGACCCAAGTTTTGCTGTTGTTGTTTTAAGATTTTATTTCTTTGACAGACAGAGGCATGGTGAGAGAGGGAACACAAGCAGGAGCTGTGGGAGAGGGAGAAGCAGGCTTCCTACCGAGCAGGGAGCCCTATGTGGGGCTCAATCCCAGGCCCCTGGGATCATGACCTGAGCCAAAGGCAGATGCTTAACGACTGAGCCACCCAGGTGTCTCTGACCCTAGTATTTTAGGTAACTTTTTCCATTGAGGCAATTGCCAATATCTCTGATGAACATAGATGCAAAAATCCTTAACAAAATATCCAACAAGCACACACTATGATCAAGTGGTACTTATTACTGAGATGTAAATGCAAGGGTGATTGAATAACTGCAAATCAATCAAAGCAATACATCACATCAATACAAGAAAGGATAAAAACCATATAATCATTTCAGTAGATGCCAAAAAAGCATTTGACAAAGTACACCATCCATTCATGATAAAAACCCTCAAGAGAGTAGGGTTAGAGGGAACATATCTCAACATAAAGGCCATACATAAAAAACACATAGCCATCATCATACTCAATGGTGAAAAACTGGAGCTTTCCCCTAAGGTCAGGAACAAGACAAGGATGTCCCCTAAGGTCAGGAACAAGACAAGGATGTCCACTCTCACCACTTTTATTCAACATAGTACTGGAAGTCCTAGTGACGGCAATCAGACAAGAAAAAGAAACAAAAAGAAACAAAAAGGCACACTAATGAGGAATAAGTAAAACTGTCACTATTTGCAGATGACATACTATATATAGCAAATCCTAAAGAGTCCACCAAAAACCTCCTAGAACTGATAAATGAACTCAGTGAGGTCGCAGGACATATAATCATTATACAGAAATCCATTGCATTTCTATACACTACTAATGAAGTATCAGAAAGAGAAAGAAGAAAACAATCCCATTTATAATTGTAGCAAAGATATTAAGACGTCTAGGAATAAACCTAACCAAAGAGGTAAAAGATCTGTACTCTGAAAACTTTATAAAATACTGATAACAGAAAATGAAGACAATAGAAACAAATGGAAAGATTCTCCATGCTCATGGATTGGATGGACAAATATTATTAAAATGTCTAGGGGTGCCTGGGTGGCTCGGTCTTTAGGTATCTGCCCTCAGCTCAGGCTGTGATCCTGGGGTCCTGGGATCGAGTCCCACATTGGATTCCCTGCTTGGCAGGGAGTGTGCTTCTTTCTTTCCCACTCCACCTGCTGTGTTCCCTTTCTCTCTCTCTCTCTATCAAATAAATAAATAATTAATTAAAAATCTTAAAATTTCTATACTACCCAAAGCAATCTACAGATTTAATGCAATCCCTATCAAAATACCAACAGCATTTTTCACTAAATTCAAACAAATAATCTTAAATGTGTATGGAACTAAAAAGACCCCAAATAGACAAAGCAATTCTGAAAAACAAAACTGAAGGTATCACAATCCTAGATTTCAAGATATATTATAAAGCTGTAGTAATCAAAAGAGTATGGTACTGGCAAAAATAGACAAATAGAACAATGGAACAGAATAAAGAACCTAGAAATAAACCCACGATTAATCTGGACAAGGGTTAATTTTCAACAAGAGAGATAAGAATATGCAACGAGAAAGAGACAGTCTCTTCAAAAAAATGGTGTTGGGGAAATGGGACAGCTACAAGCAAAAGAATGAAACTGGACTACTTTCTCACACCATATATAAAATAAACCCAAAATAAATTAAGTGAGACTTTGAAACTTTTAAGTCTAAAAGTGAGACTTGAAACCACAAAAATCCTAGATGAGAATACAGGCAGTAATTTCTCTGACCTCAGCCATAGCTACATTTTTCTAGATATGTCTCCTGAGGCAAGAGAAACAAAAGCAAAAATAACTTATGGGGACTACATCAAGATAAAAAACTTGTGCACAGCAAAGGAAACAATCAACAAAACTAAAAGATAACGAATGGAATGGGAGAAGATATTTGCAAATAACTTATCCAACAAACAATATCCAAAATACATAAGGAACTTACACAATTCAACACCAAAAAAAGCAAACAATCCAAATTAAAAATGAACAGAAGACATGAACAGACATTTCTACAAAGAAGACGTCCAGATAACCAACAGACACACAAGAAGATCCCCAATAGCACTCATTAGCAGGGAAATACAAATCAAAACCACAAATCAAACTCACACCTGTCAGAATGACTATAATAAAAAACATGAGAAACAACAAGTGTCAGTGAGGATACGCAGAAAAAGAACCTCATGCACACTGTTCATGGGAATACAAGCTGGTACAGCCACTGTGGAAAACAGTATGGAGGGTGCTCAAAAAGTTAAAAATAGAACTACCCTATAATCCAGCAATTATTCTAGTAGGTATTTACCCAGGAATACAGAAATGCTAATTCAAAGGGACACAAGCACGCCAGTGTTTAAAGCAGTATCATCTGCAATAACCAAATTAGAAAAGCAGCCCAAGTTTTCACTGATAGATGAATGGGTAAAGAAGAGATATATATATGATATAATATATATAAAAGGAATGACATGTTACCATTTGCAACGACATGGATGGAACTAGACAGTGTAACACTAAGTCAAATAAGCCAGTTGGAGAAAGACAAATACTGTATAATTCCACTCATATGTGGAATTTAAGAAACAAAACAAAGGAAAAAAAAAGACACAAACCAAAAAGCAGACTCTTAACTATAGAGAACAGATGTCTACCAGAGAGGAGGAAGGAGAAGGATAGTTGAAGTAGGTGAGGGGGATTAAGAGTACAACTTACAATGATGAGCACTGAGTAATGTACAGAATTGTTCAATCACTATATTGTACACCTGAAACTAATATAACACTGTATGATAACTACAGTGGAAATAAAATTTTTAAATTTTTAAAAATTAAAAAAACTCATCAAATTGGACTTTTAACTGTATTTGATTATATGTGACTTCTAAACATAATAAACTTAACTGAAAAAAAAAAAGAATAAAAATAAAACCTACTTAATAAAGAAAATTATAGGCCAAGATGACTTTCCCAGTAAAGTCAAATAAACATTTAAAGAAGATATAAAAATCAATCTTCCTCAAATAAATTTTTATTAAAAATAAAATGAGGGGTGCCTGGGTGGCTCAGTGGGTTAAAGTCTCTGCCTTCGGCTCAGGTCATGATCTCGGGGTCCTTGAATCGAGCCCCGCATAGGGCCCTCTGCTCAGCAGGGAGCCTGCTTCCCCTTCTCTCTCGGTCTGCCTCTGCGCCTACTTGTAATCTCTCTGTCAAATAAATAAATAAAATCTTTAAAAAAAAATGAAAAAAAAAAACCAAGAAGTTTTTTTCAACTTTTCAACTCATTTTATGAAGCCAACATAATCTTGAGACCTAAATCTAATAAGAATAACACAAAAAAGAAAATTATGGGTCAACTTCTCTCAGAAATATAGATGCAAATATATTCAACAAAATATTAGCAAATTGAATCCAGCAATGTATCATAATCAAGTTAAAATTATTATAGGGATGCAAGATTGCTTTAACATTTCAAAATCAAGCAATATAATTTAGTACATTAACAAAATAAAGGAGAAAAATTGTGATCATTAAAATAGAAGCAGAAAAGTATTTGACAAAACTCAACACCAATTTATGACTTTAAAAATTTAGGCAATTCCAATCAAAATCTCAGAAAGCTATTTTATAGATATTGACAAATTGATTCTAAAATTTATATGGAGGGGCACCTGGGTGGCTCAGTTGGTGAAGCGTCTGCCTTTGGCTCAAATAATGATCCCGAGTGTTCTGGGATGGAGCCCCATGTGGGGCTCCCTGCTCAGTAGAGAGCCTGCTTTTCCCACTCCCTCTGCCTCTTCCCCCCTCCTGCATGTGCACTCTCTCTCTCTCTCTCTCTGTCTCTCTCTCTCTGTCTCTCTCTCTCTCATTCATTCTCCCTCTATCTCAAATAAATAAATCTTTTTAAAAATAAAATAAATAAAATTTAATAGAAAGGCAAAGAACCAAAAATAGCCAATGCAAAACTAGAAAAGAAGAACAAAGTTGAGGGACACCTGGGTGGCTCAGTCGTTAAGCGTCTGCCTTCGGCTCAGGTCATGATCCCAGGGTCCTGGGATCGAGCCCCGCATCGAGCTCCCTGCTCGGCAGGAGGCCTACTTCTCCCACTACCATTCCCTCTGCTTGTGTTCCCTCTCTCGCTGTGTTTCTCTCTAATAAATAAAATCTTTAAAAAAAAAAAAAGAAAGAAAGAAAACACCACCTCTACTTTAAAAAAAAAAAAAAAGAAGAAGAAGAAGAACAAAGTTGAAGGATTCCAACTACCTGACTTCAAGAGAAACTATATAGTTATGGTACTCAAGACAGCATGTATTTTTGAAAGAAGAGATGCATAGATCAGAGGCCGGAAATAGATCTACACTAATATAGTTAGCTTAGTTTTGACAAAAGCATCATGGCAATTCAATGGAGAAAGTATAGTTTTGTTTTGTTTTTTAAAGATCTCATTTATTTATTTATTTGAGAGAGACAGTGAGAGAGAGCACAAGTGGGGTTCAGGGGAGAGGCAGATGGGGAAAGGGAGAAGCAGGCTCTCTGCTAAGCAGGGAGCCCGATGTGGGGCTCCATCCCCAGACCCTGAGACCATGACTCAAGCCGAAAGCAGATGCTTAACCAACTAAGCCATCTAGGTGCCCGAGAAAGGATAGTCTTTTCAATAAATGGTTCCAGAACAATTGGATATCCACACACAAAAAAGTAAACCTAGATACAGACCTTTTACTTACACAAAAGTTAACTCAAAATTCATCAGAGGTCTAAATATAAAATACAAAACTCTTAACTTCCAGAAGAAGACATAGAATCTTGGGTTTGGTAATGAATTTAGATACAACATTAAAGTACAATCTATAAAACAAAAAGCTGTTAAGTTGGATTCTATTAAAATTAAAAACTTAACTAAGGGCTGCTGTGGGGGGAGAGAGAGGGTGGCTGGGTGATGGACATTGGGGAGGGTATGTGCTATGGTGAGTGCTGTGAATTGTGTAAGACTGGTGATTCATAACCTGTACCTCTGAAACAAATAATACGTTATATGTTAATTTAAAAAAAAGTAGAACCCAATGGGAAAAAAAGTTAAAACTGCAGTCAGTAATATTTTATTGCATATTCAAAAGTTGCCAAAATAGTAAATCTTAAAAGTTTTCATCACGAGGTAAGAATTTTTTTGTAACTTTGTATGGTGATGAATGGTAACTAGACTTAGTGTGGTGATCACTTCACTATGTATACAAATATTGAATGATAATGCTGAACACCTCTGAAACAAATAAAATATGTCAATTTTAACTCAACAAAAAAATTAAAAACTTTTGCTCTGTAAACGACACTGTTAAGAGAATGAAAAGACAAGGCTCAGGGAGGAAGTAGTTGCAAATCACATTTCAGATAAAGGAATTCTGTCCAAAATACAAAAGAACTCCTAAAATTCAACATTTGATGACAAATGACCCACTTTAAAATGAGCAAAAGATATGAACAAAAAAACTCCCAGTGATATACAGATGGCAAATAATCATGTAAAAAGTTCCTCAAGGATCCTCTTGAGAGGATCCTCAAGATCCTCTGTCATTAGAGAAAAAGTAAAATGAGGGCACTTGGCTAGCTTTGTCAGTAGAGCATGTGACTCTTGCTCTCAAGGTTGTGAGTTCAAGCCCCATTTTAGGCATGGAACCTACTAAAAATTTTTTAAAAGTTAAAAAAAAAAAAGTAAAATGAGATACCAATACACAGAATGACTGAATTCCAAAAACTGACAATATCATTCCTGATGAAGATGAGGACCAACAGGAACTCTCACTCACTGCCAGTAGAAATACAAGTTGGGGCTGCCTGGGTAGCTCAGTCAGTTGAGTGATTGATTCTGATTTTGGCTCAGGTCATGATTTCAGGGTCGTGAGATCGAGCCCCACATCCAGCCCCCACTGGGCATGGTGCCTGCTTAAGATTCTCTTTCTTCTTCTGCCCCTCCCTGACCCCCAACTTATGGGTATGTTTTCTTTCTCTCTCCCTGAAAAGGAAGGAAGGAAGGAAGGAAGGAAGGAAGGAAGGAAGGAAGGAAGGAAGGAAGGAAGGAAGGAAGGAAGGAAGGAGGGAGGGAAGGAAGGAAGGAAATGCAAGTGGTACAGCCACTTTGAAAGATAGTTTGGCAGTTTCTTACCAAGTTGAACATAATCTTACCGTATATGATCTGACAATCACACTCCTGGGTATTTAACCATCTGATCTGAAAATTATGTCCATACAAAAACGTGCACACAAATGTTTACAACTTTATTCATAATCACTAAGTCTAAGGTAACCATAATGTCCCTCAATAGGTGAATCACTAAACTGTATACATTCTTAACAACAGACTATTACTCAGTGATAAAATAAGGAATTAGCTCTGAAGCCACACAAAAACACAGATGAGGGGCACCTGGGTGGCTCAGTGGGTTAAAGCTTCTGTCTTCGGCTCAGGTCATGATCTCAGGTCATGATCTCAGGGTCCTGGAATCGAGTCCCACATCGGGCTCTCTGCTCAGCAGGGAGCCTGCTTCCCCCATCTCTCTGCCTGCCTCTCTGCCTACTTGTGATCTCTCTCTGTCAAATAAATAAATAAAATATTTTTAAAAACCACAGATGAATCTTAAATGCATATTGCTAAGCAAAAGAAACCAGTCTGAAAAGGCTACATGCTGTTTGATTGTATTACAGGACATTCTGGAAAAGTTAAAACTGTGACGACAGTTTTAAAAATTACCAGATATTTGGAGAGGCCATCAATCACAGGGAAATTTCAGTTAAAACTATTCTGTATAATACTGTAATGGTAAATGTACAATATGCATTTATAAAACTTTATGGCACAAGTGAACCTTAATGTACATAAATTAATACAAAAACATTTCGAAGGAGGTCAGGGGACTCTAGGGTGAAATGCAGACTCTGGCGGAAGAGTCTAACTGCATATAAATATATGAAATAACCTCAGTGAAGGGAGTGGAAAAGAAAGGTCCTGGCCTAAATAACTTTGGAAATGAGTATAGACTACAAGAATAAAGACACAGGAACACTGTACTCCAGTTGGTGAAGTTATTTCCCATGAAGTAGAAATCAACAATTCTATAACCATTATACAGGAATACTGGAATTGAATAATTAAGTACTAGATATTGGATGATGAATGCCAAGTTTGTCACTGCTATAGAAGATTACAGATAAGTAAGGGAGTAGACTAGGATGATCTATGTGATGACAGATGAGTGTTGGAGACATCAATATGAATTTATATTTAGCTTAACATAAAGATGGATTCAGGGGGCATCTGGGTGGCTCAGTTGGTTAAGCATCTGCCTTTGGCTCAGGTCATGATCCCTGGGTCCTGGGATCAAGCCCCACATTGGGTGCCCTGATCAGTGAGGAACCTGTTTCTCCCTTTCCCTCTGCTGCTCCCCCTGCTTATGCACTCGTGCTCTGTCAAATAAATAAAATCTTTTAAAAAAAGATTGATTCATGTAGACATATTTATAGCTATGTGCATATATGCAGGTTAGTATACATACATATATTTCTTTGCTCTGTCAGCTGAGAGGCCTAAAAGAAACAAGAACAGGCACACCCAGTATCCAGATATTAGTTTCTAATACCATCAGAATAAAAGAACTAGGGTTTATTAGAGAAATGGTTGGTTCTAGGACAGATGAGCTTGGAGCATTTTTAGTGTCAAAAATAAGGAAATATTATACACACACACACACGATGATGTGGGAGGGTTGTCAAAGAGACGTAAGAACAAATTGAAGGAGCTCCTGTAGCTGAAGCTGGAACAATTTCAGCAATAAAATAAATAAGCCAAAGTACAAAATAAATATTAATCCATACTGATATACAGAAATGATCGAATAAATAAATGGGGAGAGAGAGGCAAATTCCTTGTGCAAAAGAATTCCAAGTAATTTAGATAGACACTATTCCCTCAAGTAAATGAGCCAAAACTCCAATTCCTTAAATGTGGGTTATATACAGTTGCTTCTTTCCAGAGAGTACAGTGTGCAAATGGGTGAAGAGTTGGAAGTAACTTTGGGGATGGTGATGAGAATAACCTACAGTGCAAAAATCAAACAAAAACTACCTTAGCTAGGTGATCAAGGTTAACATAAACAGTGATAAGTCATAATGATTACATGCACCCACAAAATGATGTAGTAAGTTTGACACTTTATCCTTTTGAACTTTCTCACTAATACCTATAATCTATTTAATGATGAAAAAAAAAATCAGATAAACTCCAATTGAGGAACATTTCTACAAAACACTTGCCCAGAGCTCAAACTATCAAGGTCATCAAAAACCAGTAAAGTCTATGAAACTGTTAGAGCCAAGAGAAGCCTAAGGAGACATGACCACTAAATGTAATGTGGCATTCTGGATGGGACCCCAGGGGAATAAATGACACTAGGCAAAAACTAAAGAATTCTAAATAAACTATGGACTTTAGTTAATAATAATGTCCCAACATTGGTTCATTAATTGTAACAAATGTACTATTCTAAATGTATATATAAGATGTTAATAATATGGGAACTGAGTGTGGAGGCATAGGAGAATTTTCTGTACTCTTCCCAGTTTTTCTGTAAATTTAAAAGTGTTCTAAGAAATAAACTATACTAAGGTAAAAAATTAGGGATTCTGCTTCCACTTTTGAAAGATAATTTTTCTATATTAACAAGTAGAAAAGTGAATAAAGGAATAAAATAGGACACTGGGGTGGGGGGGAAGGCAGTACAGGACTGATCCTTAAGAGAAGGAAAACCAGGACGCCTGGGTGGCTCAGTGGGTTAAAGCCTCTGCCTTCAGCTCAGGTCATGATCTCAGGATCCTGGGATGGGGCCCGCATGGGGCTCTCTGCTTGGCAAGGAGCCTGCTTCCCCCTCTCACAAGAGGAGGCTGGTTGTCTTACTGAGTTGAGAAGACCAATATAGGAACTTCAGAAGGATGAGTCAGCTGGAATTTATGGGGCACAGTACTATGGAAGAGGGAGTTATAAGAAAAAGAGCTCCAGAAACTAGAGGAATTAGTTCTGTCTGAATATAATCTGAACATACATAAGGTAAAGCTCCATCCTTCTAGCCAGAATTGAATACCTGGAGCACTAAGAAAAGCTCCCAAAAGAGTCACATCCCAGTAGAACAGCTACATAGCACTTAGAGCAAAGGCAACTCTAGATCCACTTTAACAAAATTAAAAACAAGTCTCATCAAACCATAAGAGACTCCTAAACTCACGAAACAAACTGGCTCAGGGGTAGAAAGGGTAGGGATGGGGTGGCTGGGTTATGGACACTGGGAAGGGTATGTGCTATGGTGAGTGCTGTGTAATGTGTAAGCCTGACGATTCACAGACATGTACCCTAGGGCAAATAATACATTATATGTTAATAAAAGAAACAAAACAAAACAAAACAAAAACCAAGTCTCATAAAGATAAAGCTGATCTACAATAACTAAATCACCTGCTAAAACATACTCCAATACTTTTTAAAGACAGACAACAAAATTCAAACACTCAACAATGTAATGTCTAGTATGTAATAAAAAATTCTAGGTATGTAAAAAAGTAGCAAATATTAACTATAACCAGGAGAAAAGGCAATCAATAGAAGCAAACCCAGAAATGAAGTAGATGATGGAAATAGCAGAAAAGCATTTTATTTATTTATTTATTTGAAGAGAAAGAGAGCAAATAAGTATGCATGAGTGGGGAAGGAGAAAGAGAGAGGGAGAGAGAGAATCCTAAGCAGGCTCCACACCCAGCATGGAGCCTGACAAGGGGCTTAATCTCACAACCCTGAGAGCATGATTGCAGCTGAAACCAAGAGTCAGACACTTAAACAACTGAGCCACCCAGACGCCCCCAGATAAAGCATTTTAAAAAGCTATCACAGATATGCTCAAGAATTTTATTAATAAGGTACATAATAAAGAAGAAAAAAAGAAAGATTTAAGGAAAGAGAGAAACCTTAGAGCTAAAATATACACTATCTGAATGAAGAAATTCATGTTAGATACTAAAAAAGAAAAGATTAATGCACCTCTGCACATAGCAATACAAATTATCCAAATAAAACATAGAAAGAGAAAAGAAACCTAAAAAAAAAAAAAAGCTTAAGTGAGCTGTGGAACTATCATACATATAATTGGAGTCCCATGTCTAAGGAGAGAAAGAAGGGGATTGTAAGACAATCTAAAAAAATTATTTTTACGAATTTTCCAAATTTCACAGAAACCACAAACCCAAAGATCCAAGAAGCTCAATAAATCATAAGCAGGATAAACATAAAGAAAAGCACAAAGTATATCATAATGAAATTGCTGAAAACTGATTATGGGGGGAAAAGCTTTTAAAGCAGTCAGGAAAAAAAGGCACATGACATATTGATAAGCAAAACTAGGCACGATGACAGACTTCTTGCCAGAGACAATGCAAGCCAAGTAACAAAATTACATCTGCAAAGCACTGGAAGAAATAAAAAAAACTGCCAATTTATAATTCTAAATCCAGCAAAAATATCTGTCAAAACTGAAGTCTAAGTGAAGATCTTTTGTAGACCAAAGCCAAGAAAAGTCATTAGCAAGTTGACCTGTATTACAAGAAATTTAAGCAAAGTTCTTCAAACCCAAGGAAAATTTTAACAGAAACCTAGACTTAATAAAAGATTGAAAGTGCAAGAAATCTTAATATGTGGACAAATTTAAATTTCCTCAATAAAACAAAATTACCTAGGGGCAGCTGGCTCAGTAGGTTAAGCATCGGATTCTTGATTTCAGCTCAGGTCATAATCTCAGGATTGTGAGATCAAGCTGCATGTCAGCTCCATGCTCAACATGAAGACTGCTTGAATTTCTCTCCTTCTCCCTCTGACCCTCCCCCCATTTGTGTTTTCTCTCTCTCTAAAATAAACAAATAAAATCTTTTAAATAAGTAAATAAATAAAATTACCTAAAAGATAATGGTTTTAAAAAATAATTACAATTTATGGTGGGGTTTAGAATATATATAAAAGTGAAATGTATGGCTGCAATAGCACAAAGGATAGGAGGGGAAAAGGGTTCTAACATTATACATGAAGATGTATAATATTAACTGAACATAAATGATAAGTTAACAATACATATTATAAATACTAGAGCAACCACTAATAAAGACACAATACGGCTAATACATCAACAGTGGAAATAAACTGTAATCTAAAAAAATTTTTAATTCAATTAATACATTAAAAAGGAAGAAATAGACAACAAAGAAAAAATGAAAACAAATAGTAAATGGTAGACTCAGACCCCAACATAACAACATTACAGTTAATAGTGTAAATTATCCAACTAAAAGGAAATTAAGAGACCAGTAAGACATATGCGGTCAACAAAAAATTTTAAGCCATTTTAATATAAAGACACAGAGAATTTAAAAGTAAAAGGAGGGTTAAGCCTCTGTCTTTGGCCCAGGTCATGATCGCAGGGTCCTGGGATCAAGCCCCACATCAGGCTCTCTGCTCAGCACGGAGCCTGCTTCCCCCTCTCTCTCTGCCTGCCTCTGCCTGCTTATGATCTCTCTCTCTGTCAAATAAATAAA
>CM053606.1:67076150-67119960 GCA_028646535.1 Procyon lotor | reverse complement strand
TATATGTAATATATAAGAATATATAATAATTTCTTACATAGTAAGACTTAAAAGTTAAGATGACTCCTCGATCACAGTGCTAAGACATAGTTCAACACTCTTTTTAAAGACAGACAACAAAATTAAAACACTCAACAACATAATATCCAGTATGTAATAAAAAATTTTAGGTATGTAAAGAAGTAGCAAATTTTAACTACAACCAGGAGACAAAGCAGTCAATAGAAACATATGAAAGAGATGATGAAATTAGCAAACAAAGCTAATTTCTGATGAAATTTCTGATGAAATTTCATAAATGAAAGAGATGATAAAATTAGCAAACAAAGCATTTTTTTAAAGAGAGAGCAAGTAAGTGCACAGAAGTTGGGGGCGGGGGGAGGCGGGAGAGGCATGTTGTGTTAGCAGGCATGAAAACAACATTAAGAGGTTGTACCTTTCCATCAGAGCTCCTGGGTGATCAGGTGCATTGTTAATGGGTAGCAATATTTTAAAAGAAACCCTTTTTTTCTGAACAGTAGATCTGACAAGAGTTACTCTGTCCTTTGAAGCTCTGAAGCCATGCATTATTGACTTCTCCTCTCTAGCCAAGAAAGTCCTAGGTTAACCTGCATCTTTTAAGTCTCAAATTTTTATTTAAATTCCAATGAGTTGACATAAAGTATAAAATTAGTTTCAGTAGAATTTAGGGATTCATCACTTACATATAAAACCCAGCACTCATCACAAGTGCCCTCCTTAATACCCATTGTCCATTTAACCCATCTTCTATCTACCCCTCCTCTAATAATCCTGTTTGTTCTCTAAAATTAAAAAGAACCTATTTTCTGGTTTACCTGTTTTGCTTCTTAAATTCCACATATGAGTGAAATCATATGGTATTTGTCTTTCTCAGACTTACTTTGTTTAGCACAATACTCTAGCTCCACCCATGTCATTGCAAATAGCAAGCTTTCATTCTTTTTGATGACTGGGTAATATTCCACTGTGTATATATACACGACATCTTCTTTATCATCACTCAATGGACATTTGGGCTCTTCCCATAATTTGACTATTGATAATGCTGCTATAAACACTGGGGCGCAAGTGCCCCTTCGAATCCATATTTTTTTATCCTTTGGGTAAATACCTAGTAGTGCAATTGCTGGATCGTATGGTAGTACTATTTTTAACTTTTTGAGGAAAAGTATAGACAATATAGAGATACTGTCTTCCAGAGTGGCTGCAATAGTTTGGATTTTGACCAACAATGTAAGAGGGTTCCCCTTTCTTTCTGCATCTTCACCAACATCTGCTATTTCCTGTACTGTTAATTTTAGCCATCCTGACAGGTATGAGGTGGTATCTCACTGTAGTTTTGACCTGTATTTCCCTGATGAAGAATTATGTTGAGCATCTTTTTATGTATCTGTCAGCCATCTGTATGTCTTTGGAAAAACATCAATTCATTTCTTCTGCCCATTTCTTAACTGGATTATTTGGTTTTTTGGGAGTTAAATTTGACAAGTTCTTTATAAATCTTGGATACTAACCCTTTATCAGATATGTCATTTGCAAATATGATTGCATCTTCTTCCAACAGAATAAAATCGTGAAAATCTATGGTTTAGTATAGCCTTCATGAATTAGCTTAGCTAGATCTTCTGCATAACTTGATGCAGCTTCTACATCAGCACTTGGTGTTTCACCTTGTACTTTTATGTTATGAAGGCAATTTCTTTCCTTCAAACTCATGAACCAACCTCCGCTAGCTTCAAAATTTTCTTCTGCAGCTTCCTTACCTCTTTTAGTCTTCGCCGAATTGAAGAAAGTTAGGGCCTTGCTCCGAAGTAAGCTTTGGCTTAAGGGAATGTGATGGCTGGTTTGAGCTTCCATCCAGACCACTAAAACTTTGTCCATCTCAAAATAAGGCTGTTCCGCTTAACATTTGCTTGTTCACTGGAATACAACTTTTAATTTCCTTCAAGAACTTTTCCTTGGCATTTGCAATTTGGCTGTTTAGCACAAAAGGCCTAGCTTTCAGCCTGTCTTGGCTTTCAGCATGCCTTCTTCGCTAAGCTTAATTATTTCTAGCTTTTGATTTAAAGTGAGAGATGTCCAACTTTTCCCTTGACTTGAATACTTAGAGCCCACTGTAGGGTTACTAACTGGCATAATTTCAATACTCTTGTGCCTCAGGGAATAGGAAGGCCTGAGGAGAGGAAGAAGGACGAGGGAATGGCTGATTGGGAGAGAAGTCAGAACAAACATAACTCGTATCAATTAAGTTGGCCATATTATATGGGTGTAGTTTATAGCACCCCAGCATAATTATTATAACATCAAAGATCACCGATCACAGATCACCACAAAAAAATAAAGAAAAAAAAAATTGAAATATTGCAAAAATTATCAAAATGTGACACAGAGATGTGAAGTCAGCAAATGCAGCTGGGAGAGTGGCACTGATAGACTTGTTTGCTGCAGGGTTGCCATAAACCTTCAATTTGTAAAAAACAAAACAAAACAACAAAAAAACCCCTACTATCTGCAAAGCACAAGAAAGCCAAATGCAGTAGAAGGAAGTAGGCCTGTATAAATATACAGCAGGCCATGACTTACATGTATGGCAATCTCTGATCTTTGACTGCATAAGTGACCCATGGCCCCAGTAGAGCACTTCGCATTCAGTACCACATGGGTCCCAAGGCCACTTTCTCACAGGCTGTTCCCTGCCAGTGATTGAGCACATCAGTGATACCAGGCAGGCCTATTTCAGAGAGACAGGGCCTTTTCTGATGGGTGACTTTGGCCTGGGAACTTTCTAACAGTCTGCTGATTTTCCTTAGAACTGCACTGCAGCCTAAGAAGCTACTACTCAAGCTTCCTTCTTTCCCCTTCTCCTCCTATCACAGTCAGATCAACACTGCAGTTTGATAGCTCCTTCAGTCACCTCTGGGTTCCTTTCCATGTTCTCTCACATGCATTTACCCTATTAAATTTCTTGCAAGTCTAACCCCCATCCTCATGTCTGCTTCTCTGAAGATTTGCGCTAACACAGCATGCTATTTCCATTTAAGTAAGATTAAAAGCATCTGAGACTTAAACAATCACCCTGTCTTTAGGACAGAAACTCAGAAAACGTTCCTACTTAATTAGTATACAAGTCTCTGTTTATTTTTTTTTTCTCTAAATACTATGATAAACTTTATACAAGTCTCTGTTTAAAAATAATGCTGTGGGGGGCACCTAGGTAGCTTGGTCAGTTAAACATCTGACTCTTGATCTCAGCTCAGGTCTTGATCTCAGGGTTGTGAGTTCAAGCCCCACACTAGGCTCTACACTGGGTGTGGAGCCTACATTTAAAAAAAAAAAAAGTGCTGTAAATGGCATGATGTATTAAGAATCTTTGCCGGGGCGCCTGGGTGGCTCAGTCGTTAAGCGTCTGTCTTCGGCTCAGGTCATGATCCCAGGGTCCTGGGATCGATCCCCACATTGGGCTCCCTGCTTGGCAGGAAGCCTGCTTCTCCCGCTACCATTCCCTCTGCTTGTGTTCCCTCTCTCGCTGTGTTTCTCTCTGTCAAATAAATAAAATCTTAAAAAAAAAAAAATCTTTGCCAGATTTTTCATTTTCTAACATGCCAAAAACCATTTTCTCCTTTTGATTAAATTTAATCTCAACTGACAAGCCTGCTTCTGGCTGTGTCAAGATGCCCTAATTTCCCCCTTGCTCTTGCTTTAGTACATTACTTGCTATTTAATACTTCCCGATGTTAGCTGAACTAGATTCACTACTCCAGGCAGAATAATGGCCTGGATTACTCAGAGAAGCTCTAAAGAAGGAAATTTTTACTAGGACTGTTTTTCGGTTTTTTTGTTTTGTTGTTTTATTTTGTTTTTTAAGTACTCTTGCTTCAAGAATACTTTTTAAACTTGCTTGGGTTGAGTCACCCTGCCCCCCAAGCAAGGGGCTGAGCTCTGTGGAAACCAGTTTCTCAGTCTTTTACTCTCTGACGGTTTTTGGCCTTTTGTAGCTTTAGTTCTATATTACTAAATAAAGGTTAAACCCAGGGTAGTGAATCCAAACTTTTTAGAGTTGTCACTATTACCCACCACACTTCTTTGCAAACATCTTAGAGAACATAAACTTTAAAAAAGCAAAGAGCTTTTTCTTAAGACATCCATTTTTTTATAAGATTTTCTTTTCTTTTTCTTTTTTTTAAAGATTTTATTTATTTGACAGAGAGAAATACAGCGAGAGAGGGAACACAGGCAGAGGGAATGGTAGCGGGAGAAGCAGGCTTCCTGCCAAGCAGGGAGCCCAATGCGGGGCTCGATCCCAGGACCCTGGGATCATGACCAGAGCTGAAGGCAGACGCTTAATGAATGAGCCACCCAGGCACCCCAAGACAACCATTTTGACATCCATTGATTATAGCTTTCATAAGATTAGCCTTTCCTAAGTTAAAAGTTATTTGTAAAGTGCAATGAATGCTCTGTCTAGAACTGATGGTTTTTGGTTGGTCAAAAAAAAAATTGAATTTAAAAAATTATTTGTGCATATCATAATCATTTTATAACTTAAAAATAAACATGGAAAAGTATAGCAGAGGAAATATAGTCAGTAATATTGTAATAACTGTGTTTAGGTAGTGAGCATTGCATACTGTATAAGTTGTCAAATTTACTGTGATGCACTTTAAACTAATATTCTATTATACTTCAGTTAAAAAAATCATTTTACTAAGCATTAAAACAACTCCAGAAATTCCTAATTATATAGGTAGAAGTATGCTAAGAAACTTCTATACTGTTTATGGAGAGAATACCACCTGAATCCACTTGATAATGATCCTAACTTCTTGCAGGAAATTAACAGTCTCAAAAAAAAACTCTCTACCCCTAACACTGAACAATCCCTTCTCTTTTGAAATTCTCCAAACTGTTTGCTTGCTTGCAGCCAACCAATCACTGACAAATATACCTGAAGACCAGTTAGAATGTCTCTCCCACTTCCAAAAACCGTATCTTAATAAAACTCCTGCCAATTATTAAAAAAACACATATGCATTTATTCACAAATCTTTCACTGTAAAGCCAATCCCTTTTTTAATGTGAGTTTACTGACTAGTGTCTCTTAGTTCTCACAAAAGCTATACATTACATATATACACTTAAAATTTCTAATTTAAATTTCTCTAAAATGAAGAATGAAATCTAAAGCTTTTGTGAAGCAACTTAAGTACAGAATCATTTTAGATTTTTATAACTTCCCCTCAAACTTTTATATTGTTCATCTAAATTCAATAGCAATTTTTAAAGTGTCTCTTCTTCATTAAGAATATTATTTATTCTTCCCACCCACTTCATCATTCACTGGAATGATAACTTTTTTAAAATAATTTTTTAAAAGAGTTATTTGCTTACTTGAGAGAGAGAGAGAGAGAGAGAGAGAGCATGAGAGGGAGAGGGAGAGAGAGAGAGAGAATCTCAAGGAGACTCCATGCCGAGTGCAAAGCCTGACTTGGGCTCGATCCCACAAACCTCATGACCCGAGCCAAAAATGAAGAGTCAGAAACTTAACTGAGTGTGCTACCCAGGTGCCCCATATAACTCTTTCATACTTCTAGGATCACTGGTTTATTTGATCTTTCATTAAGTTATGCTATGAAAATGAGTTAAATAGCATTACATAGGTTGGGAAAAACCCAAGTGACTCTTGGGAGACACAAATGATAGGAACGGAAAAGTGTAATTACACCAGAGAAGAGCCTCCTAAGCCGTGACAGTTCTGCCTACTGTGCTGTTAGCATGTTCTATAGAGAATATCTAAAGAGCAGTTTTAGTCAGGTTCAGGTAAGGAGCTTCTACTGCAGGTGGTTTGTTTCCTTTTGGGCACCCAGAGCCTTTAGCTTTGGTTCCCCACTGCAACATCCCTCAAAGGCCTGCGGCACCAAGGAATTTTCTCTCTTTTCCCTCTGTTATTACCACATCAAACCTCACAAGTGGACAGGGTCAACCATTTATCACTAACAAAGTAATTAATATTAAGATGTTAGTGACTCACTTTATTTCATGGTAACTTGGAATTTTATTATCACTATTTCATTAAAGGCTTCCTGGCAATCTGAGTAAGACAGCAAACTTTTTCTATAAAGGGACAGATAATAAATATCTAGCTTTACAGGTTACTGTTACATATGCTTGTTTTTTGTTTTTTTTAAATAAAAAGAGGACAGTGACCAGATGTGAGCCACAGTTTGCCAACCTGAACTGCAAGATCAGGTACCACAGGCAATAGTGTGTCTCCTTCCAGACACCTAACACATATTTATAGCAACTAACATTTACTGAAAGCTTACAGCATGCCAGCTATTGTGTTTTGTATTACCTGGTTCAATACTCACAGCCATCCTATGCTATAGTTACTATTATAATTATTATTTTCATAGATAAAGAAATTGAGACTTGAAGACATTAAGTAACTTCTCAACGATTCCATAAGTGGTGGAGTCAGAATTAAACCCAGAAAGGCTGAGATCTGCATTACTAAACTATACACTTCTGAAAAAGCTTTCAGCTGAACATATAATTGATTAATACTATGGCACAAACTAGAACATTGTCAATTTGCTAAATATTCAGAAAAAAACCTACGTTTTAAAGGGGGAATTGAACACTTTAACTCAATGAATGAAAGCCTAATGGCATAATATCAAGCACTGAAATGAAAGGTATTTTGGAAAGGCTATCGGATTGTCAAAGCTAAAATCAGAAATCACTTGCCATGCTTTTCCAATAAAGCAGCCCAAGAAAATCTTAATTATGGAACACGGAAGTGCCACAAACAGACTATCTTAAAAATGTAACATTCAATTTCTCTCAGGGAAACACTACAGTAATAAATAATGCCATAAAACGGGAGATCTGCAATAGAGTTCATCAGGTACGAACCTAGGGGTAGGCTGAAGATGACAGGAGAAAATAAAGGAAAACAGAAATGTACATCCAGATGGTATTCATCTGGTGATTGAGGGCAATTCAGGCAGGAGAGCAATGTTACAGAGGTCTACAAAAGAGGGTAATGCATAGTCCCAGAAAGCGACTCGGAAAATGAGTAACATAACTAACAAACAGGATCAATGAACTCTAACGGGTCCTCCTTTTATTATAACCCCCACTCTCCCCTTAAATAAAAAGAGCTCTCTTCATTTCTCCTTTGAGTAGAAGTACTGGAGATAAACAAGGACTAATATGTGGGAGGAGTGAAGAACATGCTTTAGAGGGAAAAGGCCTGTGTAGATGGAGAGAGTAAAGTAAATGTGACTTTTCCTGGAGGTAAACTGCTGTCCCATCCTTGGATTGGAGGGGAAATGCAAGTGATTCAAACCACATTTCTCTGCTTGCCCCACATAAGTGCATACAGGTTGTTGCTACCATCTAAACAAAAGCTTGTTATCAAAGGGCTATTTATTGCCCGGATGATGATAGCAAACACCTCTGTAGTCCTTTGAAGTAATTTAATCCTCATAATCACCCTGTGAGATGAATACTTTGAGAATACCCATGTTTGATGAAGATGTTAAAGCAGAGAATGGTTAAATGACTTGCCCAAATTCACAGAGCTCAAAGATGGTAGGGTTAGAGTTCAAACCCAGGCAGAAAGGCTCCACACACAGTTCACACACTCTTAACCACTCTGTTATATAATAACTTCTTTGGCTTAATTGTGCCCCCACAAGGAAGTAACTGGCATCAGACTGTATTGCAGTATATCAAGGGTTCCAGGCATTAAGCTGGGGATCAAGATAAAGACTGGACAGAGCAACTGGCAACTGGAGAAATAATCTTGGAAGAATCAAGTATCAGAGATGTTTGTGAAGAGAGAGCATGAGAGAAAGACAGGGACTCAAGAAAAGAAGAAACTACCTCATTACCACAGCAAGTTGGACATATTAAACTAGCAAACTAAATGGTTATGAAATACAGCCCAAATGTAAATGTAATTCTGATCATAAATTCTGATATTTATGAGTACTTGCACTGATTTTTCAATATGTGAGTACATATAATTTAAAAATTAAAACAGTCACATCACAAATGGACTTTTAGCCACATCATTAGGGTAAATGATGACACTGATTATTTAGAACAAGAACTAATTCAGAAAGTTCTGATATTGGGCTTTAAACTACACAACATGAATGCGTGTCTTCTGAACTACTGACATAATATTCCTTAAACTGAATAATAAAATTATGTACTAAACAGAGAGTTATTAAGTTTGGACTAGGAAGGTAATCTTGAGATTTAGATTATGCCATTGTAACTCATATAAGTGTACTAACAAAGTAGAAAAACTTAAGCCAGATCTTCTTGGAACATATGCTCAGGAAATTGCCTTTCTAGTTAATATATACTTATTTTTTTATTGCAAGTTGAACAAAATAAACCAGAAATGTAAGCAAGAGCTCTCCTGGAATACAAACCTAATATTCTAGATCCAGCTCCTAAAATATAGTTCACTGTTAGCACACAGAGAGGCCAAATATAGACACTGTTTGAGGATATATTGCAAATGATCACAAGGTCTTGCTCCCCTGTATGACAATAATCTTAGGGCTCTATAAGTAAAACTTTGGTACGATGCCCCTGTGGTTTCAAGAAAAACCTGAACACAAAATAAAATTAATTTTTTAAAATAAAATTGTACTGCCCCCCCCCAAAAGAAGCAAAGAAGTAAACAAACACACATACACACACACACGATTTGGGAAATATATATCCACGATATGGAAAATACATTAATAGATCTGTATTACAGATCTCCATCTGTAATGGAGATTTCATAAAAATTAGAAAAATATGCGTATGTATGTACTTAAAATTACAAAATACATGTTCCCAAGAGAAAAGCTCAATCTGAGTGGTAAATAGTCTGACTGAAACTGGTAATCCTAGAGTTTAGCGATGTACTGCTGTCAACTAACTGGCAAAGCCAATATGATTTTTGAGAGCACAAACATCATTACTGTTAGCATGGTCGATTCCTGTAATCTAAACCCATTGCTAATTTCATTAAGACTGTGTACCCTTAAACCTAGAAGACCGGTTCTTGCATTGCAAATAACCTGGTTCTTACTTTTCTGGAGCACAAGAATAACTTATCAACATTCTATTTGAAATACCAAAAGAGGGAGGAAAAACACTGGTTCCTCAGTCCTCTGGTTCCATTTCTTGTCCATTGTGAGGTCCAGCTGTACTTCTTTCCCTTGAGTTCCAAAAGAAAATCTGTATTTATTAAAAATTTTTCTTCTTTTAAGCAGATTTTAGTTACTTACAAAAATGAGCAGGCCTTAATTTGAAATCTAAAAGCCTAGAATGTCTAAGCAACCCAATTCTAAAGCAAAATAATGGTTTTTAAAAAGTACATTGAAATATTAAGCCCTCTAATCAATGCTATTCATAAGAATATCTATTCTGAATCAGAGACTTTGAGCCAAAATGCATCCAGAGAAAATACATGTCATTTATGTAGAAATAATCATCTTCAATACTATAATGCCTATGAAATTAAAAACTGCATTTAATGACATTTTCTGTGACAGTGGCTTTCAAACCTATTTTAGGCAACAGAATATTTTCTTCTAATGAAATCTTAGGTTCATGCCCAATACAAAGCATAGATCTGCTATGGCTGAAACATGTGCACATGTCTGGAAGGGCGCATGTGAGCCTGGGTGAACCTGCAGGCAGAAAACCCTGCCTGATGTCCATCCAACCGCTTCCCCTGTCACAGGTCCCCTAAGGCATCACCATGAAACCCTTGTGACTTTTGTGAATCAGAGCTTGAAAACCACTGTGCTAAGAAGAGACAGCTACCCTTTTAAACTTTACTTTCACAACCAAGACACCAAATCACATGCCTATTTACCTGTGAGCTTTAAAACATTTTCCATCAACATAAATATCAATATCTGGGCAACAGTGTTTCACGTAAAGTTTCAATAAATCTTCTCCTAATTCAGATGCAGGATCCAAGTCATAAGTATCTTTAAAAGAGAAAAACAAAACTAAAAAATAGTTTCTTTATTATAAATATCCATAGTTATCTTGATTAGCTACTAAGAGAGAGCAATTATAATATTTAACTGGCAAATTCAAAATAAAACAACATTAAAATCATCAATATCTTACTTTGAAATATAAATTTCAATTTAATTTAAATGTAAATATACCTTTTAATATAATTTACAGTTTAATATTGTTAATATTATCACAAAATCATACACTAAAATTGAAGCCACTTCATGAATAACACAGGAAATTGGAAAATTTTCCAATTTTGCTACCATTTTTCATTACCTAATTCCTTCCTATTCCTGTTCATGACTTTTTGGTGAAAATTACATTTGAACCAATAGATATTCAACTAAAATCAAGGGGATTTATAGAGCACTTACTATGAGTTTAGTACTATATACTGTATAGAAAAATTAAGAAAAGAAATAATTGTAAAAATATCTCTACTTCAAAAGATTTACCATTCAGAAAGTGAGAAGTAAAATATAAAACATGTTTATATTTTAAAAATTACTACACTGTATATCATAGCTTTGTCAGTCCAGAAACTTTAATCAGTACATCTGGTGAGAATCTGTCACTGGGGACAAATTCCCACTAACCGAACTTACAAATTTATATATTTAGAAGCCACAATGTCATCATTGGCTCTAGTATCAAAAGAGATCCAGAATCCAACCAGGACTCAGTATCTCCATGGCTACCACCCCAGCCCAAGCCACCATCACCTCGCACCTAGATCTCTGCAATAACTTCATGACACATCTACCACAGTGGGGCCCCACAGAGGCATGTTTTAAAAATGCAATTCAAATCATGATCCATCTCAGTTCAAAGCCATATATATGGCTCTCCCCATTTTTTAAATAGTAAAAGCCAAGGTCTTACAACGGCTTACTAGGCCTCACAACATCCAGCTCCTCACTATGATTGGGCACTGGCCTGAGCTCTCTGAACTGGAGGGGGGCCACAGCCATCCGAGGCAGGCTAACAGGATGAAGAATATGCACATGACTATTACCCTGCATAACAGGATAACCCTTAGTGTCAGAAATAAATTGCTGAATACCCAATTGGTGCTGGAGAATTAGTTAGTGTGGTGGAAAAAACACACACATTTTGGTGTCAGAAGTGGTGCAAAGAAAAAAACCACATCAGAGAAATCCCAAACTCAATGTTCCTCAAGCTGAAGTCATCATTCCACTTTAACCTAATCTTGTTCTGCTTATACTCCATAAGCTTGCCATATAGTACCACCTAAACTCTCCAAAATGGCTTATAAGAAAGGTGACCACATGTCTTGGTTTGCCTGGGACAGTCCCAGTTATTGCCTGTTGTCGCAGAGTAATTATTGACCACAAGAATAACTCTGCACTTTTCACTCTTTCAAAAGTATCCCAACTTGGACAATAAGAAATAAGTTCATCCTTTATATAAGGCTTTCAATGTTCTGACTTCTGCTTCTCATCTCTCACTTTGACCATTCTTATCTCCTACTCCACCCCAGTCCCACAACAAACTTTTCCCAGGCTTCAAAATTTGCTATGTGCCTGAGCTTTCTCAGCCTCTAAGCATATTGTTTCCTTTGCGAAATACTTCTCTAAATTATTTTTGCCTGTTTAACACCTGCTTTTTTCCCTGAGATTCAACTCAATCACTCCCTTCATGTGGCTTTCTCTGGATGCTAACTATAAGTCCGGGTAAAATGTGCCTTATCTGGGGCGCCTGGGTGGCTCAGTCATTGGGCGTCTGCCTTCGACTCAGGTCATGATCCCGAGGTCCTGGGATCGAGCCCCACATCGGGCTCTCTGCGCGGCAGGGAGCCTGCTTCTCCCGCTACCATTCCCTCTGCTTGTGTTCCCTCTCTCGCTGTGTTTCTATCAAATAAATAAAAAAATCTTTAAAAAAAAAAATGTGCCTTATCTGTGTCCTCATCAAATAGTGCTAATCCAACTGACTATTATCTCCTCCTAGACTGCAAGACATGAGCACTATCTGTTTTGTTCACTCTTAAACATTCAAAACCTAATGCAAAGTCAATAGTCCATTTATTTTTTTTTTGCATTTGAAAAACCCTGTACTTTTAAAAAAACTTTTTTATTAACATATAATGTATTATTTGTCTGTGTATCGTCAGGTTTACACATTTCACAGCACTTGCCATAGCACATACCCTCCCCAATGTCCATAACCCAGCCACCCTATCCCTACCCCTGCACCTCCCAATGGAATACTATGCAGCCATCAAGAGAAAAGAAATCTTGCCATTTGCAACGACATGGATGGAACTGGAGGGTATTATGCTAAGCAAAATAAGTCAGTCAGAGAAAGACAATTACCACATGATCTCTCTGATATGAAGAATTTGAGAGGTAGAGCGGGGGGTTGTGGAGGAGGTGGGGGAGAGAAATGAAACAAGATGGGATGGGGAAGGAGACAAACCATAAGAGATTCCTAAACTCAATATTCCATTTTAAAATGTGATAATTAGTGGGCTCCTGGCTGGCTCAATCAGCAGAGCATGTGACTCTTGACCTTGGGATTGTGAGTTGAAGCCCCATGCTGGGTGTAGAGATTACTTAAAAATAAATCGTTAAAAAGTGTATGTAATAATTAGAATGGCATTCCAGGAACAAATAGCAAGTGCAAGAGTGTAGAATTGAGAAAATACAGTTCTTTCGGGGAAATGCCAAATAATTCAGTAAGACTAGAGCTCAAGGGGTAGGAGGGGGTTGTGAAGAGAAGCAGCAGCAGAGTTCTAGGCAAGAGCCAGTACACAAATTCCCTTATGTCACTGGAAAGAACTTGGGATTTATATTAAGGCTATGGGAAACAAATGAAGAATTTTAATAAGGGGAGTGCTGTGATCAGACCTGCAGTTAACAAATATTGCTCTACACGGTATAAATGGAGGGTGGCACAATGAGAGGCCTGGAAACTAGCTGGGGTGCAAAAGCTCAAGAAAAATTGCAAAGACCTGAAATTAAGAAATGGCAGGAGGATAAAGAAGAGCAGTATTGGCTTAGTCGTTAAACATCTATCTGCCTTTGGCTCAGGTCCAGATCCCAGGATCCTGGGACTGAGCCTCACACCAGGCTCCCTGCTCAGTGTGGAGCCTGCTTCTCCCTCTGCCACTCTCCCTGCTTGTGTTCCCTCTCATACTGCCTCTCTCTCTCTGTCAAATAAATAAATAAATTCTTTTTAAAAACAGAGAGAGAGAGAGAGAAGTATTTAAAATATTTAAGAAAGGGGCACTTGGTTAGCTCAGTTTGAGAAGCATGAGACCCTTGATCTTAGGGTTTGAGTTCAAGTCCAATGGTGGGTATAGAGATTATTTAAATAAGTAAAAAAATAAACTTTAAAAATATTAAGGAGACAAATCAACAGATATGGTCACGAATATAATGAAGGGTAAAAGAGTAACTGAGTACAATGATAGACATAAAATTCACATCATAGAGTACTTAAGAACAGATTAGGATGGGAAGCAGATGATTAAGTCAGTCTGGGACAGATTAAATTTTGAGATATTAAAGGTATATTTAGAGAGATATGTCTTGCCAGTGGTTGGATATGAAGCTCAAAAAAAGGGGAGAAAACCAATTATTTAAGGGGTAGAAAGATAATGTGCCAGTGAAGGAGACAGAGGAATGGCCAAGAAGGAAAATCAAGAGAGCACAGGGCCACAGAACACAGGAAGTTTCAAGGAAGGTGACACTGACAGTAGGAAACCTTGCAAAGAAGTTAGTAAGATGCAGACAACAAGTACCTGCTAAACTGGTAAACATGGAGATTTTCCACAGGGAATGGAGAAAGTAGTTAAAAAACAGGGAGTTGAGGGGTAAATGAGCTCTGTTCACTTACATCTGCAACGTGTTTGGCCACTTTAATGGGCTGCTGTGGGGCTGTGGCAGAACTCTAGACAAGACACAGGATAAATGAGTACTAAAAATCAGCTCGGCCAACTGCTATATCTGTGTGGCCTTGAGAAAGTCCCTTATACTCTTAGAGTTCTCATCTATAAAAATCAGCTTACAGCCACTTATTTCTTAGAGTTATCTGAGACTAAATGAGATAAACTATATGAATGTATCTACCTCAAAGCCTAGAAGAGACATCCATTCATTCGATCAACATAGTTAGACGTTGTTAACATAGATACAAGGATTCTAAGCGGGCTTAAATCAGTTTCGTTATTATTATTGTTGTACTAAATATCAGTAATAAAATCTTTTAGTTAACAGGTACTTTCATATACATTCAACTGTGCTACAATACTTGTTTTGAAAATATCAGTTTGATCTAATACAACTGATATCTTAGGGAACAATTTGAACATCATGTGAAATTTTCATTGCATTTCACTTCCTTGCAGCTCATTCACAAAAAAATAGTAGGTCATAAGAGATTCTTAAACTCACAAAACAAACTGAGGGTTGCTGGGAGGTGGGGGTTAGGGATAAAGTGGCTGGGTTATGGACACTGGGGAGGGTATGTGCTATGGTAAGTGCTGTGAAATGTGTAAGCCTGATGATTCACAGACATGTACCCCTGGAGCAAATAATACATTATATGTTAATAAAAAAAAATAGTAGGTCACGCAAAAAACTGCACCCAGCTGCATGGAGCCATGTAAGAATACATAAAACATACACAAACACCTTAAACATCTACCAGATACCTCAGTTCACTGCATATGTTATGACCTACATCTTCCATACCTGGTGTTACAAATTTCCATCTGATTTTAGATAACCCAGTGTTAGGAGACCATTTTCTATGAAAATTTTTGTGTTTCTATATGGTCTGAGGCAGAGCATACTTTCTGGGCAGAGCACTGGAAAATCTGGAGAAAGAATGATTAAAGAACAAACATGCCTTGGAGGCTAGAAATACTGTGAGGTTCCAGAAAGATTTACAGATTTTCTTCCCCTCAAAACCATTTCCCTATACTCCAGGGTGGTGAAGCTACCTTCCTCTCCCTTCACCAGGGGAGATTTATTTACCTTCCAAAGTAAAGGCCCCTCCCTCCTCTATATTTCCCCTCTCTCTATTTCTATCAGATCTGCCAATAGCCTATGAAAGTCTCCTAATTTTAGTGTTCCTCTCTTATGGTGCAATCCCACTTCACATGCAGGGTAACATCAGGCCCTTACCACCAAGCCCTGTGGGGACTGGGGGTTGGGAACTTGCACTAAGATGCTCTGTAAGCAATAAACAGATCAGAGATCTCGAGTTTCCTGTTAGAATATCTACTGTTACTGTATCTCTATCATCTATACTTATATCTATCTATATTTATTCCTATGTCCTTAACATCCTTCTTCTGCCAATTCACAATAGTTCACAAGTTGCAACCCTTCTGATACCCGCTTCCACAAACAAATTAAAGTTCTTTTTCAAGGTCAAGTACCTTATTTATTGTAGTAATTATGTATTTCTTTACAATTCAATGTATAAAACCATACCATTTTTATTAGATTCTTAACTTTTTAAAATATGTCACAACAAAATTGGATTTTCTGTGTCATAACATAATATAATGGTGATTTTTATGCTGCACATTGGTTTTAAGTAATACACATATTGTGTATTAACAGAACTGAATCTATCATCTGCTAAAGCTTTTATTGGTGTAGACTAGAATAAGGATGATGACATGTGGAGGCTTAAGAGAATTGTGAATTTATTCATAATAACCCCATCTCCAATTATTTGGGAAAACTAGGACTTGACTATAGTATTACTTTCACTTACCCATAAAAAATTTACTTTCACTTACTTTTATTACATTTACTTTCATTTACTTTTATTTCATTTACCTATAAAAAAGAAATCAGTAGTGTTGATTTTTGAAGTATACTTTTCTCCAATTATATCAGAATACTGTTACTTTCATGGCATTCAAATTTTATAAAAATCCACCAAAAGAATGCCTTACCAGTGGAAATTAAATTGTCCTCTCCATTACTGATATCCTCTGGAACTGCATGCTTCAGAAGTGAACAAGGAGATGACTTTTTATCTAAGAACTCTACAGATGATCTTCCATCATTGTCAGTGAACTTTCCAAAGCTAAAGTCATGTTTCTTTTGTGGTACTCCCCTCTCTACTATCGTTTTCCTAAGAATTTCCTCTTCATAGTTTTTTAGGCTTCTGTTTGATGAATATACAATCCTAAAAGAAAATGTAAAATATTAATGAAAATAATGCTTGTGATTCTTTTTTTAAGATTTTATTTATTTATTTGACACAGAGAGGGAACACAAGTAGGGGGAGTAGGAGAGGGAGAAGCAGGCTTCCCACTGATCCCAGGACCCTGGGATCATGACCCAAGCTGAAGGCAGATGCTTAATGACAGGCACCCCAATGCTGGTGATTCCTAAAAGCTAGGTTCCCAAGTTCTGCTTTCATATAATATGACTACATAATTTTAAAACCATTTTTATCTGAACTAACTGGAAAAAGATCTCAAATAGCAGAGCTATTTTAAACTACTTTAAAATTAGTCTATGAAGTATTTTAATGTTAGAAAGGAATATACAAGGCAATCACATTAGATAACCTAGATAAAATAGGCAATTCCTAGAAAGACACACACTACCAAACCTGACTTAAGAAGAAAGAGTATCTGAGCAGAACTATACCAACTACAGAGATTAAATTAGTAGTCAAAAACTTCCCCCAAAATAAATCCAGGACCAGGAGGCTTCACTGGGGAACCTACAAAATGCTTAAAGAAATAACACCAATCCTTCACAAACTTTTCCAAAAAACAGAGAGTAGAACACTTCCTAACTCATTCTGAGGCATTATCCTGATACAAAAGCAGATGAAGGCACCAAAAAAAAAAAAAAAGAAAACCATAGACTATTATTCCTTATTAATATAGGTGAAAAAATTCCTTAGCAAAGTAATAGCAAACTGCATCTAGCAACATATAAAAAGGATTATAAACCATGACCAACTGGGTTTTATCTCAGGAATTTAAGAGTAGCTAAACAAATGAAAATCAATGTTATATATCACATGTTATTATCTGAATGTTTGTAGACCCTCAAAATTTGTATGTTGAAACCTAATGCCCAGTGTGATATTAGGTAGGAGGTGAGGCCTTTGAGAGGTTACTTAGGTGGAGCCCTCATGAATAGGATTGGTGCCCTTATGAAAGACTCCAAAAAGATCTCTCACCTCCTTCCACCATATGAGGGCACAGTAAGAAGTCAGCATCTACAACCCAGAATAGGGTCTTCATCAGAACTTACCATGCTGGCACTCTGGTTTTGGACTTCTACCCTTAGAACTGTGAGAAATAAATTTTTGTTGTTTATAAGCCACCCAGTCTGTGGTATTTTTTTAGAGCAGCCCGAAGACATCATAAAACCTTTTAAACTTAGTCCTTTTAGCCCATATCAACAGGACAAAAACCACATGATCACCACAATAGATGCAGAAAAAGAATTTGACAAAATCCAACACCCTGTCAGGATGAAACACTCAACAAACTAGGAATAGAAGGAATGTCCTCAACCTGATAAAGAACATCTATGAAAAACCCACAGCTAACATATTTAATGGTACAAGACAGAAAACTTCCCTTTTAAGATCAGAAAGGATGCCTGCCTGTTCTCATGACTTCTATTCAACATTTAACTGGAGTTTCTAGCCAGGGAATTAGGCAAGAAAAAGAAATAAAAGGCATCTAGACTGGAAAGGAATAAGTAAAGCTATCTCTATTTACAAATGACAAACTTGTATATAGAAAACCTTGGAAATCCAACCCGAAACCCATTTGTTAAACAAGTTCTACAAGGTTGCAGAATGCAAGATCAATATGCAAAAATCAACTGTATTTCTAAATACTAGAAATCAGCAGTCTAAAACAAGATTAGAAAATAGTAGCATTTACAATAACATCAAAAAAATAATATATTTCACAAAAAAGCATAAGACTTGTACATTCAAAAGCTATAAAAAACAAAGCTGAAAGCAATTATATAAAGGGAAACACATTCTAGATGATTTAAGATTGTTAAGATGACAATATCTCCGAATTGCTCTACTGAGTTGATTCAACGCACTATCAAAATTCAACTACTTTTCTGCAGAAATTGAAAAGTCAGTCTTCAAATTCAAATAGAAACGCAAGAAAAAAAATAGAAATGCAAGGCACTCAGAATAGTCAAAACAATCATGACAAAGAACAAAGATGGAGGATTCACTTTCCAAATTCTAAGCTTCCTACCGCACTATGTGGTACTGGCATGAGGATAAACATAGATCAGTGGAATAGAACTAAGTGTCTAGAACTACATATACGGGCAATTAATTTTTGACAACAGTGTTGTGATATTGTGATTTAGAACATGAAATATATATTTGGTCTTTGTCCACTATTCCTGGCACATATCTCCTAAAACCCTTGTAATTTCCTATGCAAGAGTTATAGAGACATTTTTGCTATAATATTTAGCTGTGTTCCCAGCTCCTGAAATATCGCCAGAGGGCTAGAAGTGGAATGGATGGCCTTTCTTATTCATAACAAGCCCTTTGAACCACAGTAGAGTTTACATTAATGAGTTAGGTGACATTTAGAAAGCTCCCAAGGATGGGGGCTGGTTGGCAAGAAAGTTTGAATTAGTTATCAATGGCCAATGATTTCTCCATCCTGCCTATGTATTAAGGCTTTATAAAAACCCTAAAGGATGGGATTAAGTGAACCTCTGGGTTGGTGAACACATGGAGGAGCTGGGAGAGTGGTGCACCCAGAGAGAGTATAGGAGCTCTGCACCCCTCCCCACATACTTGCCTTTTTCATCTCTTCCATCTGGCTGTGTTTTTGTTGTTGTTGTTTTTTAAGATTTTATTTATTTATTTGAGAAAGAGAGAGAGAGAATGAGAGGGGAGAGGTCAGAGGGAGAAGCAGACACCCTGCTCGGCAGGGAGCCTAATGTGGGACTTGATCCTGGGACTCCAGGATCATGACCTGAGTTGAAGGCAGTTGCCCAACCAAGCCACCCAGGCGACACCCCCACCCCCAAATCTGGCTGTTCTTTTTTTTTTTTTTTTAAAGATTTTATTTATTTATTTGAGAGAGAGAGAGAGAACATGAGAGGGGAGAAAGTCAGAAGGAGAAGCAGACTCCCCATGAAGCTGGGAGCCCGATGTGGGGCTCAATCCCAGGACCCTGAGATCATGACCTGAGCCAAAAGCAGAGGCTTTAACCCACTGAGCCACCCAGGTGCCCTAAATCTGGCTGTTCTTAAGTTACATCCTTTTATAGTAAATTGGCAAGCTAGCAAGTAAAATCTCTTCCTGAGTTCTGTGGTATCTGTGTTCTAGCAAATTAACTGAACCTGAGAAAGGAGTCATGGGAACCTTCAATTCACAACTGGTTGGTCAGAAGCACAGGGAACACCCCGGACTTGGCAACTGGCAAGTTGCCAGTCCCCAAACTGGGTTCAGGACAGTCTTATGGGACTGAACCATTAACCTGTGGGTCTAATGATATCTCCAGGTAGTGTCAGAATTGAATTAAATGGGTAGGACACCCAGCTGATATTTGGAGAATCTCAGAGAATTGCTTGGTATGGGGAAAACTCCCATACGTTTGGTGACCAGAAGGGACAGAAGTGAATTACTATGAGTAGAGTATTAAAAGTAAAGGAGACACACAGCAATGTTTTTCCTTTACAGATGTCCAGATAATCCAGCAGTAAAAAAATAGTCTCTTCAAAAGATGGTGCTGAGACAACTGGATATCCAAATAAAAAAGAACAAAGCTGGATACTAGCCTCACAATACATATAAAAATTAATTCAGAGTAGGTGAAAGATCTAAATGTAAGAACTAAAAAAGTATACATGGGTATAAATCTTCATGACCTAGGATTAGGCAATGGTTTTTTACACATTACATCAAAAGTACAAGTAACAACAATTAAAAAAGAAATAAAGTGAAAATCATAGAAATTATAAACTTTTGTACTTTCAAAAACACTATGAAGAAAGTTAAAAGACAACTCACAGAATGGGAGAAACTGTTTGCAAATCACATACCTGATAAGAGACTTGTATCTAGAACATATAAAGGATTTTAAAATCCTTTTATATAGAATAAAATTCTTTTTTGAGAAAAAATTTATTTATTTGAGAGAGAGAGAGAGAAAGTGCATGAGAAAGAACATGAGCAAGAGGGTGGGGTAGAGAGAGAAGCAGACTCCCAGTGGAGCAGAGAGCCCAATGTAGGACTCAATCCTAGGACCCTGCAATCATGACCTGAGCTAAGGCAGACACTTAACCCACTGAGCCACCTAGGTGCCCCAGAATAAAATTCATATATAGAGACTATATACAGAATATCAAATATATAAAGAATTTAAAAATATAAATAATACAATTCATAATATAAAGACAAATGCCCCAACTTAAAATGGGCAAAGAATGTGAATAGAGTTTACCAAAGAAGATATATAATAGCCAATATGCACATGAAAAGATATTCAACATCAATAGCCATCAGAGAAATACAAATCAAAATCATGAGATACCACTTCACACACACCATGGTGACTATAATCAAAATGACAGATAATAACAAGTGTTGTCAAGAATGTAGAAATTGGAATCCTCATACATGCTGGTAGGAATGTAAAATGGTATAGCCTCTTTGGAAAAGAGTCTCGCATTTCCTGAAAAGTTTACCATATGACCCAGCAATTTCACTTCTAGGTATATAACACAAGGGAAATGAAAACATATGTTCATATAAAAATCAGTACATGAATGTTCATAGAATTATCCATAACAGCCAAAAAGTCAAAACAACCCAAATGTCTATCAACTGATGAATGTATAAACAAAATATGGTATATCCATATGCACAGAAGAGATTTAACATAGCAGCCCTGACTACTATCTTTTAAAAGACTTAATTATAAGGTTGGCCCCTGGCTGGTATCTGGGAAAATGATTTCAGGAGTGTTCCTGGAATTCTATTAACAAGCATGGCTCGTTGTACCTAAACTATTTATACAAACAGTTATATGAATAATATGGTTTATGCTTAACACCTGCTTTCCTTCAAGGAGTCTGGAATATAGATGCACAATAGACACAGGGTGCCTACATGACAAACACCTAGTAAAAACCCCGGGCACTGAGCTTCTAATGACCTCCCCTGGTTGGCAACATTTCAGAAGTGTTGTCATAACTCATTACTAGGAGAATTAAGCATGTCCTACGTGACTCCAGTGGAGAAGACTCTTAGAAGTTTGTGCCTAGTTTCCTATGGACGTCACTCCATATGCCTTTGCTCTTTATTTCGTTTGTAGTAAATCATAGCCCAGAATATGACTATATGCTGAGTCCTACGAGTCCTAGAAAATCATTAAACCTGAGGATGGCCCTGATGACTCTTTATCCATCATACAATGAAATATTCAGACATGAAAACAAATGAAGAAATAATAAACACCACAACATCAATGAATCTTGAAAACACCACACTAAGTTTAAAAAGCAGGACATAAAAGGACATGTACTATATGACTCTATTTATGTGAAATGCCCAGAATAGGCAAAACCATAAAGGCAAAAATTAGATTATTGGTTGCCAGGAACTGGAGGAGGAGAGAGTGGGAAGTGACTGCTGGGGGCACGGAATCTCTTTTTAGGATGGTGAAAATATTCTGGAATTGGAGACTCGTGGTAGTTGCAAAACACTGTAAATATACTAAAATGACTGAATTATACAGTTTAGAAGGGTGAATTTTAAGGTGTGTGAATTATATCTCAGTTTTTTAAAAGACTGAGAATAGAAGGAGAGGAACTGGGGGCACTATAACAGATAATTCTTGAGCTTTAATATAAAAGGGTGCAGGGCATTAGAGTACTACCTGGTAGAGTATTAGCTGGAAGGGAAATGGGGTCAGGAAAGGCTTCTGTTATTTTTAAAGTGGGAATAAAATATCATGTTTATATACCAATGAGAAGATCCAAAAGAAAAGAAACTTCTTTTGAGAAAGTGAAAACTGCTGGAGCAATGTCCCTCAATACGAGAAAAAAAATAGGGTGAAAATGGCTTTAGTGGAAGGCATGGTTTTAGAAGCACTGACAGTTCATCAATAGTTACAGGGAAAAAGACAAAGCATATGGTGTAAATGCAACTAAATGAATAGATGTGGGAACAGTTTGTGAAAGTTCTAATTGCTTTGGTTTTCTCAGTGAGATATAAAGAAAGGTCATCGAGTGAGAATGAGGATGGGGGAAGAACAGCTGAAGGTTGAACAAAAAGGAGGTATGAAATTATCTAGGAGAGAAGGAGAGCAAACGGGACTAGGGAAATATCATATGACTGCATACAATAAATATGCACTAAGTGCCTACTTGAGGTTTATGACTATGATTTAAAGTGAGGCCAATAGCATGTGCTTTTCTCCTGCCATTTAATTGTGTGAATGCAGGAGTGGAGTAGTCAAAGAGCTGGATTTAAGGTTGGGGCTTTGATGTGCTTACAGGGTAAATTCAGAGGGGACAAGGGAAAAGAGGGTGTATGTAAAGGAAGTGATATAATGATAGACAAAAAAATTTAAACTAAGGATAAAAAAATTTAAACTAAGGATAGAAATAAGGATATAAGGGGATAAGAGACAGTAAAACTGTGGTAAGAGCCATCGCAGTTCCTGATGGGAATCAATAAATTATTAGATTCGGGGGTTTTAAAGGAGTAAGGTAGAGAGATCGGAAGTAGAAGAGGTTAAAATGTCTGGAATCAAGATTATGGAGGATTGTAGTTATTGATAATGACATGATTTGGAAAAAAATGACATGATTTAGGATTTGACATGGTAGTGAGGTAGTGTGGATAACAAGATCACTGGAAGACAAGAATTAAAGGAATCAAGAGGCCACGGTATTTGAAACATTACCTACGTTGCAATTTTAATGACCAAGAATTACATTCAAGAGAAATTGACAAGAATTACTTTGAGAAATGAGGAAGACTGACTTCTGGGGAAGATGGTGGAATAGGAGGATCTTAAGCACAACCTCTCCCATGGATACGAGTAGATAACACCCACATCTATGTAAATAACCTAGGAAATGAAGTGAAGACTGGCAGAACAGACTCTCCACAGCTAAATGTAGAGAAGAGGCCCATCAAAAAGGGCAGGAAGGGCAGAGATGCTGTCAGGAGCCAACGGCCCTTGGAACTATGTGTGGGAGAGAGGGCTGCATTGGGTATGAAGAGGATCAGACACCAGCAATGGGGGAACCAAATGGGAAAGATGAATCCCAATTACATTTGGCTTTGAAACTATATGTACTTAACCATCAGTAGGGCTTAACACCTCGAACTTTAAAAAATCAGCAGGCAGAACTCTTGGAGAGCCAGGAGTCCCCTCCTTTAAAAAGAGAGCACAACAAACAGCCAGAAGAAATACAGCATAAAAGCAGAAGTTTGCACATCTAGGGTATAAGGGAAGGGGATTTATTTACTAATCTCAGAGTGTGTGCTGGAGGAGCAGGGATCTTAGGGAATTTCTCCAAGAACAAAACACCTGCTAAGCACCATTTCCCTCTCCCACACCAAAGCCTAGATACACAAGCAACCTGAGGGAATAAGCAGAGCATGTACACTCTCCACCTACATGCTAAAGCATGCTCCATACCCCCATTCCCCTGCAGAAATGCCCTCTTCATCACAGCCTGGGCAGGACTTTTCCCCTGGGGCTGAAGACCCTGACCCACAACTGACTGACACAGACTTACTGGCTCCTCACAGCCCATCCGGCATTCTGCTACAGACCTGCCTATCGTATATGTCCTTGGCTGAAACCCATCCAAAGCAGTGACATAATCCTGGCAGTGTGCAAGCAACCCTGACAGGATCCATCAACACTTCAATGTGACTCCTGCCCTGGGGGAGAGGGAAAATTAACAACACACACCAGTCCAAATGCAGCCCCAGCAGTGGGCTGGGGAACAGACATCAGGCCTGATGGCAGACCCCACCCACCAATGAGAGGTTCTCAAGAGACAACACAGGGAAAACCCCTGCAGTTCCATGCCATTGCATCTCTGGCAAATGCCTGGTCTGACTCGGTCAAGCCTAAGGAAGCCCCGGACTGGCCCACTAACCACAAAGGAACCAAATCCTGCTCACAACAGGCAAAGAGAGCCACTGCAGACAACTAGACTGAAGGCAAATGTGGTTCAGCAACAACACTAGGGTACACTCACCACACATTAAAGATACCTCTGAAGAGCCAGGCTCTGGTGAATGGGGGACACAGCACAATAGGGCACTACACAACCTCTTCTCCATAAGACCACTACTTTCATGAGGAAGAGAGATAGCTGACTTTCTTAACACATTTAAACAGATACAGAGAGTTAGATAAAATGAGGAGACAGGGCAATATGTACTAAATGAAAGAACAGGACAAAATCACAGCAGGAAAGCTAAACAAAATGGAGATAAGTAATATGTCTAATAGAGAATTTACAGTAATGGTCATGAAGATACTCACCGAACTTGAGAAAGTGGAGCACCTCAGTGAGACACTCAAAAAAAGAGATAGAAAATGTGAAAAAGAACCAATCACAGATGAAGAACTCAGTAAATGAAATTAAAAATACACTAGAGAGAATAAATAGTAGACTAGAGACTAGAGGAAGCAAAAAAATGGATCAGCGACCTGGAGGACATAGTAATGGAAAGCAATCAAGCTAATGAGGAGAGAGAAAAATAGTAATAAAAATTAAAATAGACTACAGCAACCCTGAAACACTACCAAATATAATAACATTTGCATTATAGGGATCCAAAAAGGAGAAGAGATGGAAAAGGGGGCAGATAATTTATCTTAAAAATAATGCCTGAAAACTTACTGAATTTGGGGAAGGAAAAAGAAATCCAGATCCAGGAGGCAAAGAGAGTACCCAACAAAATCAACCCACAGAGATCCACACCAAGACACACAGTCATTAAAATGATGAAAAGTGGTTATAAAGAACTTCAAAAGCAGCAAGAGAAAAGAAAGCAGTTACAGACAAGGGAAAACCCCAAAAGGCTATAGCTGATTTTTCAGCATAAATTTTGCAAACCAAAAAAAATGGCATGATATATTCAACATGCTGAAAGGAAAAAAAAAATCTGCAGCCAAGAACACTCTATCCAGCAAGGCTATCATTGACAACTGAAGAAGAGATAGAGTTCCCAGGCAAACAAACGTTAAAGGAATTCATCACCATTAAACCAGCTCTATAAGAAATTTTAAAGAGGACTCCTTCAGTGGAAAGAAAAGACCACAAACAGTTGTAAAAAAAAAAAAAAAATCCAGAGTACAAAAACAGTAAAATTAAGTTTATCTACTAAAATCAGTCAAGAGACCCCCAAAATAGAAGAATATAAAGTATGACACCATATACCTAAAATGTGGCAGGGTTAGGGGGAAAGGAGTTAAGAATGGGTTTAAACTTAAGGAACTTTCAACTTAATACAGACTGCTATATGTGTAAGATAGCATATATAAACCTAATGATAACCACAAAATAAAACCAGTAATAGATACCAAAAAAATAAAGAGAAAAGAATCCAAGTATATCACTAAAGAAAGCCAGCAAACTGAGAGTAAGAAAGGAAGAAAAGAACTACAAAAACAACCATAAAAAGTAACAAAATGGCAATAAGTCCATACCTTTCAATAGTTACTTTGAATGAAAATGCACTAAATGCACCAATCAGAAGACACAGGGTGACAGAATAGATAAAAAAGCAGGAACCATCTATATGGCTGCCTACAGGAGCCTTTCTTCATACTAAAGACACATACAGACTGAAAGTAAAGGAATGGAAAAACAATCATCATGGAAATGAAAGTGAAAAGAAAGCCAGGGTAACAATACTTACATTGGACAAAATAGACTTTAAAACAAAGACTGTAACAAGAGACAGAGAAGAGCACTATATAATCATAAAGGGAACAATCCAACAAGATATAAAATAATTGTACATATTTATGCACCCAACATGGGAGCACCCAAATATATAACACAGTTAATAATAAACACAAAGGAGGTAATCAATAGTAATACAATAATAATATGGAACTTCAATACCCCACTTATATCAATGGGCAGATGATCCAAACAGAATCAACAAGGACACATTGAACCAGATGGATCTAACAGATATATTCAGAATATTCCATCCTAAAACAGTAGAATACACATTCTCTTCAAATGCAAACACAGCACTCTCCAGTACAGATCACATGTTAGGCAACAGAACAAATCTCAACAAATTTAAAAAGATCAAAGTCATGCCATACATCTTTTCCAATCACAATGCTATGAAACTAGCAATCATCCATAAGAAAAAAATCTGAAAAGAACACACATACATGAAAGTTAAATAACCTGCTACTAAACAATGAATGGGTTAACCAAGAAATCAAAGAGGGAAAACAAATACATGGAGACAAATGAAAATAAAAACACAATGGTCCAAAATCTTTGGGTTGCAGCAAAAAATCCCTAAGACTCAACATTGTAGCAAATTAGGCCTACCTCAAGAAGCAGTAAAAACCCCTACCTCAAGAAGCAGTAAAAATCTCAAATAAACAACCTAGTGTTACACCAAAGGGAGCTAGGAAAAAAAAAACAAAACAGAAGGAAAGAAACAATTAAGATTAGAACAGAAATAAGTGAAATAGACACTAAAAAACAATAGACGAATGAAACCAGGAGTTGGTACTTTGAAAAAGTCAACAAAATTGATAAACTTTAATCCAAACTCATGAAAAAAATGAGAGAGGACACAAATAAACAACATCAAAAAATGAAAGAGAAATAATAATCAACACCACAGAAACACAAAGGATTATAAGAGAATATTATGAAAAGTCATATGCTGGGGCACCTGGATGGCTCAGTGGGTTAAGCATCTGCCTTCAGCTCAGGCCATGATGCTGGGATCCTGGGATCGAGCCCCGCATCAGGCTCTCTGCTCAGCGGGGAGCCTGCTTCTCCCTCTCCCACGCCCCCTGCTTCTGTTCCCTCTCTCCCTGTATCTCTCTCTGTCAAATAAATAAATAAAATCTTAAAAAAAGAGAGAGAGAAAAGTCATATGCCAACAAATTGGACAACCTAGAAGAAATGCATAATTTCCTAGAAATATATAACCACCCAAAACTGAATCAGGAGAAATATAAAATTTGAACAGGCCAATTACCAGCAATGAAATTAAATCAGTAATTTAAAAAACTCCCAACAAACAAAAGTCCAGGACCAGACAGCTTCCCAGGTGAATTCAAACAAACATTTAAAGAGTTAATATCTATTCTTCTCCAGTGCCTGGGTGGCTCAGTTCATTAAGTGTCTGCCTTTGGCTCAGGTCCTGATCCCAGGGTCCTGGGATCAAGCCTTACATTGGGCTCTCTGCTCAGCGGGGAGCCTGCTTCTTCCCTTTCCTGCTCGCCCTGCTTGTGCTTGCTTCCTCTCTCTCTCCCTGTCAAATAAATAAATAAAATCTAAAAAAACAAACAAACAAAACAAAACAAAAAAAAACCCTATTCTTCTCAAATCATTCCAAAAAATAAAAGAGGAAGGACAGCTTCCAAATTCACTTCATGAGGCCAGCATTACTCTGATACCAATACCAGATAAAGATACCTAAAAAAAAGAAAACTACAGGTCAGCATGTCTGATGAATATAAATGCAAAAATCCTTAATCAAGTGGGATTTATTTCCAGGACGCAAGTGTGATTCAATATCCACAATTCAATCAATGTGATACATCACATCAACAGAAGAAAGAATAAAAACCATAGGATCATCCCAATAGATGCAGAAAAAGCACTTGACAAAGTACAATATCTATTCATGACAAAAACCCTTAACAAAGTTGATTCAGAGGGAACACACCTCAACATGATAAAGGCCATATATGAAAAACCCAGAGCTAACATCATCCTTAATGGGGAAAAACTGAGAGCCTTTCCACTAAGATCAGGAACAGGACAAGGATGTCTACTCTCACCACTTTGGAAGTCTTAGCCACAGTAATCACACAGGAAGAAGAAATAAAAGGCTTCCAAATTGGTAAAGAAGTAAAACTTCCACTATTTGCAGATGACATGATACTATATACAGAAAATTCTAAAGACTCTATCAAAAAACTACTAGAACTGATAATTCAATAAAGTTGCAGGATTTAAAATCAATGTACGGAAATCCATTGCACTTCTAGCACTTCTCAGGCTCAGTGGTTAAAGCCTCTGCCTTCGGCTCAGGTCATGATCTCAGGGTCCTGGGATCAAGCCCTACATCGGGCTCTCTGCTCAGCAGGGAGCCTGCTTCCCCCGCCCCTCTGTCTGCCTCTCTGCCTACTTGTGATCTCTCTCTCTCTCTCTCTGTCAAATAAATAAATAAAATCTTAAAAAAAAAAAAAAAAAAAGGAATCCATTGCTCTTCTATACACTAATAAAGAAGCAGCACAAAGAGAAATTAAGAAAACAATCCCATTTACAATTGCATCAAAAATAATAAGATACCTAGGAACAAAACTAACCAAGGAGGTGAAAGACCTGTACTCTGAGAACTATAAAATACTGATGAAAGAAAATGAAGATGACACAATGAAATGGAAATATATTCCATGCTCACAGATTGGAAGAACAAATATTGTTAAAATGTCTATACCCCCAGGGGCTCCTGAGTGACTCAGTCAGTTAAGCATCCAACTCTTTGTTTCAGCTCAGGTCATGATCTCAGGGTCAGGAGATGGAGCCCAGAATCAGGACCTACACTCAGCACAGAGTCTGCTTGGAATTCTTTCCCTCTTCCTCTCCCTCTCTCTTTGCCCCCACCCCCACCCCCCGCTCATGCTCTCTCTCTAAAATAAATAAATAATCTTTTTTTAAAAAAGCAACCTACACATGTAAAGCAATCCCTTATCAAAAACACCAATAGCATTTTTCAGAGAACTAGAACAAGCAACCTTCAAATTTGTACAGAATCACAAAAGACCCTGAAGCCAAAACAACCTTGAAAAAGAAACAAAGCTGGAGATATCACAATCCCAGATTTCAAGATATACTACAAAACTACAGTAATCAAAACCATATGGCATAAACCATAGGCATAAAATATAGATATAGACGAGTGAAACAGGATAGAGAACCCAGAAATAAACCCACAATTATATGGTAAACCAATCTTCAATAAAGGAGGCAAGAATATGGAATGGGGAAAATTCTCTTCAACAAATGGTTCTGGGAAAACTACAAGCAAAATAATGAAACTCAACCACCTTCTCACACCATACATAAAAATAAACTCAACATGAGTTAAGGACTTAAATGAGAGACCTGAAACCATTAAAATCCTTGAAAAGAGCACAGGCAGTAATACCTCTGACATCAACCATACCAACATTTTTCTAGATATGTCTCCTGAAGCAAGGGAAATAAAAACAATAATAAACTATCGAGTCTATATCAAAATAAAAGCTTCTGCACAGCCAAGGAAACAGTCAATGAAACTAAAAGACAATCCAGTGAATGGGAGAAGATATTTGCAAATGACATATCCAATAAAGGGTCAGTATGCAAAATACATAAAGAACTTACACAACTCCACACCAAAAAAACCCCCCAAATAATCTCACTTAAAAATGGGCAGAGAATCTGAGTAGGAATTTTTCCAAATAAGACATACAGATGGCAACAGAAACATAAAAAGATGTTCAACAGCATTCATCATCAGGGAAATGCAAATCAAAACCACAATGAGATATCACCCCACACCTCTGAGAATGGCTAGAATCAAAAAGACAAGAAATATGCGTTGGCAAGGATGTGGAGAAAATGGAATCCTTGTACACTATTGGTAGGAATGCAAACTGGTGCAGCCACTATGGAAAACAGCCGTTTTCAAAAACTTTTCAAAAAGTTAAAAACAGAATTACTATATGATCCAGTAATTCCACTATTGGGTATTTATCCAAAGAATACAAAAACACTAATTGGAAAAGATTATATGTACCCCTTTGTTGGCTGCAGCATTATTTACAATAACCAAGTTATGGAAGCAACCCAAGTGTCCATCAATAGATGAATGGATAAAGAAGGTGTATTATATATATACACAATGAAATATTACTGAGTCATAAAAAAGAATGAAATCTTGCCAGTTGCAACAGCATGAATGGATCAAGAGGATACAATGTTAAGGGAAATAAGGCAGTTAGAGAAAGACAAATACCCTATGATTTCACTCATATGTGGGATTTAAGAAACAAAACAAACGAACAAAAAAGAAAAGAGACAAACCAAAAAGCAGACTCTTAACTATAGAGAACAAACAGATGGCTACCAGAGGGGAGGTGGGTGGGGAGGATGGGTGAAATAGATGAAGGGGATTAAAAGTACACTTATCACAATGACCACTGTGTATTGTACACCTGAAACTAATATAATACTGTACACTAACTATACTAGAATTAAAATTAAAAATTAATTAACATATTTTTAAAAAGAAAGAAAGAAGAAATGAGGACTGACTGAAGGTATAAGTAGATGACTATAGATGACTGGCTAGTGGTATAGACTGGCAAGATGAGATTCAAAGACAGTTTAGGAAGATGGAGGAAGAAAGATCTAAAGGCAGCAATTGGTTTTTAAATGTTTTAAAATGCACCTGAGAATTGGTTTTATTCAGGTATGCTGAGGTCAAATGATTAAGAAATGATTGCCATTGGGCGCCTGGGTGGCTCAGTGGGTTAAAGCCTCTGCCTTCGGCTCAGGTCATGATCTCAGGGTCCTGGAATCAAGCCCCACATCGGGCTCTCTGCTCAGCAGGGAGCCCGCTTCCCCTTCTCCCTCTGCCTGCCTCTCTGCCTACTTGTGATCTCTCTCTCCCTGTCAAATAAATAAATAAAATCTTAAAAAAAAAAAAAAAAAGAAATAATTGCCATTGAAAAGACAGTTTGTAATTTATAGTCCCCAAGTGGAGAGAGGCACACCACAACAGGAATGGCCACAAGGGGAAGCAATAGGGTTGGTCTGGAAGAAGGACAGAGAGCTAAGCACAGGGCAGAAGCCTTTATTATGTTTTCTGTGGAAAGGAATGAATGGAGCAAGGTAAACGGCTGAAGAAGCTTAATATTAGATAGTTTTAATAACTGTGGCTGGGGGCGGGGTGGGTCAGGGTGGGGTAGGGGTTGCTCTGGGCTATGAGGATACTATGAGGTTGCCCAGTACCTGGCCTTGGGAAGATTAGGGCAAAGGAATATTGCCTTGCGGAGTATAAGAACCAAATTGACAAGGTGGGTGTTAGAATGGATTTAGGATTACTTGGTGCTCTCATGAATTACCCAACTCTAGGAGGAGCAATCTCTGCCCAGTCGGTGAGGCCCCAGATACCAGAGCATCAATGATACAGAAAATAAGAAAATCTATTTAAATACAATGAATACAACAAGACACCTATCCCACCCACTTCCAACCCTGTTAGTATAAGAAATGTGAGGGAAAATAACCATTATCTGAAAAAGCTGCAAGGGAAACAGAATCTTTTGTTCTGCACTGTTTTACGTGTTTATACCTTACTGACTAGTTATCTTAGCATCCCCCAGTTATTGATGTTAAGTTGCAAATTCAAAGGTCATTCCTCTTAAAAAAAAAAAAAAAAGACTATGGAATAAACAATTGAAGAGTGAAAAGAAAAAAGGTCTTTCCTCTTTTCTTTACACACACACACACACACACACTGACAACTACAACAGGGCAAGTCTTCTTGGAAAATCAGATTTTTATGATACTAAATTGAATTTTTGAATTTTAATCACAGGGTCATGAAGCAAGAACTATTTCCCATTGCTAATCATATATGATGCTGTTATATATAAAACAATTTTTCACAGAAAAATTGTATTTCCCACTCTAACTCAAGTGCATAATACCAAAGAACTCTACAGTAAGTAGCAATATAACAATATTTCAAAAATTTTATTGGTTATCTAAAGAGAAAGGATGTGCAATAAAGAACAGAATTTCATAAGTAAAATTTAAAAAATTATTTTTTCAGAAGTTGCATTGAAAAAATTGATCTCAATATTATACATTATAGGGGCGCCTGAGTGGCTCAGTCGTTAAGCGTCTGCCTTCGGCTCAGGTCATGATCCCAGGGTCCTGGGATCGAGCCCCGCATTGGGCTCCCTGCTCGGCAGGAAGTCTGCTTCTCCCGCTACCATTCCCTCTGCTTGTGTTCCCTCTCTCGCTGTGTTTCTCGCTGTCAAATAAATAAAATCTTTAAAAAAAAAAATTATACATTATAATCCTCTCCTTATACATTATACTAATATAGATGAAATTTCAATGCACTCTGCCAAAAAAATAAGGGGTACATCACAAGCACTTCCTCTGCACAAGACACTACATGAGATACCACTGAGGATGTTCACATCAGTGAGATAATCTAATTTCAAGGAGCTTACATAACCACAGACATACATGACTAACCCAATATAAAACAAAATGTGATTAAGTGCTTAAAATAGAGGCTGTGAAGTGCTATGAAGCGCAAAGCCATCTACTCCAACCTCCTTGTTCTAAATATGAGAAAACGGAGGCTCATGGAAATCATAAAACAAGATAATGCATAGCCCAAAGGCAGATCTCTGCCTTGTTGCCAAGTCCAGTGCCTCCTCCACTCTACCATGCTATCTCTTTATCTTTTTTCTATTACTTTTCATGACAATAAATAAAGGAAAACACTGATATAGTTTCTTTCTTTCTCTAATACATAAAAATTTGACATATCCAATGCATCTTCATCTAAACATACACTCAAGAGGTACCTGGCTGGCTGAGTCAGTAGAGCATGCAATTCTTGATCTCGGAGTTGTTAGTTTGAGCCCCACATTGGGTGCAGACATTACTTAAGAATAAAATATTCTTGGGGCACCTGGGTGGCTCAGTGGGTTAAAGCCTCTGCCTTCGGCTCAGGTCATGATCTCAGGGTCCTGGGATCAAGCCCCACATCAGGGTCTCTGCTCAGTGGGGAGCCTGCTTCCCCCTCTCTCTCTGCCTGTGTCTCTGCCTACTTGTGATCTCTCTCTGTCAAATAAATAAATAAAATCTTAAAAAAAAAAAAAAGAATAAAATATTCTTTAGGGATGCATGGGTGGCTAGTTGGTTAGGCGACTGCCTTCAGCTCGTGTCATGATCCCAGGGTCCTGGGATCGAGTCCCACATGGGGCTCCTTGCTCGGCAGGGAGCCTGCTTCTCCCTCTGCCTCTGCCTGCCACTCTGCCTGCTTGTGCTCTCTCTCTCTGACAAATAAATAAAATAATTTAAAAAAAGAATAAAATATTTTTTAAAAAAAGAAAATAAAATAAAAATAAACATACACTCAAGAAATATATCATTTCATAGAGCCTACCACAGGCCTACTACTCTAAATATTACTTTCTAAAATGTATTCAGTGCTTACTGTATGCCAAACAACTATGCTAAGTGTTTTATAAGCATCTCGTTTAACCCACACAGTAACACCGTGAGATACAATAACATTGTTATTATGTCCATTTTTCAGATAAGGAAACTAACAGTAAGTGATTAGTCAACATTCACACAGTTAGAAGTGGTAGGCCTGGCTTGACTTGTAAGTAGCCTGGTCCTTAGAACAATGCCACTACACAACCAACTAGGAAAAAAAAGCATACATTTTAAAATTGATAGTCAGAACGCAATGATGAGCCTACGATCTATCCTGGGAAGTGATAATGATTTTTTAAATGGCACTTAAAGTATCTGTTTAAATTATGTCATACTATGCTTACACACAGGGTAAGTCAAGGTTAGACAATTTTCCATTTACGCATATAGGAGTTTCACAGAAGAAACTCTGAAATAATAAAGAAGTTAGATCATTCAAGCATGTCAGAGCATAAAAAGAAGAAAAATAAACCAAACCACACAAATATACTTAAAACTTAATTACCCAAAAATAATTTTTTACACTAACGTCAGTATGATTTGGATTACAGGCAAAATGTACATCAGCAAATAACTAAAAGACTAGCATCAAAAAACACTAGGATCCAGAATATAAAAACACAAAATCCAACTCTGAAAAAGCCAGTAGTGGATTTAAAACTTAGTTCCCCATTTTCTTTTCATCATTAAGCACTCAAATCAAGAGCCACTAACCAGTACATACATACCTAGCCCTTTACACAGGGCCTTGCCCATAACAGGGCACAATAAACACCTGCTGAATAAATGTATGTGTTGGGTGGTATGACAGAAAGGCACTAAAAGAATCATTTAGAACAATATCAACTTCCATATATTGGGAAAAGAGAAGAAATTATGGTAGGGTAGGATTTAAAAAAACTGAAATGAAATACAAATAAACACTTCAAGATTTACAAACATAGAAAACTTAGTGAATTTCTACGGTGCTTATTAGGTGCCAGGCATTTTAACCTGATGAAATTCCAGGCACAGAATGGTTAAGTTGGAGGCACACAGCTACGAAATGGCACAGTAGAGAATTTGAACTCAAGCATTCTTGCCTTGAGGTCTATGTTATTTAAATATCGCAAGTCTAAAGGAGGTATAATTTTGAGAAACTACTTTAGAAAATACTTCCCTTCTGGATACATTTAGCAAAAATAAGTGTCAAATCACTACACATATGTCCAGACAATAGTAAGGGATTAAAATAAAATTCTATTCAAGTAGAATGGAAATTAATTTAAACTAAGTTCTTCCATTACATCAGTGATGAAAATCTGTGGATTCCCAAGTTCAATGGATGCTCTATTTTCAAAAATTTTGACCACACGCAAGCCGTAAGAATAAAAGGTTATGATCTCATATTTTTACAAACATAATTTAAAGTTTTGCATACCAATAATAAGGAAGTCAGTAAGTCAGTATATAGCAAGGGTTCTTGCATACCAATGATTTTTGCATACCAACAATACAGAAATCAATATATAGCAATGGTTCTCAACAGAGGCTAATTCCACCCCCAAGAGGACATTTGGCAACACCTGGCAAACATTTTAATTGTCATAGCTTGAGGGTTAGGGGAACTCAGGAAGAATGCTACTGGCATCTAGGGGCTAGAGAAGAGGGATGTTGCTAAACATCCTAAAATGCACAGCACAGATCCCACAACAAAGAATTATCCAATCCAAAATGTCAATAGTGCCACTGTCAAAAAACCCTGGCACAGAGTAATTCATTCAAATTACTAGAGAACACACCATTTCTCCTCTTTCAGGCTCAGTCACAAATTAGGTACTTAGTCTTTCCCAATACTAAGCCCTTAATACTCTGATACTCATACTTAGCCTCTACTATTACCAAGATAATTTGGAATTTATATGAATGGATTTTTTAAGGTTATAAAACAGATATGAAAATACAGGAAATAAAAACACACACATATGTGTTGAAAAGATAAAGAGTTATATATTAGACTTAAATATGAGAGAAAAAAGAGAAAGCACTTACTGTAAAAATGTTCGAAATTCTGAAGCTTCAAAGTTCTCCAAAGCAACAGATTCATGATTTATTAAATTATCAGATGTCTGTCCAATAGTATGGAAATAGAAGTCAGGTACCCTTGCTAAAAGGACTGCTTTGTGTGCTTTGAACAAAGTACTACCTACAGAGAAAGTAACATCTGTATGGATTTCTTCCCTTAGGAGCCTGTAATGAATAAAAAGTAACCATAATTAGTGATACTCAGAAATATATAATATACCCATTTTTATAAAATAATTTTTCAAAATAGCACACACTAAAAATACAGAGATAAATAACAAAATTAAAATAGGTTAATATGAAAATGAGTTTGTTCCCAGTTCATTCCAAAGAACATTGTTTAATACTGCTTAGAATCTAATTTTCTAAAATTTATAGTGAAAACAAAGATAATTACACTAGTAAGAGTAAGACTATTTTTTCAAAAAATATCTTTTAATTCCTTCTAGAAATTAAAAAATTTATCTTCTGCTATTTATGTTGATTTTCCTTTGAAATGTACCTACTTTAGATTTATTTCAAAAAAAGAACACAAAGGAATATGGTTACTGACTGGTGAAAAGAATAAATTTTTAAAAATCTTACTAAAAGAAGCAAAAAAGTAAAATGTCAACGACACAAGCAAGCTGAGTATAACAATAGACAATACAGATTAGAAGCTGGTACATTTTGTTCTGACTATTGTTAAATATCAAGTCTGAAATGCAGGCTTGGCCATCGAGAATGTGACATTTAAGCCCTTTTCCAGTTTTTTTCTCACACAAATAGAACAAACCATGCTCTAATCTATTATTAAAATGATGGGCTCATAGGATAACCCATTCAAATCCCTTTACTAATGCACAAGGTTATGGTAAAGCCCACTGATTACATGCAAAGCGATAGAAGAACAGAAATCAGCATCATAATACAAACTGTCATAATCTTTTGTCCCTGTGGTAACTTATATTTCTACTCTAAATACTAAATAATACTTCCTATCACTATATCATTATCCTCAGCAAGGTATGTATTCTCAGAGGATTTCTGTATCTCAGGATATAATGGCAATCACACCAGTACACTATAGGAGGTACAACTAATGGATAAAGATATCCATTACAGTGAAAGCTCAGAATGTTGCCACTGACAATCTCACTCTTCCAAGACCAAGTTAATGGTTCCTTTCTCTGATCCCAACACACTTGGCGCATAACTCTATACAGTGCCTCTGTCATTGCATCATTATTTTTTGAGTCTTTCTCCCTATTAAACAATAAATTCCCAAAGGCAAAAACTGTATATTCAGTATACAGAGCTCAATATCTGCTTGTTGAATTTTGTTGTATTTTACACTAAACAAAACAAATGCTTCAGAGCACAAAACTTTCAGAACCCTGGAAACAATAAGCAAACAGAAGCATTTTAGTCAATATTTTAATCAATAAATCATTTTCATTAAGTGGTTTTTAAAGTTATGCAAAAATGTACTGGACTCTAAAACATTAATAAAAACTCAAATTGCACAAATACTCAATTTATTCCTTCCTACCACCTACCTCTTCTCCATCCTCTACACTTCCCCAAGTGAATAAGGAAGCAATGTAGCTGGGAGCCATATAACCATCACTAAGGAATCTGCCTTGTTCTTAATACATGCTCATGAGTATTTGTTAAATAAAAAAATTTAATGTGTTTAAAAAATTGTCAACATGAAAATATAGTCCCTTTTATTTTATAAAACTACTTATATCAGTTATAAGTATATCTTGTATGTTACAAATAACAGAATTATCCAACTCAGTCTGGCTTAAATATCAAAGGGGGTTTATTGGCTCATCGAATAGTAAAGCTTAGAGGAACGGCAGGTTGAAGCAAAAGTTCAATCATGTCTAGGTCCAGCATCTATCTCATTTCTCTGCCCACCACTGCACTAGGCTATCTAATGCATTTTGGACTGCTGATTATCACCAAAAATGTATTAAGCATGTACTATGTACCAAGCACTGGGTATAGATCGATGACTAAAACATATGTGCACTCTAGGATTTTACTGAATAGTAGGGAAGACAGGCCTGAAAATTAAAGACTGCAGAATATTCAATAACACAAATAAGTAAAATTTTTTTCAGAGACAGGCATAAAAGACCTTATAGAGGACAAGAAAACCAAATGAGATTTCAAAGATCAAATAAAAGTTGGTCAAGGAAGCAAGGCAAGGTGATAGAGAGTTAGTTCCTGGCACCACACTCCTTGCTAAGGTGTGTGTGAGTTTGGAGCTACAAACTGGTCAGCAGAGAGTACTGGGAGGCTAAGAAGCTGCTGCGATAAAGACAAATAAAAGGCAAAGAGGTTATTTCCATCTTACAGTTGAAGGCGAATCACCAAACAATTAGAAACACGGACAAATCCATTTTTCAAAATATCACCTATTAGTTGTGTAGACAAGGAATTAAGCAGAAATGAGAATGAGGATGAGAAAATTACTGTACAACACAGATGAATGATGGCTTGAGCCTGGTTTGAGCCAGGAAAGATCAATGGTGATAGAGACTAGGGAATGGAATTAAAATATACTCTAGTAATAAAATTGGCAGGAGGTGGTGACTGGATGTAGAAGGTGAATGGAAGGGAATAACCTCTTTTTTGGCTTGGATGGCTGGGTGCTGATGATACCACCAACCTTTACTGTATATCCACTATTCCAACTTTCATTCTCAACTGGACATATTTCTAATTGTCTCCTGCATATGGCTTCCTCAACATTCACCATGCTCCTCCCTTTCAAATGCCCCAAGACTTGGCATCTTCTGTGTTTCCCTTCGCCTGTACCTCCACATATAATTGGTCATTGAGCCCATCAATTGCACATGTGAATCCCTTTCACGTTTTCCACCGCCACTGCCATTATGTATCCCTTGACTATTACACAATCTGCTAGCCTGTTTCCTTGTTTCTAATTTCTCTTCCCTCAACTCAAGATCTAAATATGTCAATCTTCTATTTTAAAAACACCAGTAGCTCTCCACTGCCTCCACAATATTTTCCAAACTCTTCACTGAAGAAAGAAGGCCTCCATGATCAATCTTAGTTTACCCATTCACCCTCATTTGCTATCAACCTTGATTACAGGCCATAACCACAATCCCCTCCCAAAAAGCTACCAAATTCATTTATCATTCATATATGGCTTGTCTTTGTCGCACATGACCCTGATGCTCCTAACCACATCTGAAAGAATAACGGAATAAGCCAAGGTTAGACATCAGCCAATGTGGTAGTTAAACAAGTAAACTCTAGCAGAGATGTTCTATAATAAACAGAAACCGACTGATGACACTGTAAGAGTTTCAAAGCAAATCTAAAATAAAGAAAAAGAAATGGGTAAGGATAGAAGCAAAGATGAAGGAAATAAATTACCAGAAGATCAGTTTATATAACTACTGCAGAGAAAACAGACTGGGCTCAATACCAGGACCCTGTGATCATGACCTGAGCCGAAAACAGAATGACCCACTGAGTCACCCAGAGGCCCCATCCCAAGCAACTTTCCAATTCTACATTGGATTTGGTTTTTTTTTTACCATTGAAACAGTTTCTTATTTTACTAACTTCTCCATATACCCTATTATCTAACCATCACCCAGAGGTGTCTCTGTTCCTTGCTATTTAAGAATCTAATATAACTTGCTTTCTCAAAATAAATCAAACTCTTTCAAATCTCTGTGCCTTTGTAAAAGCAATTTCCTTTGTTGAGATATCCTGACTTCCCTTCCTAATCTTTACCTAATCAATTTTGAATCAATCCTCAAGAGATCACTCAAACATCACCCTAAAAAGCCTTCCCCAAACTCACCCCGGTCCCCATAACTTTTGACTATATCATCTCTCTTACCAGAATGTGAGCACAATAGCAAAACTATGTTTTTTTAATTTTTGATTCATCAGGACCTAATCAAATCCAGGTACATGGTGGGTGCTAGATACTTCATTAATATTTGCAGAATAAATCCATTATATTGCTGTGTTCGAAAAAGATTAATTTGGCACAGCAATTAGGGTGCTGGGTGCGCATATGAAGTTTTCTTGTTAAAACAAAGAACTATTGGGGCGCCTTGGTGGCTCAGTGGGTTAAAGCCTCTACCTTCGGTTCAGGTCATGATCTCAGGGTCCCAGGATGGAGCCCCAAGTTGGGCTCTCTGCTCAGCAGGGAGCCTGCTTTCCCTGCCGCTCTGCCTACTTGTGATTGATCTCTCTCTCTCTCTGTCAAATAAATAAATAAAATCTTTAAAAAATAAATAAAATTTTAAAAATAAAAAAAACCCTGATGCATCTTTTTCTTTTTTCTTTCTTTCTTTTTTTTGCTTGTAATAAGAAACTGGGAGTTCAAGATCCTATCCTTAATTACTGCTCAGATGAGGATACATTGTTCACTTACTACACCTTAATTTCATTTTCTTTATATAAATCAGACATGTTATCTTCCTTAAATCCCGACACCTTAAGACTTACAATATAGCCTGAAGAATAAAGTCACTGAAAAGAGGACGTGCCTCATTCTTACAGATTTACTCTAGAAATAGAACAACTTCAGTTTTATTTTTCCATCTTTTACATTAATCCCCCATTGGTGGAGACAAAGTAGCTTCTCTGGCAGATAAGCCCAACCTAAAGAGAATTTTTTTTACTTTATAGAAAGCACAGTTTATAGCTACTGGAACCTAAGTGTAAGGGATAAAAAGCACTTTAAAAGAAAAGGAGAATGCTGCACATTGGTTATTAGTGGTAATTATGTTTACTGTAGTTCAGTAGCTCTCAAAATGTGACCCAGGCAGCCAGCATCAGCATCACCATCACCTGGGACCTTGTTAGAAATGCAAACGCTCTCTTCCTGACCAACTGATTTGAGTACTATGGTCTGGGACCCAGTATATCTAAGGTTTAACAAGCCCTCCAGGTGATTCTCATGCACACTAAAGCTCACGAAATCAGTTTTGGTGGAAATGGCAATTGGGTAGGGAATATCTCTAGGCTTAATTTTCTTCATAGACTGAGATGTCATTAACTGGATTCACCATAGCCTGAGTTAAGCTTCGGAACATCCCTCCATTTGCTTGCGTCCTCATGGGAGCTGGGAATTGCTGGGAGCTGTAGAGTGTTTTAGGTGGAGAGGGGAAACCAGTTTACAATCAGGAAATATTTCTATGTAACCATTTTTGGTAAATTGTTTAAAGAAAATTCAGAAGAAAGAAACCTCCAAGACTCCACTAATTTGTTCTATTTTTCCTTAATCTAAATATTCATTTTTATACCTAATTTTATCATTTTTCTCCGACTAAGCTTATTTTTTTAAGTGTACTCTTCAGGACCATGAAACCTGGATCCATCCCAACCTTAGTGGTGTGTCTTTCAAGAACTAAGCCTAATCGCCTTATTCTGTCATAAACTGGGGGCTGCATATAACTATGATACTGATCTTGGTTTCCGTTTTCAATCTGGTACGTGGTCTCCGAGGTACTCGGATTGGGTTTTTCAGGGTGAGGGAACCGCTCTGTAGTGAGGAGACTGGTGCACGTCCCACAAAAGCCTGAGGCAAGGAGGAGGAGTGGGGGAATGGAGTGGCCGAGAAGAGGCCACAGCTTCTGGGACGGAGGTGGATGCCTAAAGAACTGAAGCAGCCAGAGTTCCCGCCTCCTCCTACCTGAGCAGGTCCTGGCTGAGCTGCTCCGAAACCACCGCCTTCAGCCGGCGCCGCTCACAGGGCCCCTTTCTTTGCAACCCCTTACTGCAAACTCCAGGGGACCCCAGAAGTACCGCGGGCGCCGCGCTACCCTCCCCACAGCCGGCCATGGCCCCCAAAGGTACCGTGGCACCCCGCAGGCCCAGTACAGGATCTCAATCTCTGGCTGCGGAAGAAGGGGGCGTTTCCGACCCAACGCTCCGCTCCTACCCGAATCCGCCCCTCAGGGAAAGGTTGACGCCTCTCCCGTTTGCACACGATCCCTTACAGCAGGGGGGCAGCTCTGCGGGGCGCTCTGGGAGGCTCGCGCCGACACGTGACCCCGGAAGGGTGTGCGCAAGCGTAGTAGCTCTGTTTACTTCGGCCGGCAGGCACCCCGCCCCCATTGCCCAGGGAGCAAGCGGTCCCTGGGTAGTAGCCCATCTCTCCGGGTATTTTTCCTCGCTCGCTTTGCGTTGGGTGTGGTGCTATCCATTTGATTTAATAGTTTTATTGCGAACCAAGTTCAAATCAACCTGCGGACCTTCCCACATTATGTCTTCCTGAGATGTCAGCGCTTTTCTTTCCAGGAAATAACAGGTTCACAGGACTCTTTACTGTGGCGAGTCACGCTCCCTCGTTTTGATGCTTTAGGCAAGAAAAACGGGGTGTGAGGAGCGGGGAAAGAACTTCGTACACTCAGCAAGAGTTAGAACACTCCGGAGTCCCCTACTAAGGGTGTGTACGGAGTCTAAAAGCCCCCAGTCGCTTTCTGATCCAGGGAGTGAGGTCTCCTGTAACCGCTCATGAACTTCAGCTGAGAAATATCAGTTTGTATTCCAGCGCTTTGCATACAAAGCCATAATATTTATGATGAGGAAAGGAGGAGATAGAGCGTTTAATTGAACGGGGAAGTGAGTGGGTTGGTGAGCTCTCGAACTTTGAACATTTTGGCCTGAAGAAAATAGCTGGACTAGATATAATTTAAAAATCTTTTGGTATTTTTTAACTTATCTCCTCTGAAGGAAGAAAACTCAATAGTTATACTTCGTTCAAAAGCTCCGCACAAAGTATTGTTTATGGTTGGTTCGTTTGAATCGATATTCAGACAAGTCAGAGGTTACATTTGGTTCTCATGTCTCCTGAGTCTCTTCTAAGTACCAAGTATTTGGAAAATAGATGGACCTTGTACCCTAAGGTTGACCAAAAGGTAGCTGTTTCTCCAAATAATGCCCTTAAGTATTAAGTATGTCTCAAGTATTCAGACACCTTAAAAATGAAAAATATAACTGGATAATTGATTAATTATTCCTGTAGAAAAGAGGAGTGTCAAAGATAATAATAGCTAATATTTAGTGAGTGCTTATTAGGTGAGAGAACTGCTCTCCTGCTTTATAGGCATTAACTCAATGTTCACAACCACCTTTTAGGTAGGCACTAATATGAGCCTAATCTATAGGTGAGGAAGTTGAGGCATGACAAGATAGGTGACATGGGAAAGGTCACACAGCCAATATAGTGTGGTCTAGGTATTAAAACTTAGGCTGACTAGCAACCAACTTGCTTCTTCCCCTTCAAAGTCCTGCAAAAATTCTACCATGCCCCTTTTTCCGCTGAAGTAACAGGCTTTTTTTTTTTTTAAGATATTTATTTATTTGACAGAGAGAGATTACAAGTAGGCAGAGAGGCAGGCAGAGAGAGAGAGGGAAGCAGGCTCCCCACTGAGCAGAGACCCTGATGTGGGGCTTGATCCCAGGGCCCTGAGATCATGACCTGAGCCGAAGGCAGAGGCTTTAACCCACTGAGCCACCCAGGCACCCCAGTAACAGGCATTTTTATTATGCACAATTGCATTTATTAGTAACTCACTGGTTCGGAATGGATGACAGAATGGTTTCTGGTTCATGTAATTTAATTTTCTTAAAACACCTTGGGCAATTGACTATCTGAAGTAATTAAAGAAAAAGTGCCCTTTTAAAACACAAAAATCTTAAAAATAAATAAAAAAATAAAAAACAAAGATCTGGTCAATGATGCTTCACATTTAACATTAGAGAACTTTTACTTAAAGCACTATTTTAATTAATTCAGGCTGTGAAGTCAATTATACCTTAATGTGAGTGAAGTGATAGGATTTTTTTCCCTAAAAGACAGGAAAAAAGAGAATCCTAAGGAACTAACAAATGGGAGCTTTGAACGTAGACACAGCTAAACCTGTAGTTTTGGGCTGGGTTGCCCTTAAGTATGACTCTCATGTGTGAAAAATCAATTCAGGAAGAAAAAAAAAAACCCTAAGAATTACAATTTCATGAAAGAAAAGTGATTTTTTGGATGCATTTTTTTCCTTCTTTAAAAATGTTTTCATTTGAAACATTTCAAATATACAAAGAAGTAAAGAGAGAGATACAATGAACCCCAATATACCCATTACCAAGATTGAACAACTAGCACAATTTGGGCATATGTGCTCTATTGA
>CM053606.1:67055066-67075650 GCA_028646535.1 Procyon lotor | reverse complement strand
AAAAAAAGTCTATTCATATCTTCTGCCCATTTTTTAAGAATTATTTATTTATTTGAGAGAGAGAGCATGAGTGCGCAAGGTGTGGAGGGGCCGAGGGAGAAGGAGAGAATCTCAAACAGACTCAATACCTAGCACAGAGCCCAACACATGGCACGATCTTGTGAAACTGAGATCACAACCTAAGCCCAAATAAAGAGTCAGATACTTAACCAACTGAGACACCCAGAAGCCTCTGTATTAACTCTTCTTTCAATTTTTGGTAGAACTCCCTGTGAAGCCATCTAGCCCTGAACGTTTGTTTTTTGGGAGATTTTTGGTGACTGATTCAATTTCTTTGCTGGTTATCAGTCTGTTCAAGTTTTGTATTTCTTCCTGTTTCAATTTCGGTAATTTATATGTTTCTAGGAACTTACCCATTTCTTCCAGATTGTCCAATTTGTTGGCATATAGTTTTTAATAATATTCTCATATAATTGTTTGTATTTCAGTAATGTTAGTTGGTATTTCTTCTCTCTCTCTTTTGTGATTTTATTTATTTTGGGTCCTTTCTCTTTTCTTTTTGATAAGTCTAGCTAGAGGGTTATCAATTTTAATAATTTCTGTCAAAGAACTAGTTCCATGTTTCATTGATCTGTTCTACTGGGTTTTTTAGTTCCTTTTTTTTTTTTTTTTAAGAGGGAGAGAGGGAGTGGGGAGAAGCAGGGGGAGAAGAGAGAATCTTAAGCAGGCTCCACCTCCAGTGCGGAGCCCAATGTGGAGCTCAATCTCACAACCCTGAGTTCATGACCTAAAACAAAATCAATTTCAGATGCTTAACCAACTGAGTCACCCAGGTGCCCCAATATACCATTTATTTCTGCGCTAATCTTTATTATTTCCCTTCTTCTGCTGACTTGAGACTTGGTTTGTTGTTCCTTTTATAGCTTCTTTAGATGTGATTAGGTTGTTTGACATTTTTCTTGGTTCTTGAGGTAGGCTTGTGTTGCTATAAACTTCCCTTTTAAGACTGCTACTGCTGCATCCCAGAGGTTTTGGACAATTGTGTCTTCATTTTCATTTGTTTCCATTTATTATTTTTTTTATTTCTTCTTTGATTTCCTGGTTGACCCATTCATTCTTTAGAGGTATATTGTTTAACTTCCATATATTTGTGGTCTTTCCAAATTTTTTCTTATGGTTGACTTCAAACTTCATAGTGTTGTGGTTGGAAAATATACATGGTATGATCTCAATCTTTCTGTACTGGTTGAGGCCTGATTTGTGACACAGTATGTAATCTATTCTAGAGACTGTCGCATGTGCACTTGAAAAGAATGTGTATTCTGTTGCTTTAGAATGAAATGTTCTAAATATATCTGTTAAGTCCATCTGGTCCATTGTGTCATTCAATGTCTTGCTTCCTTGTTGATTTTCTGCTTAAATGATCTGTCCATTGACGTAATTGAGGTGTTAAAGTCCCCTACTATTATTGTATTATTATCAACTAGTTCCTTTATGTTTGTTATTAATTGTTTTATATATTTGGGCACTCCCAAGCTGAGGGCATAAATATTTATAATTGTTAGATCTTCTTGTTGGATAGACCCCTCTATTATGATGTAGTGCTCTTCTTCATCTCTTATTATAGTACTTGGTTTAAAATCTAGTTTGTCTGATATAAGTATTGCTACTCCAGATTTCTTTTGACATCCATTTGCATGATAAATTTTTCTCTGGCCCCTGACTTCCAATCTGAAGGTGACTTTAGGTCTAAAATGAGTCTCTTGTAGGCAGCATATAGATGGAGCTTGTTTTTTCATCCATTCTGACACTCTTTCTTTTGATTGGAGCATTTAGTCCATTTACATTCAGAGTAATTACTGATAGATATGTATTTAGTTCCATTTTATTATTTGTTTTGTCATTATTTCTGGAGATTTTCCTTTCTAGTTCTTTGTTCTTCTTTCCTTTCTAGTTCTTTGTTCTAGTTCTTTGTTCCTTTCTAGTCTTTGTCACTTTTGGTCTTTCTTTCCCACTCAAAGAGTCCCTTTCAATATTTCTTATGAAGTTGGCTTAGTGCTTTTAGTTTTTGTTTCCTTTAGTTTTTGTTTGCCTGGGAAACTCTTGATCCCTCCTTCTATTCTGAATGACAGCCTTGCTGGATATAGCATTCTTGGCTGCAGATTTTTTCCATTCAGCATGTTGAGTATATCATGCCACTTGCTGCTTGTCAAGTTTCTGTGTAGAGATCTGCAGCTAGCCTTATGGGTCTTCCCTTGCAAAACTTTAGGTACTTCTTTTGTCTTGCTGCTTTTAGGATTTTTTCTTTATCACTATAATTTGCAAATTTAACTATAATATGTCTTGGTGTTGGCCTGTTTTTGTTGATTTTATTGGAAGTTCTCTGTGCTTCCTGGATTTTGATATCTGTTTCCTTCCTCAGATTAGGAAAGTTTTCAACGATAATTTCCTCCAGTAAACCTTCTGCCCCCATTTTTCTCTCTTCTAGGACTCGGATGATACAAATGTTACTATGTTTGATGGAGTCATGGTCTATTCTCATGATCCATAGTTCTTCTTTCTCTATTCAGCTCTTTTCTCCTTTGTTCAGCTTCATTGTTTTTCATTATTCTATCCTCTATATCACTTACTGATTCCTCTGCTTCTTCAATCCTTGTAGTCATTACATTCAGAAGGTTTTGAATCTGTTGCTATATTTTTTCATTTCTGACTGATTTTTTTTTAACTCTTTTATCTCTGTGGTAAGTCTCCCTGATGTCATCCATGCTTTTCCCAAACCCAGTGCATATTCCTTATGATTACTGTTTTAAATTACTTACATCTGTTTTGATTAGATCTCTGACCAGGACCTTTTCTTGTTCTTTCCTTTGGGATGGATTCCTCCATCTTGGCCTTTTATGTAGGTCTCTGTCTTCTTTGTGTTAGAAAAGCCTGTTACGTTTCTTGCTCTGAAGAATAATGGCTTTATGAAGAAGAGGTCATATAGTGTCCAGGCCCTGGTTCTTCAGGGAGTGTCTCTGGTGTGTGCCTGGAGCACTCTGCTGCTGTATTTTGGCTACTTATTCCTCAGGTCTATCATCTGCAGAGGCTTTTCTTGCCTGCGGTGGACAGTGTTTGGACTTCAGCCAGAGTGTGGCGAGTTTTAGCTAGGCATGCTCTGGTCTGCTTATTAAATAAGACCTGATGTGGAACCGAAGTCTTGCAGAACTCTATAGTCAGTAGACATTTTGTGTGTGGGGGTTTGTGCTGGTCTTCTGAGGAAAGGGCCTAGTGCACTGGTCCTTAGGCACACTTGCCCGAGAAAAGCAGCACCAGCAAAGCACAGGGGGTGGGACTTGGTGTAAGCAGATTAGGCAGCCAGTGTTGGTGCTGTGCAATTTACTGAAGGAGGGAAATGACGCCAGCCTGGTCCTTTATCCCTGGGGAGGGGTCTCTGTGCTTGCTACTCTTGGGGAAACACTCCCAGCAGAGTGACTAATTTTCCCTCATATGTCTCAGGTGTTTTTCAGATTGCTGTTTTCATGCAATCCGTCTCTAGGTTGCTCGCCTGCCTGGAGCAGTGCAATGGCCTTTGGACTTTATCGCAGCCAATCCTTTTGACTTTTAAAACTCCAAACTTGAGGGACGTGCTGTGGCAGGGGCCTGAACTGGTCTTCTGCGGGAGGGTTTTGCCACACTGGGATGGATACATGTTTGACAAAGAAAGGCAGTCATGCCAGAGCACCGGGGAATAGGATTTGGAGCAAAGCAGGCTAAATAGCCCGTGTCTGGGTTGGGTGCCCTCAGCAGGTGTCTGTGCCTATGCTGAAGGGCAGAGGAGGGAAATGGCACCTGCTGACTCTTTTGTCCCTAGAGAAGTGACTCTGTGAATGTGACCTTTCAAAGATATGCTTCGGGAAGAGCAAACAGTCCTCCCCATGCTCCTTAGGTAATCCTCAGATCATATTGTCTGCCCTGGGGTTGCTTGCCTGCCTTCTCTCCAGAAGTAGGGCAGTACCTTTAAGACTATCACAACCAAGGCTGCCAACCACTAAAACTCCATTCTTTGAGCCCCACTGTTTTCAAAAACTCACGAAAAGCAGCTCCTCTCATTTCCCAGCCAGTGGCTCTGGGGAAGTGTTCCCTTGTGTGTTCCCCTGTGCGCTCCATTCTGTGACCACAGCTCCCTCCCCTCCACAGCACCTGCTATCCATTTCTCCCCCAAACTGCGTCTCCGCACTTCCCACCTTCCCTAGTGTGGCCTCTCCTCCCCCTCTAGTTGTGAAGTTTGTCCTGTCAGTCCTCAGATCAATTTCCTGGGTATTAAGAAGGATTTGATAGTTATCTAGGTGTGTTCAAGGGACAAGGCAAGCCTAGGGTTCTCCTACTATGCCGCCATTTTAGCTCTCCTTATAAATCTCTTCTTCTCTACCTTTAGTCACATTGAAACAAACATATCTTAAGGAAAATAGGTACTATAAGATCTAATAGAAATACATATTTCTCAAGCACAGTTTATGTATCATAATTAAGTGCTCAAGCCTCTTAGAGTAAAAACTATTGTGTTTTTCCTCAAAGGATAATTTTATTTCAACCATAGTTTCTATTTGGAAGGTACTTCCGCCATTTACAGGGCTGACTTTAACAATTGAATACAGCAATTAAACTGGTACTTAATGTGGTAATGGATATATAGAGACTGTCTAGAGGTCTAAATATGAATTGAATAACTTGGTATATTCTGGATGATTCCAGCAAATTTCTTAAAGTTCTTGTATGAAATGTAATCTGAGTTCTGTCCAGATATTTCCTGAAAGAGTCTGGAAACATCAAAATCTGGCCCTCCAAAAGCTACCCAACATATAGAGCAGCTAACTCCAGCTCTGTTATGAAACCACACATCAAAGCTTAAATGACATCAAGATCAAAAAGCTTAAATGACACTTGCAGAATCTTTCCAGTATTGGCAGGATTGCACAGGATAGTCAGATGTGTCACATATTCTCTGAATTCTATGCTGCCATCATTATTCCTATCAGAGGGCATAAAAAATTGTTCTAAGGGCTCTGAAAATAGGACTTTCAAGTAACTTGCAAATTCTTCAATTCCTATAGTGGCAACTCCTTTAGTGGCAACCTCAATCTCAGCATATTCAGCCAGATGCTAATGAATATTACCCCAATCTAACCTCAATTCCTGGCTAATTTTTGTAATTCCATCAAACTAGCTTCCATGGGTAGTTGAAGGTCACCTGTGAAAATCATCTGTCTACAGTCATCATAAGTGTGGTCTGTCATAGACACCCCCCCAAAGCATTCACCATGTTGATCCTCACTATATCAGCAAAAGGGTTGGGTCTTTTTTTTTTTTTCCCCTTGGTCATTTGGTGTATAAACAGGCATTACACTCACCTTCCCCTCTGGTGAAGAGCGGACTCAAGGTCAACATATAGACCTAGAAACCTGCAGACCCCTGCCAGGCTTTTAGGTCACTGTGTCCCATGTGTTTGGGTACTTGGGTAGCACTGGCTGCACAGGAGCACCTGGAGAGGAGTCCCTAGTTTAAAAGTGTCCAGACTGGGGCGCCTGGGTGGCTCAGTGGGTTAAAGCCTCTGCCTTCCGCTCAGGTCCTGATCTCAGGGTCCTGGGATCAAGCCCCGCATCGGGCTCTCTGCTCAGCAGGGAGCCTGCTTCCCCTTCTCTCTCTACCTGCCTCTCTGCCTATTTGTGATCTCTCTCCTTCTGTCAAATAAATAAATAAAATCTTTTTAAAAATAAAAAATAAAAAAAAAATAAAAGTGTCCAGACAGGTGCAATTGGTACGCACTCCTTCCAAGAAAATCAGGATCTGTGGCCACTTCCTTTCGGATGTCACTGGACTCAGGTTTCCATTCTGGGTAATCTTCCTGGAATTGGGGTCCTCTGGGATCACAAGCACAGGCTGTGTTGGCAGCAGGAGTTTTCCAGCCACTGGAATCTGCCCGTTTGATTTGCCGAGAACACCAACAGTCATCCTGCCACCTCAGAGGCAATTTGGTCAGAGAAAGTGGAGTGTGGGGCTGTTAACTCAGATGAGGACCTCACACTGGGTTGCTTTTTCCCCTTTCACTTTAACCAGGGACCCTGCTGAACAGAACATTGCCTGAAACAAGAATTTGAGGGGTGGTTGCACCAGTTTTTCCCCCCAAACTCCTCGCGGGATTGACTGGTCAAGCAGAACTGCCCTCGGTGGAAAGTGAGGACATCAGCCGGAGGACGATGAAGAGGAAGGCGATGCACGACTCCCAGACTGGCACCAGCACAGTCACAGCGAGGGTGATGTCGCCCAGTGCCCCGGGCTGAGGCACATCGGCTGCACGGAGGGGCTGGCCACTGCGGGTGGTGCCACTTGTTCATCCTGTGGCGGAAGGTGGCCTCTCAAACCTCCATCTCCAAGTCCAAGGACGGCCAAGCCATGAGGCTGACTTAGTGGTCTCAGGACGCCAGTAGGTTAGATCTGAGGGCAGCCCCCAAAGCATACCTCTTCCCCATATTCGAGTGCCCTTTCTAGTCACACATAATTAGAACTCTCAGATACAATGTGGATCCATAAGAAATGAGGATGTATTACCCTTAATGATCTCTTAAAATCAGAAAAATTAAAAATGATCAATGGTGTAATAGAATCATATCAACAATCTTTTTCGCTTTTTGTAAATGTCTGCCTTTTGACATATAGGCTTAATTATTTTCACATGATTTCTTACATTTATATTAAGGATATATTATATACCTCCTAGGGATATATTAATTTAAATAGAAGAATATTAATTATGACTTTTTTATTTAAATGCTATTACCAGTAAAGTTTACTTACTGTGAGATGTTTTGGGAGCTGGTAAGTCAAATTTATTTACTCTCCCTACAAACTGATCTCTACAGAGACCATGATATCTCTTTATGCTAAGAGGCTTAACTGATGGCACCCAAGAGCCTTTAGATCTGTTACAAGCCCTCCTCCACATGCAGAGCAAACTAGAATACATCCATTATCGTGGGCTGGAACCAGCCATGGCACATTTGATTCATATTCTTTTTTTTTTTAAGATTTTATTTATTTATTTGAGAGAGAGAAAGTGAGAGGATGAGAGGAGCGAAGGTCAGAGACAGAAGCAGACTCCCCGTGGAGCTGGGAGCCCGATGTGGGACTCGATCCTGGGACTCCAGGATCATGACCTGGGCCGAAGGCAGTTGCTTAACCAACTGAGCCACCCAGGCGCCCACATTTGATTCATATTCTTAACCTGAGTCCACATGAACTAGTCAGCATTCCAAACTGATACAGGTAACAACAACAAACCTTAAAATCACCTTAGTCAGTAACAGGTTTTCCGTAAAATAAGTCAGGATTATTTTACTGGGTCAACATAAAAGTCCCATTCCTCCCTTTCTTTCTACCCTTCAGAAATGATCAGGAGGGAAGCATAATCAAAGTCGCTGTGAACCAGGCTCTCTTCTATACCTTGTAACATTTGCAACTCTGACAATGCTAATTTACTAATTACTGATTTAAATTCCTTTCCCCAGAATTAAAAGTCAAATTATAGGTTTCTGAGAGATGTTTCCATTTATTGGAGCACACCAGGTTACCAGTAAAACAAAACAGTGTAGAAACAGAGCCTGTTATCTTACTGGAAAGATTAGAGGCTTTATAACCAGATAAATCTAGGTCAGATTCTGTTTCTAACAGTTACACTGTGGGTATTGGCCAACCTTATTTTCACATCTATAAACTGGTAATACCCTCTATCTTATAATGGTATTATGAGGCACAAGCAAAAATGTATATAGAAAGTTGGGTTTTTATTAGTAAATAAAAGTTGCTTAGGATACAATAATGAGAATTTTTAAGGACATTCCACTTTCTTCTGTCACTATCAGAACTACATTTAGTGCGGGAGACATTTTTTTCACCAACTCAGTCTTATTTGGGTACATAGCTGTAGCCTCTAAGGAGCCGTGATTTGGCAATGTTACTGGTTGTCTCCCTTGCCAAAGGAGACCAGCCAGAGTGAATGAGCATTACCCTGAGCTTATATCATTCTCTCTTCTGTAAGTCTTCCCACTCCTATTTGTAATGTTAATTACTACCCTTGAATCCTTGTTTAACTACATTCTCTGTATACTTCTCTTTTTTTTTAAGATTTTATTTATTTATTGGAGAGAGAGACAGAGATAGTGAGAGAGAGCATGAGTTGGGGGGAGGGGGAGAAGCAGGCTCATTGCTGAGCAGGGAGCCCAATGCAGGACCCTAGGATCAGGACCTGATCAGAAGGCAGATGCTTAACTGACTGAGCTACCCAGGTGCCCCTGTGTATACTTCTTAAGGGAAAGTTCCATATTACCATGTCATCTTTCCTTTTTATTTCCACTATAGTGCATAGCAGTGTGTCACATATGTTATTTATTCATGAAGCAAATATTTGAGTGCCTATAATGGAGCCAGGCCCTTATTCTAGATGTTGGATATGTGTCAATTAATAAAACAGTAAAAAAGCTATGCCTTGTGGAGCTTAGATTCTATTCCACACAGGTAGTACAGAATTCAATTCTGGTTGCATTACTGGGACAAAATGATATTTTGATCTTTCATCTAAATCTCTCGCTAGTTTAGCTGGAAAATTAAGATAAGTAACTTGATGGATGTGCTTTCCTACTTTGCAGTATTTAATACACACACACACACACACACACACACACACACACACACGAGAATCTCCACATTATCTCTTGTTAATCTTTCCAGTATAAGTAGGATTTATGGCTTGTTTTAAGAATGCATATTCTTCTAATCATCTTTGCCTTCAAACTCATAAGTATATTATAAATCCAAGAGATTTGACAATAGAATTTTTTAATGACTGAAAAATAGTAAAAAGAAGTTTGGAACAATAAGATGAAAATTTATACCATTGCAGGTTTGCCTTTTTAAATATGGCACAGCTAATCTTCAAGATACGTTTGTAAAAGGCACCAGATGTTAACAGGGTAAAGAGTGCAAGAAATAAAAACTGAGCCACTTGCCCCAACTTCCTTTCTGTACCAATGTACACATTTTAAGGCAGATGCTTTCCTGTGAAAATTCAACAGAAGAAAATCAACATCATGTTACAAGTTCACACATTCTCGGATTTTTTTCAGTATTATTTGTCAGGATATTTATGATAAAGCATATTAAAACAATTTTTTCCTAAGGAAGCTTAAAGAGGTTGATGCACAATTGTTAAAAATTATTTAGAGATTTCATTCCAGACCCCTCATAGGAGATATAGAAAAGTCAATCTTTTTTTCTTGTTTCTTCTTTCAGAAATGTCCATATCAGTTTGTTTACTATGTCAGGTTGTTCCTGCTGAAGCCAATGACTGACTTCTGACAAAATAGTTAGCCTGAAATAATTTTTAACATAAACCTTTGTGACTTCCGCCATCTCAACCTCCATAAATGCGTCTTTCTCTCCCCACAGTAGTAATGTTGGAATGGTCACCATGTGATGTTTGAGAGGCAGGCAGCTATAAAAACAAAAACACGTGGACTTGAGACTCATTGTAAAAGTTAAAGTAACATTTTTCCATAATGTTTCTTTAAGCCACATAGTCTCAAAGGAGGCAATATTACCACCAATGAGGTGAAAATTGATTCTTCGGAGGGTGAAAAAAAAATACTTTTTTAAATGTATAAGTCATGAAGATACACATAGGACATAAACAGATATTAGTGGGGGGCCAATTAGGAAAAAATGTCTAAAAAGGCTCCTTATGGAGGTGATGATGAAAAAATAGTTGAGAAACACTGTATTAGGCAATCAATCTATACAATAAAAAATTTAAAACGCTATTTAAGAAAGGGCTCAATAAAATTTTTAATTGGATGAGTGCAGCAAAATTTATAATGAAGGTTATAAATTAAATATGAAATTCATCACTATGAAGAATAATTTGCTTTAAAAGGATACCAGAATTTCTGAATGGTGAGATGAAACCGAGTTTTAAATGGTGTTATTTTAAACATAGTTTAAATTATTTGTTAGATAACATAACATTTTATATGAAATTGGAACTGAAAATTCAGAAAATTTATACAGACTGAACTTTACCATTAAATGACACTATATTTATTTTGCAAGATTATTTTTAAGTAATGTTTTATTGTGTATTTTCTTAAATAAAGTATAAAGAATAAAACCATGCATAATTCCATCATTAAAAGATAAAACTTTTGGTTATTGTCTATGCATATAGTTGAATATATGAAAATATATATTAAATATATTTACATATTTATATACAAATAAATATATACTTATATGTAAATAAATATATACTTATATTTTATTCATAATATATTATAATTATATATAGTTATACATATACTATATACATATATAGTTACATGTACTATATAATTATAATATATTTATAAGAAATATATATTTATTCATGACATATAAATATATAAATATTAATATGTGTTTATATATAAGTGTATAATCTATATATTAATATAGTAGATAATGATTAAGAATATATTATATAAATATATAAATAAATATTTACAAAATATATATTTATACATAATAAATATTAAAATATATATAAAGCTCCATAAATGTACATAATTTATATACAGTATCCATACTCAAATTTCATGTTGAATTATAACTTGAGAATTTTCTCATTTCATAATGTTTTTCAAAAGTAATTATAAAAGATAGTATCTTATGGTGAAATGACTCATAAATGACTATTGTCCTATAACTGAATATTTAGATGATATCATCAGTTAAAACAAGGGGATGTTTTAAGTGATGCTATAATGAGCATTCTGTGCCTAAGTCTTTGTTGGCATTTCAGATCATTTCTTTCAGTTAGGGCCCTAGAAGTGGAATTCCTGAGCTAAAGAAAATAAATATTTTTAAAGCTTTTAACACCTACTGCTACACTATTTTTCAGAAAGGTGGGATGGCATTAATTACTTTCTTGTTGACTAAGCATGAGAATGAACACGTCACTAGACACTTTCCAGCACTGACTCCCATTTTTGTTAGTTATCAAAATAATGACTTGTGGCTACTTGGGATTGATAGGTTGCTGCTAGAACACATGGCCACTAAGGACTTAACTTCTGACTCCCATGCAAGTGGCCATCACTTGGATATAATGTTCCTAAAGATTAAATTCTTTGTGAATGGGTAAGCTGATAGAAAAATAAACTCTATACTTAATTTTGATACATGAATTGCTACATAAACTTGAAAGTCACTCAAATTCTAGAGCTCACAAAATATTCAAAAGTAAAACATTTTCTAACAGTTATTTGCGTATTTAACAATATGTGACAGGTAATAATTGAATCAGTAAGGTAAAAGGAGTTTTAAAAGACAACTAGTCGAAAAAAAAGTTAAATAATCATAAGACTTTCTTTCCCAAACTTGGGAATTTATTGGGCAATACAACTAATTCCATTTAAACTTGTTGGCCTCCCACTGATTTGCATGCTTCATAGAGTAATTACCAGAGCCAAGGATCTAGAGCTTTTAATCTTTAATCCTAGTCTCAGTCTCCACCTTCTAAAACAATAAAATCTATCTACCCCTTCCTCAGTGAAAATAAATAAACAAACAAACAAACAAACATACAACTAAATAAAAGACAACTAGTCAAAAACCAAAGAAAAATATAAATTCTTCACTCATATGTGGACTTTAAAAAACAAAACATATGAACAAAGAAAAAAGGGACAAACAAAAAAAAACCCAGACTCTTAACTATAGAGAACAAACTGGTAGTTGCCAGGAGAGAAGTGGGTCAGGGAATGAGTGAAATAGGTGAAGGGGATTAAATACACTTGTCATGATGAGCACTGAGTAATGTGCAGAATTGTTGAATCAGGGGCGCCTGGGTGGCTCAGTCGTTAAGCGTCTGCCTTGGCCCAGGTCATGATCTCAGGGTCCTGGGATCAAGCCCCGCATCTGGCTCCCTGCTCGGCAGGGGGCCTGCTTCTCCCGCTACCATTCCCTCTGCTTGTGTTCCCTCTCTCGCTGTGTTCCTCTCTGTCAAATAAATAAAATCTTTAAAAAAAAAAAAAAAAAAAAAAAAGAATTGTTGAATCACTATATTGTATACCTGAAACTAAAATAACACTGTATGATAATTACAGTTGAATTAACACAATAAAAAATAAATAAATGAATTGTTTTACTTAAAAAAAGAAAAAAAGCAAGAAAAATACAAATTCTTCACCAAATCAAATTGGGGATAAAAGGGAGAAGTTTCCAGAAAAAGAAAAGAAGAGCACATTCTGGTCCTGAGGTTTTAAATTGCTGAACTTCACATGAAATATGTTACAAATAATTATTTTTTTAAAGATGTATTCATCTATTTTAGAGAGTGAGTGCACACATGAGCAGGGGGAGGGGCAGAGGGAGAGAAAGATTCTCCAGCAGACTCCCCACTGAGCACAGAGCCAGATGCTGGGCTCAATACCATAACCCTGAGATCATGACCTGAGCCAAACTCAAAAGTCAGATGCTTAACTGACTGAGCCACCCAGGTGCCCCTGAAATATGTTACATATAAAACAAAGTATCCACCAGGGGTGCCTGGTGGCTCAGTCCTTAAGCGTCTGCCTTCCTCTCAGGTAATGATCCTGGAATCCTGGGATTGAGCCCCACATTGGGCTTCCTGCTCAGCGGGAAGCCTGCTTCTCCCTCTCCCACTCACCCTGCTTGTGTTCCCCCTCTTGCTGTGTCTCTCTCTCTCAAGTAAATAGATAAAATCTTAAAAAAAAAAAGTATCCACCAAAAAATTGCTAGAATCAATACATGAATTTAGCAAAGTCACAGGATATAAAATCGATGGACAAAAATTTGCTGCATTTCTATAGACCAATAATAAAGCAGCAGAAAAATAAATCAAAGGATCAATCTCATTTACAACTGCACCAAAACCAATAAGATACCTAGGAATAAACCTAACCAAAGAGGTAAAAGATCTGCACTCTGAAGACAACAGAACAGTGATAAAAGACACTTAAGAGTACACAGTGAAATGGAAAAAATATTACACATTGGTGGATTGGAAGAACAAACATTGCTAAAATGTCTATATTACCCAAAACAATCTACACATTTAACACAATCCCTATCAAAATATCACCAGCATTTTTCACAGAGCTAGAACAACCCTAAAATTTGTATGGAACCACAGAAGACCCTAAATAGTCAAAGCAATTCTGAAAAAGCAAAGCAAAGCTGGAGGCATCACAATTCCAGATTTCAAGCTACATTACAAAGCTTTAAGAATCAAGACAGTGTGGTACTGGCACAAAAACAGATAAATAGATCAATGGAACACAAAAGAGAACTCAGAAATGGACCCACAACTATATGGTCGACTAATATTCAACAAAGCAGGAAAGAATATCCAATGGAAAAAAGAAAGTCTCTCAACAAATGGTATTGGGGAAACTGGACAGCGACATGCAGAAGAATGAAACTGGACCATTTCCTTACACCGCACACAAAAATAAATTCAAAACGGATGAAAGACTTAAATGTGAGATAGGAAACCATCAAAATCCCAGAGGAGAACACAGGCAGCAACCTCTTTGACCTCAGCCATAGCAACCTCTTACTAGACACATCTCTGGAGGCAAGGAAAACAAAAGCAAAATGAACTATTGGGACTTCATCAAGATAAAAAGCTTCTGCACAGCAAAGAAACCAGTCAACAAAATAAAAGGCAGCCTACAGAATGAGAGAATATATTTGCAAATAATCTTAACAGATAAAGGGCTAGTACCCAAAATCTGTAGAGAACTGAACAAACTCAACACCCCAAAAATAAACAATCCAGGAAAGAAATGGGCAGAAGATATGAACAGACATTTCTCCAAAGAAGACAGATGGCTAACAGACACATGAAAAGATGCTCAACATCACTCATCATCAGGGAAATACAAATCAAAACCAGGATGAGATACTACTTCACATCTGTCAAAATCACTAAAGTTACCAACACAGGAAACAAGAGATGTTAATGAGGATGTGGAGAAAGGGGAACTCTTTTATACTGTTGGTGGGGATGCAAACTGGTGTAGCCATTCTGGAAAATAGTATGGAGCTTCCTCAAAAAGGTAAAAATGGAACTACCCTATGACCCAGCAATTGCGCTACAATTTACCCAAAGAAATAAAAAATACTGATTCAAAGGGGCTTTATTTGCATGCACCCCGATGTTTATGGCAGCATTGTCAACAATAGCCAAATTATGGAAACAACCCAAAGGCCTATCAACTGAGGAATAGATAAAGAAGATGTGGTGTGTGTGTATACACACACACACGCACACACACGCACACACACACACCATATATATATTCTGATATAAGCCATGGTGAAGAACCACTACCATAGGAGGAATGACTAGGTTGAATTTAGTTCTTATCATCCCCATGTTGTTTTAAAACTTTTATTATATGTATTAAGATACCTCTCCCCCATTCCTATGGTTTCTTTGAGGCGTGTTTTTCCTTAAGCCCTCCTGGACCTTTGTCCCCCCACCCCCCACCCCCAAATGGTGAGTGACAGTTCCTGGTTCAGGGTGCTGAACTAGGTGGGTCTATCAAATATATCCTGAAGGTAGGAAATTCAATCTCTTTCTCCTCCTCTCTCTACCAGATCCATGGAAGGCAGGGATCTGAGAGGCAAGGGAAGCTGAGTTTGTTCTGCAAACCTTCCCACAGGTCATCTGTTCTAAAGTTTGGACTGGCACTAGGGAATTAGCAAGACAATTCTGGTTCTCATATTAAGCCATAGTGTCTCCTTTATCAGTAATGAAGGTGATAGTTTGGTTTTCATTTGCTAACTCTTGTTTGATTTCTGAACTGGTTCAGAAAATGAGCAGGAAAAAGGGGTACTATTTGTCAGCACCTAAAAATTCATCTTCCTTCACACCATTTCCAACACTGGTTCTCAAAAGTTTAAATGTTTCCATTCAAATAGATGGAATACTTCTCATTTACATGATGTGGTAGAGACTGTTCCCTGAAACTTCTTCCTTTCCACTCTAGTGATAGAAAATCCAATTTTCAGTTGGACCAACAGCCACCCACAATAAAGACTGATTACACTTGCCAGAGTTCTTGCAGCAAGGGGAGGATATGTGATTTATGAGAAACAATGTGTGCAACTTCTAAGTTGTGTCCAGTATGACTTCCCTTCCTGTCTTTCCACTGACTGAAATTTAGATATGGTGGTAAACCATCTTGGATCCCAAGAACAAGGGCAACACCCCAGGGATGGCAGAACAAAACATAAAGTGCCTATATCTCTGACCAAAGAGTGACCTAACAGTTTTGATGATTTCATGGAGCACAGCCAATACACCAACCTAGACTTTCACTTGTGAGAGAAATATATTTCTTTCTTTACACTGTTATTTTAGGTCTCTATTACAACCAGTAAAACTTATATCCTATATCAGACTACTAGTAAGGTTGGGCATCTTTCATGTCATTGACAATTAAATTCCTCTTCTGTGAATTGCCTTTTTATATCCTTTACCCATTTTATAGTCTTTATCCATACCATTCTTTATAAGCTCTAGATATTATTAGTTCATGATTGACTGTGTATTGCAAATAACTTTTCCCATCTAAGGTTGCCTCATCATTTTATGGTATCTTTTATTATATAGATGTTTTTCATTTTAATGTAGTCAAGTTTATTAGTATCCTTTATGATTTAAGCTCTTTGCGTCTCATTTAAGAAATCTTTCCTACCTGAGGTCATGAAAGTTTTTTCTTACCTTCCAAACATTTGAAAGTTTTGCTTATCATATTTCTTTTTCTTAATTTCCCTAAGGTTTATTTCTTGTTTAGTAAGATCTAGGAATCTAATCTCATTTTATTCTAGATGGATATCCAATTGTTCCAGCAACGTGTATGGAATATTTTTACCACTGGTTTGAAATGTTTTGTGTCATAGCAAGTTCCCATATGTGCAGTTCCATTTTTGGACTTTCTTTTCTGTTCCATTCATCAACTTGGCTATCCCAGAGACAAGACCATATTTTATTAATTTTAGAGTCTCATTACAAGCCTTAACATAGGATAGGGTTAGATACCCATCGATCCTTTTTTTTAAACTGTCTTGACCATCCTCAGCCTTATGCTCTTCCATACAAATTTCAGAATCAGTTTTTCAAGTTTCATTAAAATTTCTTATGGTTTTGATTGAAATTACATTTATAAGCAAATTTGTGAGAAATTAAGAACTATGATATTAAAGTTTTCCAATCATGAACATGATAAACCAGGGCTAATTTTCACTAGTTTACAACAGCAAGTCTTTGTAGATCGTTAAAAATTTTTTTAAATGTTTTATTTATTTATTTGACAGAGAGAGAGAGATCACAAGTAGGCAGAGAGGCAGGTTGGGGGGGGGAGCAGACTCCCTGCTGAGCAGAGAGCCTGATGCGGGGCTTGATCTCAGGACTCTGAGATCATGACCTGAGCCAAAGGCAGAGACTTTAACCCACTGAGCCACCCAGGCGCCCCTGGATTGTTAAAATATTAAAATACTTCTCTACTGATTAGTAAATAGTTACAGCCCTTAGTCTGTACTCTTTACTAATTCCAATCAACTTTGACAATCCATAAAGGTGATCTTTTGTTAGAGTCATTCCTATATACACAATATTTTTTGTTGCTATTGTAGGGCTATCTATTTTTAAAATGTTTTCTGACTGTTCATTTATAAGATCATTTTTTTGTATATTGCACTTACATATATCAACTTTGCGGAACTATTTTTGTTTGAATAACTTTCGTAGATTCTTCTTCTAGATAACAATCACATTATGTATTATCATGGCTTTGTTTCTTCCTTTCCTAATACTTACATTTTTCTAGTTTTTTTCTTATACGGCTAAGACCTCCAATACAGTGGTGAATAGAGGCAGTTATAGTCACCAAGTTTATCTTTAGACTTTATTTTTGAAGAAAATGTTTTTCAGTGTGTCATCATAAAGTCTGATATTTTCTATAGGTTTTTGGTAGACAGAAGTTCCCTTTTGCATTGTTGTAATAACGGAACCAAACTGTGATTAATATAAAGACACTAACAGACACAGAGAATATCAAGTTTAATGGCAAAGGGAAAAGAAACCTACAAAGATGGTTTCATAAACAGAAGATAACATAATATTCTCTCAGATAGAGGAAGCACTTCCCAGATCTTCCAAAGCTTCCCATGGTCATATAGCTATTGGACAGTACCACAAAGTATTTTCTGCTTTTGATATAGGTTTTTTATCCTCTTGGTCCTGACTCCTGGAATATCTTTTTACATGCCTGCCAGCTGTCCAGGTGCAAATAACCAGTGCAAAACACTTTCAGTGCCTTATTTTTTTTCTTGGACAATTAAGTAAAGCAAAGGTCAGTTTCTCATACCATCCCTTCAGTAGATTCAGCGTATCTGGCTCAAGGCCCAATTTTCACATCCTCTGCTTCTAGACTACTAAGAGCTGTTGCATGAATATGTGTTGAATATTATTGGCTGCTTCTTCTTAATTTATTTTTAAAAGATATTTAATATATTTATTTGAGAGACAAAGAGTGAGAGAGTGTGCACAAGCAGGGAGGAGGGGCAGAGGGAGAGGGAGAAGCAGGCTCTCCACCACAGGAAGCCCCACATAGGACTCGATCCCAGAACCCCAGTATCATGACCTGAGCAGAAGGTAGACACTTAACTAGCTGAGCCACCCAGGTGCCCCTTAATTTATTTAGATGATCACATTTTTCCTTTTAATTCTGTTACTATGGTGAATTAAAGTAATGAATTTTAATGCTAACTGGTTTAACTTTTGAAACATGCTAGATTCAGTTCAAAAATATTTCATTTTGCATTTATGGATCTATGTTTATAATGCAGTTTGACCTATAATTTTCCTGTTTTATACAATCTTCGCCTTGTTTTGATGTAAAAGTTATATCAGCTTCACAAAATGAGCTGAAGCAAATGCCTTCTTTTTATAATGTCTAAAAGTATTAAAGAGTGGGATTTCTAAAGGTGCCTATGTGGCTCAGTCGGTTAAGTGTCTGCCTTCAGCTCAGGTCATGATCTTGGGGTCCTGGGATCAAGCCCCACATCAGGCTTCCTTCTCAGTGGGGAGTCTGCTTTTCCCTCTCCCTCTGCCCCTTCCCCTGCTCATGCTCGTTTGCTCTCTTAAATAAATATATAAAATCTTAAAAAAATAAAAGTGGGATTTCTGTGTTAGAACTAACCTATAAAACCACCTATGCTTGTTTGTGTGGATGTGTATTGTGTTCTTGTGAATGTGCTTTAAATTAGTAATTCAATTTCATTAACCATTATGTCTATTCAGGTTTTCTAATTCTTCATGAGTCAGTTTGGTTTCTATATTTTTCTTTTTTCTTTTTTTAAGATTTTATTTATTCATTTGACAGACAGGTTGGATCCCAGGACCCTGAGATCATGACCTGAGCCAAAGGCAGACGCTTAACAAACAGCCACCCAGGTGCTACAGTTGCTGTATTTTTCTTAAAAGCTGCCCATTTTGTCAAAGTTCTCCAATTTGTTAACCTAAATTTTATATTTTAGTCTCTGTTATTTTTATACTTATATCTATTTTCTGCTTAATATTGTTTATTCATTTTTTAAACCAATCTTGGCAAAATTTTGTCTATATTAATGATCTTCAAAGAATCTGCTTTTTTTATTCTATTGTGTCTTTGCTTTTGATTTTATTTGCTTTTGTTTTGATATTACTATTTTTCTAAGTTTTTACTAATTTCCATTATGATTTTTTTTGACCTATGAGTAATTTTTTAAAAAACATTGTTTTGTGTAGGCTTCATGCCCAGCATTGAGCCCAATGGGGGGCTTGAACTCATGACCCTGAGATCAAGACCTTAGCTGAAATCAAGAGTTGGATGCTTAACCAACTGAGTCACCCAGGCATCCATGAATTTTTTTAAGTTTTTACTTAAATTCCAGTTACTTAACATAAATTATAATACTAGTTTCAGGTATACAATATAGCACTTTTATGTATGTAGCACTTAGCATAGTGCTAAGTATGAAACTAGTAGTTTACTAGTAGTAACTAGTAGTAACTAATAGTAACTAGTAGTTTACTAGTTACTATTAGTTTACTACTAGTATACTAGAAACTAGTATAATACTAGTTTCAGGTATACAATATAGCACTTTTATGTATGTAGCACTTAGCATACAATTTCAACACTTCCTTACAACACCTGGTGCTCATCACAAGTGCACTCCTTAATCCCCATCACCTATTTAACCAATCTCCTCACCCACCTCCAATCTGATAACCATCAGTTTGTTCTCTATAGTTAAGAGTCTGTTTCTTCGTTTGTCTCTCTCTCTCTCTCTCTTTTTTTCCCCTTGCTCATTTGTTTTGTTCTTAAATTCCACATATGACTGGATTGATATGGTATTTATCTTTCTCTGACTGACTTATTTTGCTTACTTAGCATAATACTCTCTAGCTCCATCCACATTGTTGCATATGGCAAGATTTCATTCTTTTTTATGGCCGAGTAATATTCCATGGTATATGTATACCACATTTTCTTTATCCATTCATTAGTTGATAGACACTGAGGCTGTTTCCATAATTTGGAATTTTATCAATTATTGTTGATAATATTGCTATAAAAATGCATGTATCCCTTTGAATCAGTATTTTTTATTTCTTTGGGTAAATACTTTGTAGTACAATTACTGGATCAGAGCGATGAGTAATTTAAAAGTTTTTAAATTTCTGAATATATGGAGTTTTCTAAAAGTTTGTTATTAGTGTTCATTTCTAACTGCATTATGTTCAGAGAACACAATCTACATGATATTGATCCTTTAGTATTGGTTAGGATTTGCTCTGTAGTCCAGTATGTAATCAATTTTTGTGAACATTTCTATGTACTTTAAAATATTGTGTATTTTCTAATTATTGGATGCAGGATTCTAAAATTATTCATCAGATCAAAGATGTTAATTGGGATGTTCAAATCTTCCATATCTTTATTAATTTTTTTCCTGCTTGATTGATCAACTTTTGAGAGAGGTGACTTAAATATCCTGCATTAATCGTGAATTTGTCATTTTTCCTTGTAAATATAAGTTTTTGCTTTATTATTTGGTGTTTTGTTGTAGGTTTAGACTTGTTTATCTTTTTGCAGGTTAGATTCTATAGTTAATCCAATTCCTAGCTCATTCTAGTTCCTTGGCTCCAAATTTTTGAGAGTCCTTGAATGAGGCTATTGTCCTGAGGAACATTAGGGTGATAAATGAGAATGATTTCCCTACCTGAGTATAATGTACTATACTTTATTTGTAGTCATTATATATTGCATAACCATTTTTAATTATGTACTTGGCCTTAATTACCCTAATGTAAAGAACCATCAGAAGAGGTCAGTTGAGCTTCCAGGTTTGATGTGACCTTGACCCACCTAGATTTAACTTATAGCAATCTAGTTTAAAACTGTCTTTTACTTGTATATAAAATTGTAAGTTGTGA
>CM053606.1:67038156-67054566 GCA_028646535.1 Procyon lotor | reverse complement strand
AAAATTGTAAGTTGTGACCCTCCCAGGTTTGCTTCTTTTCACTCTTTCTCTCTCCATGCTAATTAGTAGGATTCTAGAGCGTACTCTTGGGAATGCAAGTCCTCCTGATGAACAATTGTTAGTAAAAGAGCCTCAGAAAGACAGAATGTTTTCCCTCCTTCCTTGTAGCTACTCGTTTTGTTTCACAAAGCTAACTTTGATAAAGGGATAAATCAAGAACATTTAACATCTTTTATTTTTATCTCCTATTAAAAATTTAGACTTGTATGAAAATATTTCATTCTATTTTCTCTCAGAACTCTCTTTACAAATGTTATTTGTAAAAAACAAATGACAAAACATGGATTTGACAATGTTGCTATATCCTATGAGATACAACCTGTAGCCTCTGCAATGTCGGTCTACCTTTCTAATCATTGCCTTGTTTGATAAAAGGGTACCTATAAATACCTTTTAAATTAAGATCTCTGTTTTGCTGAAGGTTTTTACATTTATATTTATAAATTTTGTTGTTGTTAGTCCAAAAAGGTTTGGGTTTACCTCTTCTCCCCTCAATCATATAATCTCATGACTTCCCTTGGATTCTCTATTCGAAGAGTTTGAGAGATATTGTTTTATTTAAAATAACACCCTCTATAGGGGCACCTGGCTGGCTTAGTCAGTGGAGCATACAACTCTTGATCTCGGGGTTGTAAGTTCAAGACCCATGTTGGGTGTAGAGATTACCTAAAAATAAAATCTTTAAATAAATAAAATAAAATATACCCACTGCAACTTTTTCCCATCTTCCTACTTTCAACCCTTTTGTGTCCTTAAGCTTTAATTGTGATGCAATCCAATCTGATATTGAGTTTTTTAACTGGCAAGTATAATACATTCATACTTATTATGCTTACTGACATATTTAAATTGTTTTTGACATCTTATTTTGTGCTTTCTATTTACTTTGTTTCCTTTTTCTTCTTTCCTGCCTTCTTTTTTTTTTTTTTTTTTTTTTAAGATTTTATTTACTTGACAGAAACACAGTGAGAGAGGGAACACAAGCAGAGGGAATGGTAGCGGGAGAAGCAGGCTTCCCGCTGAGCAGGGAGCCCGATGCGGGGCTTGATCCCAGGCCCCTAGGATCTGACCTGGGCCGAACGCAGACGCTTAAGGACTGAGCCACTCAGGCGCCCCTCCTGCCTTCTTTTGAATTGATAGTTTTCTTGTCACCCTCTACTGGTTTGAAAATAATACATTCTATTTCTATTTTATTTTACTAGAAAAAATTCTTAGCATGTATATGTGTGTGTGTTTATCTAATTCTATCATCTATATAATTTCTAATTTTATCCTCTATGTCAAATATAACCTATCTTTTATATTTTCACTTCTTCATCTCTCTAAGCTAGATTCTAGGTAATTTTTTCAGAGCTATCTTCCAATTCATAATTCTCTTTAGCATGTCTGATCTGCTATTTAACTCATCTGTGGAATTTTAGATTTCAATGACCATATTTTTCTTTTCAAGTAGTTCTTTTGTTCCTTTCCAGGCTTCCCAGCCTGTCTTGATATTTTCTTACTTTCTCATATTTTTTATTCTTTCATATATTTAATGATTTAAACATATCTTACAATCTGTTAGTTCTAGTATTTGAAACGTATAAGAGTTCTGCTGCCATTTTTTTCTGATTCATTCATGGTGGATTAGTATTTTTCATAACTTGGATTATGAACTCATCTTCAGAGGATTTAACTGTGGGAATATTTTAAGTCTGGGTTGAAATGTATCCTCCAGAGAAATTCTGCCTTTGCTTCTGCCAGGCTTGCTAGGAAGTGTTACCAGCCTAGGATGACATTGAAATATAATGTTTTCCCTGCTAATTCTAGTGTTACAGAGGTAGCATAAATTCAAGCTCCTAAACCCTTTTCAAGGCATGCTGTGGGTTGCTAATTCTTAAGAGAAATATTTTTCTCCCATCTGGAGCCCAAACCCAAATAGATAAATCTCCATATCCTGTCTTTCATTCTACAGTTTCTCCCTAGACATTATCTTCTGAACAAAAGCCTCATTTTTCTCTGTCAGTGACACCAAGATTTTACATATTTTCAGCAAGGGATTCTCTCCTTTGAATTCCAAACCCTCGTAGCTATCTACCTATTTGAATATTCAAGGTACCATCTCAAGCTCCACTAGTTTAAGATGAATAAAGTTAATGACCTTCCCTCCCTTCAAAACCAGTTCTCTTCTAGTGTTTTCTATCTCAGTGAATGGCATGACTATCCGTACAACTGTTCAAGTCTGTAATTGAGGAGCCATCCTCGAGACCCCTCTTTTTCTTATCCTCCCCGCTCCCACCTAACCCATCACCAACCCCTCTCACTTTTCCTCTTAAAAATCTCTTAAGTCTATCCATTCTCCCCATCTCCACTGCCTTCAGACTATTTCAGGCTACCACCATGATCTTTAGCCTGGACCACTGTAGTTTCCTTACATTGAATGAATTTATCCAAATACAGATAGGATTGTTTCTCTTTTCTGCTTGAAACACTCATTTACTAGCGTCACATTCATAGCTCCTTAGTACTTAATATGGTCTACGTGGGTCTGCATGACCAGCCACTGCTAACTCTTGGGCCCATTCTCATTTCATTGTCTTCTCTGTGCTAGCCACACTAGCCTTCATTGTATTACTTAAAACCACAATTCTCCATTTCCCACACAGCTTTGGTACATACTATTTCCTTTTTGTGGAATGTCAATCCCTCCATCCCCAACTTTATCTAGTCACTATGTAACTCATTCTTCATTTCTCTATTCAAACACTTATTTGTTCAGTTCTCATCCCTTTCTCTCAATGTCTTTGTTAATTTATAACCATATATTCATGGCTGTGGTTACATGCTTGATGTCTGTTTCCCCCCCTTGGCTGGTTAGATTAGGGACCTTTGTCTAGTTTTGCTTATTATTTTATCTTGAGTGTTGGCATAGACTAGAACATAGAAAGTGTTTAATAAATATTTCTTGAATGAATAATGATCATTTAAAATATGATTACAAATATACATCTACTCACTATAAGCCAAAGGTAAAGAAGAAGTAGATAGAGTTATGGATAAAATAAGTGACAACTACATGGGGGATCCACTATACTATTCTCTCTACTTTTCCATGTTTAAAGTTTCCTGAAGAAAAGATTATGCAACTTACAAAATCAGAACACTTTGAGTCTTTGGATAAACAGTGAACTTAATCTTAAAAATAAAATATTGGCTATTGTTGAGAATGCTGCTATAAACATCAGGGTGCATGTATGACTTTGAATTCATATTTTCGTATCCTTTGGGTAAATACCTAATACTGCAATTGCTGGATCATAGGGTAGTTCTATTTTTAACTTTCTGAGGAATCTCCATACTGCTTTCCACAATAGCTGCAACTGTTTGCATTCCCACCAGCAGTGTAAGAAGGATCCCCCTTCTCTGCTTCTTTGTCAACACCTGTATTTTTCTGTTGTTGTCAACTTCCAAATTATGGAGAAAGCCCAAATGTCCATTGGCTCATGAATGGATAAAGAAGCTGTGAGATACACACACACACACACACACACACACACACACTGAATATTACTCAGCCATAAAAAAATAATGAAATCTTGCCATTTGCAATGCCATGGATGGAGCTAGAGAATATTAGGGTAAGTGAAATAAGTCAGTCAGAGAAAGACAAAAACCATATGATTTCATTCATATATAGAATTTAAGAAACAAAACAAATGAACACTGGTGGGGGCAGGGAGAAAGGCAAACTGAGAAACAAACTCTTAAGTGTAGAGAACAAACTGAGAATTACTGGAGGGGAGGTGGAGGGGGAATGGGTTAAACAGGTGATGGGTATTAAGGAGGGGCCTTGTGATGAACACCAGGTGTTGCATGTAAGTGATGCATCACTAAATTCTACACCTGAAACTAACATTGCGCTACATGTTAACCAGCTGGAATTTAAATAAAACTTGGGAAAAAAATAAAATATTGGCTCTTCAGGGAATGAATATTGTATTTAACTAAAAAGAAATTATACTGACCTGAAGATATTTCGGTAATGGTTAATTGGGCCACTTAATGCTCCAGGCTGGGAGAAGACATAAATATAAGCTTCAAGATCTTCTGTTGTTAATCGACATCCTTTTCTTCCAATGCCAGTACTGTGACTGGTAAACAGATGTTTCAAAGCCTAATTTAAGTGAAAAGAAAATAATGAAAGTTTAAATAATAGAAGTTTAAAAATAATAAAACTTTAGAAAGTTACCTAACCATAAACTAAACCTTTTGCTTTTGAAAGAGAATGGTCAGTGTGACAACTCTCCCTTTCTGCTCTAGCGGGGTAGCATACCTCATTGTTTACAAACACATTAGACACGTTTGCTTTCCTGGCTTGACTTTTGATATTCTTCCCTTTGAATCCCCCATGCATATTTCACCCTTAGGAAAAGCAGCCTGTCTTTCTTGGTGCCTATTCACTTTCTACAAGGCTAGGCTCAGATACTATCACCACTCTAAAGTCTTCCATAATATTCTAACAGTAGTTGATCTGTTTACTGACAACCAATCTATTCTCCTCCCCCCACAACTGTTTCAACTTTTTTTGACCACAATCCAGAGTAACAAACACCTTTTATATCATGATCCAGTCCACACTCCTACACGTAAGTTTCTGAAACAAAAGTTAAAAGAAATATCCCTTACTCTTATTATAGTGTATAGTGATATTTTTAACTTACTTCTGTTCTGCTCTATTTTTAAAAATTCAAATTGCAAGCCACTAAACTGATTTCTTGACTCACTAATGGGCCCCCACCCACAATTTGAAAAACACTGCTCTATACTAGCGTTTCTCAAAGTGTAGATCTAAATCACCTGCGTCAGAATCATTGCGATTCTTATTCATAATGCAAATCCCTCAGGGCCTGGGTGGCTCAGTCCGCAAAGTATCATTCTCTTGATTTCTGCTCAGGTCATGATCTCAGGGTCCTGGGATGAGCCCCAAGTCTGGCTCCATGCTCAGTGGGGAATTTGCTAAGGATTTTTCTCCCTCCCCTCTGTCCCTCCCCCTGTTCGCCCACTCTCTCTCCAAAATAATAAATCAGTCTTTAAAAAATAAAATAAAGTGCAGATCCCTCAACCCCAAAACACACATGCAAAACTGTGAAATGATTTATGCAGGAGGTGATTAACTGAAACATTATTTGTAATAGCAAAAGACTAGAAACAAAAATGTCTGTCAGTGTGGGGTTGGTTGAATAAAGCCACAAGATGGCATATTATGTGTTCTGAATACTCCAAAAGATAGAGATGATTACTTCCTATGGAGTAGCTGATCCCAGGACATATTTTTAAGGTGGGGGGGGTGAAAGAAAGGGTGAAAAATTGTGTTTATAGGATGTTATTTTTTGCATAAGAAGGAGTAGACAAATACATACACATATGCTTATATTTTTAAAAAAGAAACCATAAAAAAATGAACCAAAAACTAACCAAATGGTTTCACTATGAGAGAGGGAGGGAATAGGATAGAGACAGAGAAGCAGGAAACAGAGACCTAAGCGAGACCTCTCTGTACCCTATATTAGAATTATGACTAGAACCACATGTTTTTTATAAAATATAAAAGTTAAGCAAAACTTTGTAGTCTTAATTTTGCTTTGGAAATACGAATAAGAATTCATGATTTTTTTCACTCTAAAAATATGTATGTACAAATTCTATTCAATGGAAAGATCTAGAAGCAATAAAAACCCAGTAACAATGATCACCTTGACACCTGGACTGTGGTTTCTAAGTACAATTTCCTACTAATAGGAGCCCAAGTTCCTTCAATGAATGTCTGATTCCAGATCTGCAGCAGGAAATAAAAAAGGAACCTAGGACATTAAAGAAGCAAGCTATTACTGACTGAAGATTTATGTCAGAAGGACACAGGAGCCAACCTGAAGGAGTTTCCACTGGCCTAATATGAGACAATCTGAGCATCAGAAAGAATGACTGCAACTGATTGATACATGCCAAATATATTTTCAAAACTCATGAGCTCATAATAGTATGGAAAAAAAGAAAATGTCATTGGTTATCATTGGAGAGTTCTAGGGTGCCAAGTCATTACTCTGGAAGTTGTTTACAAAGATAAAGAATGGGGACACCTGGGTGGCTTAGTTGGTTAGGCAGGTGCTTTCAGCCTGGGTCATGATCCTGGGGTCCTGGGATGGAGCCCCGCATCAGGTTCCCAGCTCAGCAGGGAGCCTTCTTCTCCCTCTGCCTGCTGTTCTCCCTGCTTGTGCTCACTCGCTCTTTCTCTCTCTGACAAATGAATAAATAAAATCTTAAAAAAAAAAGAATGAAGCATTTATCCTGCCATTCTTGTGTGAACTGTATTTTAGAATAACCAAACAGTAGATGTGGACAATTCTAGTTAATATAAAGGAAGAATTCCAGCTAATAAAAACAGAAAAAAAATGATAGAATTAGGAAGTCACCATTTTGCAAAGCCTAATGAAATAACGGACCTAGGCAGTGATGATCAGGGTATGCTAAAATTATTTGGTGAAATGTTGTTAGGAAATTTAGATAGGCTGACAACTTGTGAGCCCAACGGTCAGTGTTACTAACGCTGAGGGAACTAGACCTTATGTGCTTCCCTGATGGAAAATACACAGCACTACCTACAAGTATTCTTGTCAAATTAAAAATAAATCTGACTAAGCCTCTAGATTAGTAGCATCCATGAAGTTGGAGAAATAAGGGTTAGCAGAACAAGTCAAATAACACCATGATGAAGTAGTTCAAAATTCAAAATGTGGATCATTCCTCAGGACGAATGACCAAATTTCTTCAATAAAAAAGTGGTGTTAAAAAAAAAAAAAGAAGAAGGAACTGTTATAGATTGAAAAAAACATTAAAAATCAAATATAATGTGTAGACCTTGTTCGGTTCCTAATTCAAACAAGTAAAGTGTTATGGAAATTTGAATGGAAATCCAATGGAACAGAAATTTGAATATTAAATGATAGTAGGGAGAAATTATTCATTTTGTTAGGTTTGATAATGGTATTGCAGTTATGTTAAAAAAAAAAAGTCTTTATCTGTCAGCGATACATGCAGAAGTATTTCCAATTAAAATAATATTGTCTTGGGGCGCCTGGGTGGCTCAGTGGGTTAAAGCCTCTGCCTTCGGCTCAGGTCATGATCTCAGGGTCCTGGGATCAAGTCCCACATCGGGCTCTCTGCTCAACAGGGAGCCTGCTTTCCCCTCTCTCTCTGCCTGCCTCTGATCTCTCTCTGCCAAATAAATAAATAAAATCTTTAAAATAATAATAATATTATCTTTTTTGAAGACTCCTTAAATACCTAACACCACGTTAGAGATACAAGAAGCATTTGATAAACTTTCAAGAAATAGGTACAACACATGACTCCTGGTTGTCCATATATATGGGACACAATTCCTGCATGCTTACTTTGTTTCAGGGTTTTGTTTATACCCAAAGGCTTCCACTTCTGTTATGTCAAACTCTCTCACCTGGCCTTCATATTCCCTTGTCTCCCCATGGTATGTTCTCTGAAAAGAGGTATGCCTATAGGGACACAGGCTCTTACAAAAAAGTGAACAATATCCAGGCACTCAAATATCCAGAGACTGTAAAAATAAGCCTATAGATTAGGTCTTAGAAGCATTTATTAAATTTTAGCATTTGACTATTTTTCTTTCTGAAGGATAGATTTTAAAATGTTTTCCATTAATATTAATACATTATTTGTTGGACTTACCTTTTTTCTTACATAGGAGGAAATGCCTAACAGTGGACAGTATATCACAATAATCAATAAATGAATTTTATGTTATCTGATTTGTTTAAAATCAGATAACTTAAACAGGACTAGTTCTTTCTTTTTTTCTTTTTTTTAGTGCATCTGTCTATTTTTATTTTATTTTTAACTTCTTAATTTTTGTCATCTTCTTGGGCTCTAGTTTTTCAGTTTTATTCTTGGGGTAAAACTGACACATAACATTATATTAGCTTTAGGTATACAACATAATGATACAGTATTTGTATACATTGCAAAATGATCACCACAATAATTCTAGTTAACATCCATCACCATCTCTAAAAAAAACCAAAAACATCCATCACCATATTTGACTTACCTTAAAATCATTTATTGAGAACATAAATTCTGGGAACCATGGTATTTGGAAGAAGTAATAATGGCTGGATTTGAACAGCTGGACAGGGTGTCGTAAAATATATTCTGAAATTAAAATGCTATGTTAGACCTTATCCAAGGGGTATAAATTACTTAGTATTGAAAGAATTTTGTCTTAAGGCAATTTCACCTTTGAGATGAAAAAAGAATTCACAAGCAAGCCTTCTGTATATTTCTCTTTGGAACAATTTCTTTTTTTTTAATTAACATATAATGTACTATTTGTTTCAGGAGTACAGGTCTGTGATTCATCAGTCTTACACAATTCACAGCACTCACCATAGCACACACTCTCCCCAGTTTCCATCACGCTGCCACCCCTATCCCTCCACCCCCCTCCCCCCAGCAACCCTCAGTTTGTTTCCTGGGATTAAGAGTCTCTTATGGTTTGTCTCCCTCTCTGATTTCATCTTGTTTCATTTTTCCCTCCCTTCCCCTATGATCCTCTGCCTTCTCAAATTCCTCATATCAATGAGATCATATAATTGTCTTTCTCTGACTGACTTATTTCACTTAGCATAATAGCCTCTAGTTCCAGCCACGTCATTGCAAATGACAAGATTTCATTTCTTGATGGCTGCATAATATTCCACTGTATATATACCACATCTTCTTCCATCCAAGTACTAACCAGGCCCGACCCTGACCACATCTTCTTTATCCATTCATCTGTTAATGTATATCTGGGCTTTTTCTATAGTTGGCTATTGTGGACATTGCTGCTATAAACATTGGGGTGCATGTGCCCCTTCAGATCACTACATTTGTATCTTCGGAGTAAATACCCAGGTAAGGTAGATCTATTTTCATCTTTTTGAGGAACTCCATACTGTTTTCCAGAGTAGCTGCACCATCTTTGAAACAATTTCTATGTTCTTATATTTTATTATGGATATTTCAAGTATTTAGAAAATTTACAGCACTTTAAATAAAAAGAAAGTTTCATTTATGAAGTCTTGACTCAGAAAGGAACAGGAAACCTGAACGACATTGCCTTTTCTCCAAGGTTATTGTCAGTGACCTCACACTTTTCCTAGGGATATATGGGGAGGCAATTTTCTATTGTTTAAAAGACTTTCTTTACAGGCGGATTTGAATACCTTATTCATTTGGCCTCAACAAAAACTAAAGTGTTTCCTATAAGTTCATTCATGTATCTAGAAAATTCATTCATTCAAGGAATATTTGAATATCTACTGTGTGTGAAGGGATTTAGCAGTCAGCAAGACAGAAGAGGCTCCCATTAATGAGGAGCTTATACAATAAGTAATTGATACTTTAAAAGATCATTTTAGATAATAATAGCAATAATACCATAAAGAACATTAAAATAAGGTAATCTGATTGAGAGAGAGTGATGATTGGGTGTTGTGGAGGACCATTATTTTTTTAAAAAAAGATTTATTTATTTGACAGGGGGAGACATAGTGAGAGAGGGAACACAGGCAGGGGGAGTGGGAGAGGGAGAAGCAGGCTTCCCGCTGAGCAGAGCTTGATCCCAGGACCCCGAGATCATGACCTGAGCTGAAGGCAGATGCTTATCGACTGAGCCACCCAGGCGCCCCTGGAAGACTATTATTTAGCCGAGGTGATCAGAATAGGCTTTTCTGGGGATGAGATATGTGGACTAAGTCCTGAATGGTAAGAAGGAGTCGGCTCTGCAAAGATCTAGGAGGAAAATCCAGGAACAGAAAGTAGGTCCTGGGCTTGGCACATTTAAAAAGCAGAAAGGACGTCAGTGTGACTGGTGTGTAGTGAATGAGGAGGGAGAGGTGGTATGAGATGAGTCAGAGAGCACAGCAGAAACCCGGGCAGGGAAGGCCAGAAGAGATGGACTTTTAAGGGCTTTGGAAAGACACTGAGGGTTTGAACTGGAGAGCAACGTAATCACACACATTGAGTATGCGTACTTGTTTCTTGTGCACTGTATTTTGTAACTAACATGGTTAATGTTCACATGGTTCGAATTTTTAGAACTACAGTTCTCATATAAGTGGAGATAAGTTATGCTATACTTTTTGTAAAGTCATCATCGAACAAAATTTATTCAGCCCTGCATTAAGAGATAGCAATATAAGGGTTAAATATAGGCATATTACTTGAAGACCTTATATTAAGCTGACTAGGGTTGAACCTAGCCTGGATAAAACAATTCCAGAAATATTTCAAGAATCTTCTTGCTGAAATGACCAATTACAATTTGTCCTTTTAGCAGCATTACAAAAATGGCATTTACTCAAGAATCCCAATCAATGGAACAAGCATGTATCACTTTTGCCACTTAACGCAACAAAAAAAATAGAGTGAATTTCAGTTTGATATTTGAATCCTAAGAATCCATGCTGTCACCTCAACAGAAATAGGACAATTGGATCTATATCTAAAATTCAACTCCTGGCATGCCTGCATGGCTCAGTTGGTTAAGCATTTGCCTTAGGCTGAGGTCATGAGCCCAGAGTCCTGAGATTGAGCCATTCATCGAATTGGGCTCCTTGCTCAGCAGGAAGCATGTTTCTACTCCTTCTGCCGCTCCCCCTGCTTACCCTCTCTTGTTCACAATCAAATAAATAAATAAATAAAAATTTTTAAAAATAAAATAAAATCCAACTCTTACACTTATAATATACAATATTTATGCAGTCATGTTCCCAACATAAATTTTTTTTAAATTTGTTTTAAAGATTTTATTTATTTATTCATGAGAGACAGAATGAGAGGGGCAGAGGCAGAGGGAGAAGCAGGCTTCCCACGGAGAAGGGAGCCCAATGCGGGACTCAATCCTAGGATCCTGGGATCGTGACCTGAGCCAAAGGCAGACACTTAACTGACGAGCCACCCAGGTGCCCCAACATAAAATTTTTTGTTCCCTTGAGGGTTGCTGTGAGCCATAGCAGTACCTGAAACTCAGAAAACTTAGACAAGGGTAGTTAAAGAGGACAAGATTATAGTTTTTGCCAAAACCAAATAAAAATGTACCTAGTCATGATTCATTGGTCTTTAAACACTCTGAGGATTTTAAGAGTTCCTTTTATAGCAGAGGTTCTCAGACTATAGCCTATGTGGACTTCTGGGGATCCCTAAGACCCCTTTAAGCAATCTGGACAGTCAAAACTATTTCATTACAATCCTAAGACATTTTTATTTTTATTATTATTATTTTTTTTAATCCTAAGACATTTTTAGCTTTTTTCCTTTGGTTGACATTTGTGCTTATGGTACAAAAGCAATGGTAGATAAAGCCTTTGCTGCCTGAGCACAAATCAAAATAGTGTTACTAAACAATACTAGCAGTAGCAGTCACTGTCTTCTTCACCACCACACACTTGCAGCAAACAAATACATAAACACATAAAATTAAGTGCCAGTTTCACTTAGGAATGTCCTAGATAAAATAGCAAAAATTATTAATTTTAGTACATTTCAACCTTTGTGTACATGTCCTTGAACACTGAGATGAAACAGAACATACACATAAAGCAGTTCTGCTGAACACCCAAGAACAGTGGTTGTCTCAAGGAATAGCACTTCTGCAATCCTTTGAGTTGATTGGATGAATTAGCTGCATTTCTTATGGAATACCGTTTTTTTACTTGAAAGGATGACTAACAGATTACCATCAGTCAGACTCGACTATTTGACAGATAGTCTCTTGAAAATGAACAAAGTGAGCCTGTCACTTGGGGGAAAACAATCAACGGTATTTGTTGCCAACAACGAAATTCAAGCTTTCAAATAAAAATTAGAATTTTGGAGACATGTCTTTCTACTGTGAGGGTGACAGCCTTGCAATACTCCACAACTTTATGATGCAACTGGACCAATATTGATGAATGTGATTCTTTGATACAATATAATAAAATGTGTCAACTTATGGAAGATCTGTATATCTCAATGAACCAATATCTTCCAATGCATGATGATGCAAAATCACGCATGTGTAAAAAAATTCATTCAAAGTGCTAGAGCGACTAATGGATTTAAAGTAACAGAGTACAAAAAGTTCATTAATATGACATCAGATTCTACATTGTTACTAACCTTTAAGAAACCACCAATTTTTTAGTTTGGTGTAGTATTAAAGAAGAAAATCCACAGTTATCTGAAAAGGCTACTAAAATACTTCTCCCTTTTCCACCTACAAATCTGTGTGAGGCCAGATTTCTTCATACACTTCAATCCAAACAACATATTTTAACAGACTGAATGCAGAAGCAGATCTGAGAATCCAGCTGTCTTATATTAAGCCAAAAATTAAATAGGTTTGCAAAAATGTAAAACAGTGATAATCTTCTCACTAAAATTTTGTTTGGGAAGATGTAGCTAGTTTTCATTAAAATGTTAATCATGTTAACAGATTCTGAATTTATTATTTTTAATGAATTAATATATAATTTTTAATTTCTCATTTTTAATGTTTAATACAGTAAATATTTTTATATATATCCTATTTAAACAAAAGCTCAATGGGTCTTTAATAATTTTTAAGAGTTTCAAGGAGTCCTGAAACTCAAAATTTGAGAACTATGACTTTAAAGAAGGCTGTCATTCCTGATAGCCTAAGCAGTCAGGCAAGAGCAGAATTTTATTTCTAGGTTGTCAAGATTCATTATTGTCAAAGTAATGTTACTATATTTTTTCCCTTTATCCTTCTTGAAGTGAGCAGTACACAATTCTCTAAAAACATAAAATAAAATTATACAAGCAAATATGAAGCTACAATTTCTCAAACTCTTGTAGAATATTTAAAGCCGAGGTATCTGACATGGTCATATGCTAATATCATATTTTAGTCATTTAATTCAAAAAATACTATGTTATTCAAATTTTGCTGTTTTTAATCCAAAGTGTCAGTGACAACAGTGAGTCGTCACATGAGCAAAAATGTTTTAATTAAAATTTATACTCACCTGTAAATACATTTGGGTGAGGGAAGTTAATAACAATAAGCTTCATCACCATTTCGGGATAACAAATGGCAATTAGCCAAGCAATCATTCCCCCCCAGTCATGGCCAATAAGAACACATTTACTATACCCTGTAATGGAGAAAAAAAATGTTGATGTCATTGAAAGTGGATGCATCATTACCTCACATAAAATGGGTACATTTCTGAAACTAATCTTCCCATAATCCAACTCTAATTATGCACTTTATGAAGATACTGCGTTTGGTGTTTCCAAAACCTGTATGTCCGAATCACCTAAGTAGCTTTTTAGAAAATTTAGATGTCCAGCCTCCATTCTAGAACTATGATTCAGAATCTCTCCTGGGAATCTATATATATATATTTTTAAATCTGAAATAGCTAGCTCAGCTCTTGTTCCACGAGCCTGAATTTAGAAAGCCATGGTAAAGATTATACATAATTAGGTCATAAGCAAGATTATATTATTGATTTGCCTAGAAAATTGCATGAAGACAAATTTAGGCCAACTCTGACTGAATTATCACAGAAGAGGAATGAAATATGGCTGACGGCAATCAATGTCTTTGAGTCTATTTTATTGTAATCAGACTAAATGACAACATTGCCTTGATACCCCCAGGCCTTATCCATTTTTTTCTCCTCTTAGAATATTGGCCTGATCTATGCTCTTTTTTTTAAAAAAATTTTATTTATTTATTTGACAGAGCAAGAGAGATCACAAGTAGGCAGAGAGGTAGGCAGAGGGGGGGAAGAGGAAGCAGGCTCCCCGCTGAACAGAGAGTCTGATGTGGGGCTCCATCCCAGGACCTTGAGATCATGACCTGAGCCGAAGGCAGAGGCTTTAACCCACTGAGCCACCCAGGCGCCCCTGATCTATGCTCTCTTTAGATTACTGTAGAAAAGGCCTTTAATTTGATTTCATGGGTTTCTTACAATATTAGCTCCATTAACATATTCATGGTAGCAGCTGGATTTCAGTCAAAAAAGATGTAGTGGATTCGATTATTGTTAGAAAAATATTTACTCCTCCCCTCTCTTCACTGCCATAAAAGGAGTATATGTTGCTACCCTTTTGATGTTAGACTTAGCCATGTCATTTGCTTTGGTCAGATGGTGGGAGTATGACTTGACTTTGGACTCAGCCATATGACTTGCTTTGAGCAATGTGCTGCAAGAAGAAACTTGAAATATGCTTCTGCATCTGTGCTCACCCTCTTGCCATTTCTGTCATTTCAAGGAGAAGAGGAAAAGCTACCTGGATTCCCACCCAGCTCAGAGGGAGAAGTCAGTCCCAGCAGGACTTGTAAGCTGAGGCAAAGACCCAGTGGTCCAGCCTACACTTGACCTTCACACCTACTTTTATGTGCTACTGAGATTGGCATGTTTGTTACACAATAATATTGTGACACTAGCTGATCAACATAAGAAAGATAATGCAGGGCACCTGGGTAGCTCATTCAGTTAAGCGTCTGCCTTTGGCTCAGGCCATGATCTCAGAGTCCTGAGATCAAGCCCCACATTGGGCACCCTGCTCATTGGGGAGTCTGCTTCTCCCTCTCCCTCTGTACCTCCTCCTGCTTGTAAGCTCTCTCTCTCTCTCTCTCTCTCAAATAAATACATTAAAATCTTAAAAAAAAAAAAAAAGATTGTGCGAGTGCTTCTGCACCTTATAACATTTTTTTAAAGATTTTATTTATTTATTTGACAGAGAGAGATCACAAATAGACAGAGAGGCAGGCAGAGAGTGAGGGGGAAGCAGGCTCCCTGCTGAGCAGAGAGCCTGATGTGGGGCTCGATCCCAGGACCCTGATCATGACCTGAGAGGAAGGCAGAGGCTTTAACCCACTGAGTCACTCAGGCGCCCTGTCTTATAACATTTTTAAAGGATTATTTAGATATGGATTCTGAAGAAATAAATTTTCTGAGTACAAGAGTCAAATTTCCAATAATTAGTTCTGAAAATAATAAATTGCATACATTAGAAATACTTTTAAAAAGAAATTTTCAAAGTCATTCTTGGCTGGCGGACTGAATCATCATTCTGGATGCATTATTTTCCATTTCTTCTATAAATATTCTCAGCTGTACACCCAAAACCGTGGTGACAGGATCCAGACAATAGCTCAGGTAAATGGAAAACGCCTCCTCCCAAGAAATGAGGTTTCCAATTCACCATTTGTTGAATGTTAGTCCCTTAAAAGGGACTATACTATTTTTTAAAGTTGACCTACCTAAAGAGTCTAAAATATCCTTTATATCTGTAATTAGACAGTCCAATTTATAATTCTCTCGATGAATGGGAGCATCTGTTTCTCCATAGCCTCTCAGATCAAGCGCCACAACTCGATATTCACTTTTAAATTCCCGTAGTTGGTGACGCCAAGAATACCTGCAGGAAATAAGAAACATTAAAAATACCACAGTAGCAAATACAGAGAGTAATATTACAGCTTTTCTAAGTGGACTACTCTAAGAAACTGTCTATTTTAAGAAAGGTTATCTACCCATCTGTGAGCCAGAGGAAGAGATATGTTTCAGAAGGGATCACTGAAGTTCTTTATAAAAATTTATTGTCATTTTTTTTTACCAGGTCCAGTGGGGTATAACAGATGGCCAGTATTTACAGAAAGTACAAAACATCAGATACTAAAACCAATATACTTCTATATGTACTTAAGAAATCAATTTTTGAGGCCTCCTTAAATAATGCTCACAGCTATCAGGGAATCTGTACTTAAATATGCTTCTGTGGAGAAGATCCTGAATGAGTACAAGCATATGTGATATTAAAAACATTTAAGGGGTGCCTGGGTGGCACAGTCAGCTGTGTCCAGCTCTTGGTTTCAGCTCAGGTCAGGATCTTAGGGTCATGAGATCTTGGCCTGCATCGGGCTTGCAGTCAGCACGGAGTCTGCTTGAGACTCTCTCTCTTTCTCCCTATGCCCCTCCTGCTTGTGCTCACTCTCTCTCAAATAAATAAATAAATCTTCAAAAAAACCCAAAAAAACCCACACACTTAACAGTCAAAATGGCACCAGCATTAACTGACCAATTAGAATGGCCAGCATTGGGGTGCCTGGATGGCTAGTGGGTTAGGTTTCTGACTTTGGCTACAGTCATGATCTCAGGGGCCTGGGATCAAGCTCGGCGTTGGGCTACCTACTCAGTGGGAATCCACCTCTCCCTCTCCCTCATGCCCCTCCCACCGTGGCTTGTGCTCTCTCTCTTTCTCTCTCTCTCTCTC
>CM053606.1:67021596-67037656 GCA_028646535.1 Procyon lotor | reverse complement strand
CAGATTTGAAAATGCTAATAAAAAGTATGTTTCTTAGTGAAGTCTTTAGGTTGCAACAAATGAAGCAATGTGTTTCCTCGAAGACACTCATCTGTCAACACATGTGATATTATTTTCTCATGAGCCTTACTTAAAAATTTCAATTGATTTTTCTTATGCCTTTGTAACTGGAGCCTGACTCTTCCCTCTTCAGAGATTACCTCATGCCTAATCAATAAAGTTCTGCAGATTTAACCTTTTAAATATTTATTTAATCACTTTTCCTGTCCATCCCTACTATCATTACCTTAATTCAGGCCTCCATTAACGCGGCAACCTATCGACTGGTCTGTATGCATTTCATTCCCCTCAGCGCTGTCTTCCACAAAATCAGACTGAGGTCGCAAAAAACACAAACTCCGTCATGTCATTTCGCTGCTTAATGTCTTTTCCTGAATCCCTACTACAGGCATGTTCTCAGATATATTGCAGATTGGGTTTCAGACCACCACAAGAAAGCAAATATCACGATAAAGCAAGTATAAAATGTATGTTTACATTGTAGTCTATTAAGTGTGTAATATAGCATTACGTCTAAAAACAATGCATATATCTGAATTTAAAAAGTATTGTTTGATGAATCACAGACCTGTACCCCTGAATCAAATAATACATTATATGTTAAAAATAAATACATAAATAAGCTCATATTAAAAAGTTCAAAAAAATTTGAAGAGTATTGCTTGTATAGAACTGTTGAATCACTATGTTGTACATGTAAAACTAATATAGCACTGTATGTTAACTACAGTACAATTAAAACTAAAAACATAATGAAATCAGAAAAAGAAAAAAAGTATTGCTAAAAAATTGTTAACCACCATCTAAACTTTCAGCGAGTTGTAATGTTTTTGGTGGTGGAGGGTCTTGCCTCCATGTCGATGGCCGCTGACTGACCCGGGTGTTGCTAGAGGCTGTGGTGGCTGTGACAGTTTCTGGAAATAAGACAGCAGTGAAGTCTGCTGCACTGATTGACTCTTCCTTTCACAAACGATTTCTCTGTAGCATGTGATGCTCTTTGATAGTGTTTTACTTACAATAGAACTTCTTTCACAATTGGAGTCTGTCCTCTCAAACCCCGCCGCTCCTTTATCAACTAAGTGTATGTCAAATTCTAAATCCTCTGTTGTCATTTCAACCGTCTTCACAGCATCTTCTCCAGGAGTAGCTTCTGGCTCAGGAAACCACTGTCTTTGCTCATTTGTAAGAAGCAGCCCTGAGCAGGGTCCTGGGATCGAGCCCTGCATGTGGCTCTCTGCTCAGCAGGGAGCCTGCTTCCCCTTCTCTCTGCCTACTTGTGATCTCTCTCCTCTCTGTCAAATAAATAAATAAATAAATAGCCCCTCATCTGTGAAGTTTCGATCAGGAGATCGCAGCCGTCCAGTCACATGATCAGGCTCCCCTGCTGCTTCTAGTCCTCTCGCTGTTTCCACCACATCTGCTGTTCCTGCCTCCACTGGAGTCCTGAGCCCTCCGAGTCACCCATGAGGCTGGGATCAGCTTCTTCCAGACTCCTGTTCATGTTGATATTGTGACCTCTTCCCATGGATCACAAATGTTCTCAATGGCATCTAGAACAGTGAATCCTTTCCAGAAGGTTTTCAATTTACCTTGCCCCCAGATCCATCAGAGAAACACCATGGCACCATGGCAGCTACAACCTTATGAAATGTATTTCTTAAATAATAAGACTCAAGGAGTAGAAATCACGCCTTGATCCACGGGCTGCAGGATGGATGCTGTGTTAGCAGGCGTGAGAACAACATAAATCCCATTGTCCAGCTCCCTCAGAGATCCTGGGTGACCAGGCACATCGTCAATGAGCAGTCATATTTTGAAAGAAATCTTTTTTTTTTTTTCTGAACAGTAGGTCTCAACAGTGGGTTTAAAATATTCAGCAAACCATGTTGTAAACAGATGTGCTGTCATCCAGGCTTTGTTGTTCCATTTATAGAAAACAGGCAGAATGAATTTAGCATAATTCCTAAGGGCTCTAGAGTTTTCAGAATAATCAGTGATCACTGCTTTAGCTTCGAGTGACCGGCTGTATGAACCTCTAACAAGATTGTCAGCCTGTCCTTTGCAACTTTGAGGCCAGGCATTAACTTCTCTCTAGCTAAGAAAGTCCTAGAAAGCATCTTCCTCCAATAGAAGGCTGTTTCATCTACACTGAAAATGTACTGTTTATCGTTGCCACCTTTGTGAAGGATCTGAGCCACATCTTCCGCATGGCTTGTTGCGGCCTCTACACGGGCACTTCGCTTCCCCTTGTGCTTGTCTGTTATGGAGATGACTTCTTATCGCAAACCTCATGAACCCACCTCTGTTAGCTTCCAACCTCTCTCCTTTTCTCCTTTCAGCTTTCTCACCTCTCGGAGCCTTCACGGAATTGAAGAGAGTTAGGGCCTATCTCTGAATTAGGCTCTGGCTTAAGGGAATGTTGTGGCTGGTTTGATCTTCTATCCAGACCACTGACACTTTCACCATATCAAGAATAAGGCTGTTTCACTTTCTTATCATTTGTGTGTTCACTGGAGTAGCACTTCCAATTTCCTTTAAGAAGTTTTTCACAGCAGGGATGCATGGGTGGCTCAGTCGGTTAAGCATCTGCCTTTGGCTCAGGTCATGATCCCAGGGTCCTGGGATCAAGCCCCGCATCAGGCTCTTTGCTTAGCAGAGTACCTGCTTCTCCCTCTCCCTGCCGCTTGGCCTACTTGTGCTCTGTCTCTATCTCTCTGTCAAATAAATACATAAAATCTTTAAAAAAAAAAAAAAAAGAACTTTCTCATAGCATTCACAACCTGGCTAACTGGTGGGAGAGGCCTCGCTTTCAGCCTGTCTTGGCTTTTGACATGCCTTCCTCACTAAGCTCAATCATTTCTGGGTTTTGATTTAAAGTGAGAAATACGGGACTCCTCATTTCACTTGCACATTTAGAGGCCACTGTAGGGTTATTAACTGGCCTACTTTCACTGTTGTGTGTCTCAGGGAACAGAGAGAGCCGAGGGCAGGGAGAGAGATGGGGGAAAGGGCTATTGGTGGAGCAGTCAGAATACACAGCAGGCACCCATCCTTAAGGTCATCATCTCATGTAGGTGTGGTGTATGGCACCCCAAGACAATTACAGTAGTAACATCAAAGATCACTGAGCGCAGATCACCATAACAAGTGTAATAATAATAAAGAGTTTGAAATATTGCAAGAATTACCAAAATGTGATACAGACACAAACAAGAAAATGCTGTTGGAAAAATGACTCCAACAGCCTTGCTCTACTCAGGGTTGCCAAACCTCCAATTTGTGAAAAAAAAAAAATTTTTTTTTAATTTACAAAATAAAAAACAAAAAACAAAAAACTAAAAACCGCAGTACCTGTGAAACACAACCAAACAAGGTCTACCTGTACTCATAACATGCAGCCCAAGCTCGTCACTGTGGCAGACAGAACCTGAAAGATTTGACTAAGGCCCAATCTCCCAGCCTGATTACTTTACACTCTTTGTCACTTGCTATATGATCAAAAGAGCTGGCAGTTATATCATTCTTAGTACATGCCAGGCACCATTCTAAGTGTTTCACATATAGTAATGTTGATCTGCAAAACAAAACTGTGAAGTAGATATTATTATTATCCCCACAGTAGGCCTAAAAAATCCAGAAGCACAGAAAGGTTAATTGCCTTGCCAAAGGCCACAGAATTAGCAAAGAGCAGAGCGAGGATTCACACCCAAGTAGTCTGTCCTGGGTCCCAGGCATACTGCCCCTGCAGTGGGAGGCCCCCTGAAGCCATCCAACGGCAGTATTGCTTTGGACTGTTCCTCTGATGTCCTCTGTCTGCAATGACACTGTTCTCCGCCATTTTCCTGCTCCCTCTAACCCATGCCCTTCCCCTTCACTGAACTCCTCACGAGGAACATCTCCACTTCCAGGAGAACCCTTGGGCCCCCACCTTTGTCGGTAGGTTGGGTGGGACCCTTCTTACTCTCCGCCTTGCGCATACACTCTACAGGGGACGGGGCATGAGCTTTATGAGGATCGGCTGTGTCTGGTGCTTCCACTCGATTGGGAGCTCCTTCAGCCACCTGGAAGAATATTTAGACTGTGTAGGTGCTCAGTAAAAATGTGTTGCCTAAGTGAAACAAACAAGTGGAAGGACTGAGTCTTGACAGTGTGAAGAGGACCAGCTGCTCAATAAAACTCTGCCCCAGTTCAAACCACGAGGCAAGGATGACTAAAGTCCCCAAGTTCCTGTTGGGGAATTTATAGTCAATGTCTGTGAAGTTTGACTCAAAGGAATGTGTAGAATCCTGCAATATTTTACCTTTAAAATTGCATTAGAGATTATGCAAACATAATACCTGCATATTTCATTCTCGTATTAATAATTTAAATTGCCTTACAAATAAATTCAACTATTGCTGTCATCCATGAGAAGAGCCAAACAATATCTTCAGCATTTCTAAGAAATAGGGCAGCTGCTATTTTAATAAATTGCAAAACAATCTTAAATGTAACCTTCCCAGAATTCACAAAGCATATTTGATTCACTTCAGAGACAGACTGATGGGCATTTCATTCATATGATAGTAAACAAAATTGAGCCCCTCGACACAGAAATGAAACATATTACAAAATCAGTAACTCAGGGGTGCCCGACTCGCTCAGTCTGTACAGGGTGGGACACTTGATGTCAGGGTCACAGGTTCAAACCCCACGTTGGGCACAGAGCCTGCTTAAAAAAAATCAGTAACACCTAAAAATATTACAAAGAAACACAGCTAGCTATTTTCATCCACACTTTTTTTTTTCTGGTACCTTTAGGTAATAACAGAAGATACTTCTAAAAAAGCAACCCCCTTCCTAGTGATTACTCCTGACATAAGAGGGCTTCTGATTTACCAGGATAGGCACATTCAGATGTAGAATATCCTTTTCCCCTTCACGGGAGAGAAAAGGCCATAGTCATCAGGCTCGGGGCTCAGCTGTGTGTACCAAGAGCCCTCCCTTGCCTCAGCACTTGAGTAATGACGAATGCATTCCATACAGCTGGTGATGAAGACAACTCAAAGAAACTGCCTGCATCAGCTCCAAATATTTTTAAAAGCGATGCAAATTGAGGTGGAGAGAGAGTGGGAGAAAAACCATCTCCTGACAAACAACTTTATTTTGGGATAATTTAGCTAACAGTCTCAGAGATGCAGATCTTGTTTGATGTTTCCTTTAGATTTTAAGAAAGAAGACCCAGAATTTTTATTGTTTCCATGTAACATCTAATATTAAATGTCATCAATTCTCAACAGCTATTCTTAGGTAATGATGATAACTGCAAATAGTATATTGCATGTGTATAGTGCTTTTCTGTTTAAAATCATTTTCACACACATCGCCAATTTATGATTATTTCGTTTTCATAGCATCAAATGTTCTGACCTACTTGATCTACAGATAAGCTTATAGTTTCATATGTATTTAAGCAAAACTTGATTAATAGAAGAATAATATTTATACTCATAATGTAAATTTAAATTGGTTTGAAGTGTCAGACAGAGTTTCTTGCTTTGTTGTTTTTGGCTTTTAAAGAAGATAAGAATGCAAGACAAGGGGTTTTTGAAAAAAAAGAGGAAAGCCAAGAGAGAGACTTGAAGTGGCTTAATCAAAACAGCTTTGTCCTAAACTCTGAATTTATTTAATCTTTTCCTGAATGGAGCACCTGAATGGAATTGACTAGATTCCTAATAGGTAATAGTGGCGGTCTGGCCGAAGGAAAGACAAAGACTCAACACAGAGGTCTTGATTTAGGGTATGACATAGCCAAACAAAGGGTCCTGATTATCAGCAATCTCCACGTAGTTGCTTTTGGACTTTCCCTGAACAACTGGGTAGCTTTCGGATTAAGGGCCAGCAAAGCTTAGTAAATTCAATATGCTGTTTGAATAACTGAGCTATGGGGAGTTCATTGTAATCTTTTTCTTTCTTTCTTTCTTTCTTTCTTTCTTTCTTTCTTTCTTTCTTTCTTTCTTTCTTTCTTTCTTTCTTTCTTTTTCTTTCTCTTTCTTTCTTTCTTCCTTTCTTTCTTCCTTTCTTCCTTTCTTGCCTTCCTGCCTTCTTCCTTCCTGCCTTCTTTCCTTCCTTCCTTCCTTCCTTCCTTCCTTCCTTCCTTCCTTCCTTCCCATAGCAAGAGAGTTCCCAGAGTAACACATCCAAGACTTAACTTTGCCAGAGCAAATGAGACCAATGTCCAGGGACCAGTGCTGGGCCTCTCCCAGGCTGCCCTGTCTACTGAAGATTAGAGGACATGTACAAGAATCACCAGGCATTTCTGTTTTGCAAAGGGGGTCTTATGAAGGGTAAATAATAGGACAATGCTGGGAAAAGTGTACAAAAGCATCATTCTGAAATACGACAGACAGCATCAACTGTCCTCTACCAAAAGGATATCATTGCTACTTGCTGTTTCTTTGAAACAATTACCAAGTTGCTGAAGAAGTTGCAGGTTTATGTTTATCTTCATGGTAGACTGTTCACACGTAAAGAAAGTGAAGTTCCCGGAGAGAAAAGAGCATGGACAAATACTGGGGTTGGTATGAGGTGGAGAGACAGAATAGCTTTTAAGTCTTTTCTTTCTAAAAAGTTAAATATCAACCACCCCCCCCAACAGATCACGAATTTTATTTAAAACAACGATCCAAAATGTTAGAGGGAGGTGTTCTTGCGTGGTTAGCTAACTTTTAACACCCTCTTGAATGTTTCTATAAGGCATGAAGTTTGAAGGGTGAAAAGCTCTGCCTGATGTCCGATGATTATCATTCCTACATCCCAAGGACAAGCAGGAGAGGTCAGTTCCAAAGCTCAAAGATGGGGTATGCCTTACATTCTGACCCTGCCAATTTCAGAAGGGTAGCGATGAGGTTTAAATGAGATGCAATTAAAACACTTAGAAGAGCGCCTGGCACATAGTAAATGGTCCATAAATGTTAACAAGCAGCAGCAGCAGCAGGGTCAGGAAATTCTTTTTGTACAGGTCTTGGACGATGGCCTGTCTCCAAATGTCTTCATTACTCTCGCTCTTCAAACTAGAATTGCGCTATTACCTAGACTTCACCTCCTCTAGAGTTTTAAAGATTTTGTATCATCCAAAGTCCTGATTTAAAATGTAGCTAGCTCTCCAACAGGAATGATCTCAGTGCACTTTAGTTAATAGTTTCTCGGGGAGAGGGGCCCTATTAATAAATGCCTGGCGGATGCTAGCGCTGGCGCACGGCTCTCCGCACTGGGTGACAGGGAATGTAAGGAAGAAAATGAACATTTGCTGAGTATTCACTGGGACTCTGTGAAAGGCCTTCTGCGTTTTTTGACTCTCTTTATCTTCCCAACAACTCCGCAAGATTATTGCAGATGATTGTGCGGGATCCTGCAGAGTAAGTGATTAAGCCAGAATTCACCGCCTATGTTACTTTATGCAGATTTGACTAATGCTTCCAACTTAGAGTTTATTGTGAGCCAATCATGTCGAACATGCCACTAAACGAGTCTACGTACATATGCTTGAGTTGCACTGGGCTGTTTACCACCTAATTAAGTTGTCTCCAGATGGAAGCACAGATAAAAGTTTAACATGAAAACGACTTATGTTTATTCATGTAGGCGACTACAGAGGGGAGACAAATCTTCCTGAGGGGGAAAGTCTCAGAAAAAAGACATATATAGGTTTTTTTGCTCCGGAAAAATGATGAGGTATATGGGGTTTTGCCACACTCCATTCTTTTCTTCAATACCCAATACTTCCTCATGCACTAGCATTCTCAATGTATGTAACGAAGTCTCTTTCACTGATAATGTATTAACTAAAGTGTATTAGGGTCAGATCTCTTTGAGAGCTGGACGCATTTTAAATCAGGACTTTGGACAACACAGAATCTTTAAAACTGTGAAGGAGGTGCACAATATGTAATGGTGAAATTCTAGGTGTTAAGAGTGCTAATAAGGGAAAAATGTTGGTGACAGGGCATCAACCCAGACCTTTCAAACGATACAACGTATTCTGCCTTTCAGTTGGCTCAGAGGATATGATTATTTTTCATCCATTTCTTCACATTTAGTTCATGAACTGTTTCGAGATCACAGCCCTGTTATCAAAAAGCCTGGTTGTCTTTTTACCACCATATGTAGCATCTTTTAAAAAGATACTCATTTTTTTTAAAGTTTAATCATATGTTGTCTTCATCTGTACTTACTTGGCTCTGTGAGGTTCAAAGGAGAACAGAACATTTTCTCCTAGGTAATTAGCAACTATATATTTTTGGCTATAGGTTTCTTCCTAATGTGAAATATTTAGGTCCTTAATTTATCCTGCATTCATATGAGCCTGGTGTCACATGCACAGGAAATAGTTCATCTTCAGTTTCCAAGAGTCCTCTTCTTTCTCCACCTTTCTCTCACCTGAGGCTTCTCACAGACCTTCCAGATAATAGGCAGTATTATCTATACCTTTGATTTCTTCAGTCTCCTTTCCCTGCCCATTGTGGCATATGGTCCACAGTAGATACTATAAAAACTGTTTTGTAACTAGTTCAGAAATTTGAAACACTAAATATTACTTCTTTTAATTGTTCACAGAAAAAGAAAGAGAGGAAGGATGGAAGGAAGAAGGAAGACAGGGAGGGAACGGTGGGAGGGAGGGAGGGAGAAAGGAGGGAAAGAAGGAAGAAAATTAGGCTGGTACCATGCACATTTCTTTAGAATAGAAGGAAAACCAGCCCTGTGATTCGGGAGCATTCAGGAAGGATAACTAGGTAAGAGACCATAACGTAAGGTCGATTAAAAGTCATAATAAGAAAATGACACTGTGATTAGCCAAGTCCTTAATGCAAAGGAAAAAGTTGGTTGGTAAGTTTACCAGAATTCTGGAAATCCATGAAGCAGCAGCATAAGTGGTTTGCCTCTTTCACCAGCAGCAACATAATGAAATCTTAACCCCGAATCCTGCAGTACAAAATAGAGGGCATGGGATTTTAGTGATGTTTTCCCAAATGTTGTGTATTTAGTATTTCCATTTCATTAAAGAAAAAGCTCACTTGCATTCTTTTTAATATCAAGAAATAAAATAAATATTATTAAATTTCAAAAAGAAAAAAACTCCATGATATATTAATAGAGTGAATTAGATTTACTTTTGTTGACACTCCCCTTTATAGCACCTTCCCTTCTTATTCTACTTACAAGGTCAATTTATATGTTACAAGCTTCTGGGACAATGTCAAAATTTGTGACTTTCATCTTACTGATGTGTCACATTTCATCTCATTCAAATTCCACAGGACATGTAAATAATTCTGATCTGAATTTATATTCCTGCCATGTTTACCTCCTAGTCATGTACTTTTCTCAGCTTGCCCGTCAAGAGCTGTGCCATCAGTTATATAATTCACACCTCCTTTCCTTATTTTTAGTTCTCTCCTTCCCACATTATTATTTTAAGTTGAGAGTTGCATGTACAGCTCTCCTTGCTTCCTGCTCCTCGTGTCATGTCAATGTATTTCTAACAGCAGAATTCTCTGAGTGCTCAAGACTTCTCTCTGCATGTGGGAGACAAGGCTGCCCAAGGAAAATAAAAGGCATGGGGGTGAGACAGGAAGACAGCAAATACAAAGCAAACTGAAAAGAAGAAAATGGAGGGAAAAAAGCAAGAAAGGAAAACAAATTTCAGAAAGAAGTGAAGAAAGAAAGAAACCAAGAACCAAGAGAGGAGCACAGAGACTGAGTTTTATATCAGATAACCCAAGCAAGAGATGTGAGAAAATCTTAAAAGGTCGTTTAATTCAACCCCATCATTTTTACAGATTTGGAAACTAAAGTCCAAAGATATTAACATGAATCATAAAGGTGATTGGGAGCAGGGCTGTGACCAGACCCTATTTTGTCCCACCTTACAGGACAATGTTCTTTCCACTCCATGGTTATGTCTCTGGGGAAACCCTTTAGGTGACCAGACTAGGAAGAAAAGCATTATGAGGAATTCCAGAGGACTCTTTTTCACTGCTTCTCCTCCTCAAGTTGGACCAAGATAACAAATCTGCCTTTGCCCTTGACTGCAGAATGCCTTTCTAGAAGTTCGCTACCTTCTTTTATTGGTGATGAGTCTTGGCCACTTGACTGGATTTAGTGAACAAATATTTTGTTGCACTTACTATGTACTAGGCACTGTTCTACGTTTTTGTTTATTTGGGGTTTTGTTTGTTTGTTTTACAAGTATCAATTCATTTCATCCTCATACCTACCCCAGGCTGAATAAGGGAAAGAAAAATGTGCCCTTGGTCTTTTGAACCCTAGCAGCTGGACAATCTAGCTCCTAATAGGAATCCTGCACTTGGTGATATAAATATCCCCTCCTGTGAGGCTAGTTTGAAAGGCCTGTGAGTCAGACCGCAGGGGGCATCCAGAAGGGCCATATCCCTTCACCACCTGGAGTCTCAGGAAATGGACTATCTGTGGGCTGCCAGGAGGCTTGGGACAAGCATGAACAGTTCCAGTCTGAAGGCACGGTTGACATTTACTTTGTATTCCATCCCTTTGGTCTCTGACTTCATAAGTCTGCTTCTTTGCTCACAAACATACACCATTTATTTATTGTTCCATGCTGGTTAGGTCATCTGTGAATGCTCCACTCTGCTACTCCGAATAAAGTCATATTCCCTTATTCTATTTACTCTTTCAATCTATAAAATTTGGGCAAGGACAGCCTCATGAGACAGTAGGGCACGACCAGGAACAATTCCCTGCAGCTGATCTGAGCTCTAAAGGGCAAAAAGGTGACAGGAGCCAGCCTTCCCTGACAGAGAGCAGAATTATTTTGGGTTGTTGTGGTGGAGCAGGAGGGGACAGTGATATATCTAGGACCCTGAGGAGAGAACCTCCTCATAACCTATTCTCTCTGTCTCTCTCTCACACACGCACACACACAGACACGGTCCCGACCCCTCTCCCGCCACACCTCGCCCCCCTTGCCATGCCTCCCCCTGGCATCTTCCCTGTCCCCGCCGCGCGCTCGTGCGAGCCCCGGGAACACTAGGGGACGCTGGGCGTCACGGAACGAGCAGCCCAGCGCGCTCTGCTCTCACTGCCGTCACGTTCCCTCCCGATCCCGCCGGGCCCGCGCCGGCCTTCACCTTGATCCGCACGTAGCAGTGGGTACCCAAAGAGGGGTCGTTCAAACACGCGGGAGGGTGTTCCCGGGCGACCCTCCGGAAGGTCTGCGCGGGTCCCTTGCCGATGCTCCACAAAAGTTTGAGCAGGTAGACGGAGGCGCAGAGCCCGCAGTAGCAGTAGACCAGGGACCAGAAGAGCAGGGACCGGATCGTGACCGTCAGGCGGAGCAGGCGATCCCGCAGCCTCGCCATCGGGCGGGGCCGGCGGCGGGGCCCGCTGCCCCTCGGGGACGCGGGAGCAGCGGCGCTCGCTCGCGCTCCGGAGCGAGACAGCCAGAGCGGCGGCGCGCCAGGCCCGCCAGCCGGTCCGCGGGAGCCGACTCCGCGCGCGCCTCCCCGCGGGCCCCCGGGGCGGCTGCGCTCGGCCGGCGTCCCGTGGCCCAGCCGCGGGCTCCCGCACTCGCGGTGCGCGCTCCGGGGCCGCGGCGCCCAGCCCGGGAGCGCTGCCCGGCAGACCCCCTGCGCGGCGGGTTCCGCCCCGGGCTGGGCGAGGCTGCGGACCGGCCTCCCTCCGCGGAGTGAGATCCCAGTTCTAAACTGCTCGACTGCGGGGAACGTGAAAGAGACTTTCCCAAATCACCCTGGGAACCGCAGAAGGAAGCGCCGCTCTTACTTTGACCCGTGTTCAAGTCCTCTCCCTGCCCAGTTAACTGTTGGAATTTCATTAGGCCTGTTTCTGGATCATGGAATTATGGGGCGCAGGGAAGGGAGGCAGTGAACGGGTTTCACATTATATGACAGATATTATTACTTTATTCATTCCTAACATTCTTCTGACGGTGTTGATACTCTCCAAGGTTCGAGTCCTTATCAGCCCAGCCAGGCCTCTCTGGTTCTAAAGGCAAGCCCCTGGAAAGCCCTGGTCTGTTTTCTAAGTTTTTCCTTTGCAAGACTCTTATATAAATGGAATCATATAATATGTAACCTTTTATTTTTGGCTTCTTTTCATTTAGCGAAATGCATCTGAGATTCAGCTGTGCTGTTACGTATATTGTTTCTTTTTTTTATTGCTTGTTAGTTTTCATTGAATGGATGTGTCAGTTCCCAAGTTAAAGGACATTTGAGTATTTTCCGATTTTCTGGTTATGAATAAGGCCACTATAAACACTCGTGTGAAGTTTTTGTGTGAACGAAAGTTTTCCCTTTACCTGGGTAGGTGCTCAGAAGTGGGATCGTTGGGCCAGGTGGCAAGTTTGCACTTAACTTCATGAGAAACTGCCAAACTAGCTTCCAAAATGGCTGTACAATTTGAACTCATACCGGCTAGGTGTGAGAGTTATGGTTAGGTTAGATTCTTGCAAGAACTCAGTATTGTCAAAAAAATCTTTTTAATTTTGGCAATTCTAAGAGGTGTGTAGTATCTCACTGAGATTTTAATTTGCATTTTTCTAGTGACTAATAACGTGTGGGCATCTTTATGTCCTTGAATGCCATCAAATACATTCTTTGGCAAAGTATTAAAATCTTTTATACATTTTTTAAAAATTGTGTTGTTTTCCCACTATTTTCTTTAAATATGTTATTTATTTATTTATTTGAAAGAGAGCGAGAGAGAGCACAAGCATGGTGAAGTGCAAAGGGAGAAGCCCTTGGGAGAAACCCCAATGTAGGGTTCGAACTCACAAGCCCTAGGTCGAGGGTCATATGCTCTACCCACTGAACTAGGTGGCCCCCAGGTGTTTCTTAATTTTGGTGCCATCCAATGTATCACTTTTTTTTTTTCTTTTATGGATGGTACTTTTGGCCTTTAATGTAGGAAATCTTTGCGTAACTCAAGGTCAGCAGTATTTCTTTCCCCAGTGTTCTCTTCTAGAAGTTTTATGTTTTTATTTTTTATATTTAGCTCTACGAACCATTTTTCTTCAACTTTCCCCAAGTTTTATTTTATTTATTATTTTTAAAATTTTAATTCCAGTATAGTTAACATACAGTTTTATATTAGTTTTGGCTGTACAATATAGTGATTCAACAATTCTATACATTGCTCAGTGCTCATCACAATAGATGTACTCTTAATCCCTATCACCTATTTCACCCATGCGCCACCCACCACCCCTCTGGCAACCATCATAGAGTTTGTTGTCTATAGCTAAGTCTCTTTTTTCGGTGTGTCTCTTTTTTGTTTATTTGTTTTGTTTCTTAAATTCCACATGTGAGTGGAATCATATGGTATCTGTCTTTCTCTGACTTATTTTCTTAGCATTCATTATACCCTCTAGATCCACCCATGTCGTTGCAAATGGTAAGAGTTCATTCTTTTTTATGGCTGAGTAATATTCCTCTCTGTGTGTGTGTGTGTGTGTGTGTGTGTGTGTGTGTCTCGTATCTTTCATCCATTCATCTATGGATGGACATTTGGACTGTTTCCATAATTTGGCTATTGCAAATAATGCAATAGTCATGGGATACATATATCTTTTTGAATTAGTGTTTTTGTATTCTTTGGGTAAATACCTGGGTGGAATTACTGGATCATATAGTAATTCTATTTTTAATTTTTTGAGGAACCAAGTCTATGATCCATTTTGAGTTAATTTTTGTATAGGGTCCAAAGTATGGGCTAACATTTATGTTTTGCATGTGGATATATAATTGTTTTGGCATCGTTTGTTGAAAGCAATGTTCTTTCTTCATTGAATTGCCTTTGTACCTTTGCTAAAAATCACTTGTGGGACTTATGGGACTATTTCTAAGCCTCTATTCTGTTTCATTGATCTGTATGGCTATATTTTCTTCAATACCACAGTTTTCATGACTTTTGAAAGTAGTATAGAATACTACTAGTATAGTATAGTCTAGAATTCAGGTAGTACAAGTCCTTAAATTTTGTTCTTCTTTATAAAAATTGTTCTGGCTATTCTACATACTTGCATTTTCAAACAAAATTTTAGTATTAGTTTGTCGTTCTAGGGAAAAATTAGTCATTTTGGAGAAAACTGATAGTTTAAAACTATTATGTTCAATCCATGAACATGATATATCACTACATTTATTTAGCTCTTCTTTGATTTCTTTCATTAGTTTTTCATTGCTTAAAATATACAAATGTTACAAATATTTTGTAATATTTGGACCTAAGTGTTTCTTTTTAACATATTATTATAGATACTACTTTTTCCAATTTCCAGTTGCTTATTACTACTGTAAAGAAACATGATTTTTGGGGTGCCTGGGTGGCTCAGTGGGTTAAGCCTCTGCCTTCAGCTCGGGTCATGATTTCAGGATCCTGGGATTGAGCCCCACATTGGGCTTTCTGCTCAGCGGGGAGTCTGCTTCCCCTTCTCTCTCTGCCTGCCTTTCTCCCTACTTGTGATCTCTTTCTCTCTGTCAAATAAATAAATAAAATCTTAAAAAAAAAAAAAAAAGAAACATGATTTTTTGTTTTTTTGTCTTGGATTCTGAGAACTTGATAACTCACTTATTAGTTTTAATAGCTTTTTAAAGAGTCTTTGGGATTGTTTATATGGATAATAACCATGTCATCTGTGAATAGAGACAGTTTTAATTTTTCCTTCCTACATATTTTCCTTTTATTTCTTTTTCTGGCCAGGACCTCCAGTACAATAATGAATAGGAGTAGTGAGAACAGACATCTTTACCTTATTCCTGATCTTCAGGGAAAAGCATTCGGTCTTTCACTATTAAGCATAATACTAGCTAAAGATGTCATTTATCATGTTGAGGAAGTTCTTTTCTATTTCTAGTTTCTGAGAGTTTTTTTTCATAAATGGAGGTTGAATTTTGTCAAAGGTCATTTGCTTCTCTTGAGATAATTATAGTTTTTCCTCTTTAACCTTTTAACATAATCACTTACATATAAAATGTTTAATTTTTTAATTTAAATAACTTTAATGTATTATTAGTTTAGAGGTAGAATTTAGTGGTTCATCAGTTGCATATAACACCCAGTGCTCATTACTTCAAGTGCCCTCCTTTTTTTTTTTATTTTTTTTTTAAGATTTTATTTATTTATTTGACAGAGAGGAGAGAGATCACAAGGAGGCAGAGAGGCAGGCAGAGAGAGGCGGGAAGCAGGCTCCCTGCTGAGCAGAGAGCCCGACACAGGGCTCGATCCCAGAACCCCATGACCTGAGCCAAAGGCAGAGGCCTTAACCCACTGAGCCACCCAGGTGCCCCCTTCAAGTGCCCTCCTTAATGTCCATCCTCTCACCAACCTCCCCTATAGCAACCCTCAATTTGTTTCTTATATTTAAGAGTCTGTACATATAAAATTTTTTGGATGTTGAACCAGCCTTTCATTCCCAGATTAAACCCTATTTGGTCATGAAATACTATATTTTTTATATATTGCTGAAATCAACTTGTTAATATTAGTGGTTGATGATTTTTGCATCTATATTTCGTATCTTTTTATATATTCTGGAAGAATTTATATAAAATCGAAATTATTTCTTCCTTAAATATTTGGTAGAATTCTCAAAAAAAAAATGCCATCTACGTCTCAAGTTGTTTTTTTAATTTCTTTTTTTTTTTAAGGTTTTAAAATGTATTTCAATCAGGGATGCCTGGGTGGCTCAGCAGGTTAAATGGGTGCCTTTGGCTCAGGTAATGATCCCAAGGTCCTGGGATCAAGTCCAGTATTGGGCTCCTTGCCCAGCTGGAAGCCTGCTTCTCCCTCTGCCTGCCACTCCCCCTGCTAGTTTATGCTCTCTTTCTCTCTCTCGGACACATCATAAATAAAATCTTTAAAAAAATAAATGTAATATAATTCAATCTATTTAAAAGTTATAGTACTATCCAGTTGATCCATTTTTTCTTTGCCAGTTTGTGTCTCTTAAGAATTTTATACATTTCAT
>CM053606.1:66999434-67021096 GCA_028646535.1 Procyon lotor | reverse complement strand
CTGGAAGCCTGCTTCTCCCTCTGCCTGCCACTCCCCCTGCTAGTTTATGCTCTCTTTCTCTCTCTCGGACACATCATAAATAAAATCTTTAAAAAAATAAATGTAATATAATTCAATCTATTTAAAAGTTATAGTACTATCCAGTTGATCCATTTTTTCTTTGCCAGTTTGTGTCTCTTAAGAATTTTATACATTTCATTTAAGTCGTTGAATTTACGGCTTAACTTCCAAATATTTTGGACAATTTTGCAGGTATCTTTTTGTTGTTAATTTCTAGTTTAAATATGGTGTGTTCCAAGAGTTTACCTTCAAAATTATCTGTTCTCTTAAATTTATCAAGATTTGCTTTATGTCTCTGAATATGGTCTGTTTTGGTGAATGTTCCAACTGCATTTGAAAAGTTGTTACCTGAAAAAAAAAAAGTTGTTAACTGGAGTGCAGCATAAATGTTAATTAATAAATTTGTTGGCAATGCTGTTCAGGACTGTTAGGAACCTTACTGATTTTCTGTCTAGTTGTTCCAATAACTGCTGAGAGGATGTTAAAATCTATCTGTAATGATGGAGTTCTCTTTCTTTCTTTGACTTTCTCTCAGATCAATGCTACTATTTTTTGGACATTTATATTTTGGGGGCATTTATAATAAGATAAAATGAATCTTATAATTATCCCCAGTTATGCCATTCTCAGTGTTCTTCATTCATTATATAGATATAAGTCTCTGTCTGGTGTCATATCTCTTCTACCAGAGAACTTCCTTTAGGCTTTCTGGTAGAATAGGTCTGCTGACAATAAATTCTTTCAGGTTTCGTTTGGTTTGCTACACGCTCATCTTTAAGTCTTTATTTATGCTTAGGGATAAGTAATACAGAGATGGTCTCTCTCCGTGCTCATGCTTCTCTGATAGCAGTAGACGGCTTTTGTCACTGAATGCTTATTACCCTGGTGGTAGGAAGGGCGAGGGGTAGAGGGGCTTTCTCTGGTGTCCTGATTCAGCCTCTCGGGCAGGCACTACGGTATCAGGATATCAGGGTATCTTGGATATCAGGGTGGGATCTTCTTAATGATCTTTTCCTGTCCCCAGTGACAGGGACACTCTAATGGTCTGGACTCATGATGTATTTCCTGCCCCTGTCCTAGATTAGAGGGTTTATTTCTGTTTTCTCCCCTCCCCTCCACCAGCTGCAACAGGCTTATATTCCTTAAGGAAGACAGAGAAGGATCTGGAGAAGCCTTTGTGCTTTGCCTATATCTGGTGCTGTTCTCTTCCAGGCCTGCATCAGGAGGCCAACTTTCTCAGAACCTCATCCTGCTCCCCCCAAATCCTTCTTGTAAGTCCTAATGAGGTCTGCAGAGAAGAAGAATCTGCACATTGCTGCAAATTTCTCTTGGGCTGTCAGGGGTTCCATGCTCTCAACTAGCCCATACCCAAATTTGTTACCTTTATATGACTTTGTTTGCTTGTTTGTTTTTGTCACTAGATTTTATAGCATTTGGTGACATCTGCCTCAGGTAAGACAGTACTTATGTCCTGTCTCTCCTTTGATGCATTCGTCTTCTCTTAGATTTCTGGTTATTGGTTACCCTGCAATCTCAGCCCTCAGATTAATTTAAGAAATGTTGTGAATTGAAAGCCCTTATTGGAGCATAAGGAAAAACATGGAGGACATTGGGAGAAGGAAAGGAAGGGTGAATTGGGGGAAATTGGAGGGGGAGACGAACCATGAGAGACTGTGGACTCTGAGAAACAAAATGAGGGTTTTGGAGGGGAAAAGAGTTTGGAGGGGGGTGGGGGGATGGGTGAGCCTGGTGGTGCGTATGGAGGAGGGCATGTATTGCATGGAGCACTGGGTGTGGTGCATGAACAATGAATCATGGAACACCGAATAAATAAAATTAAATTAAAAAAAATAAATAAAGCCTTTCTGGCCTTTGAGTTTGTTGTAGTGGTGGGAGAAATGCTTTTCCAGCTTTCTAAATCCCAAGTGGAAGCCTAAATTCCCTAATTTTTAAAAATTGAGATATAATTGACATGTCATTGTATTAGTTTTAGCTGTATGACATAATGATTTGATACATGTATATATATGGTGAAATGATTACCACAATAAATTTTGCACATTTTTAAAAAATTGTTGAGTATTCACCTTTTTAAACTGAAATTTTAAATGAGATGATTGGAAATTTATAGGCAAGCATGAGAATTAGAGAAACCGTGTACACTTTAAACAGCGTACTTTACACTTTATAATTTTGTTATGTATGTAGCTTTGTGTGCCCACCACCAAAGTCAAGTATACAGAATAGTTCCATAACCACAGGGATGTCTTATGTTGTCCTTTTATAACCACAGTCACAGCTTGTCCCTCACCCCTGGTACCACTAATTTGTTCTCCATTTCCAAAATTTTGTAATTTCAAAAATGTTACATATGTGAAACCATAACATAGGTAACCTTTTGGGCTTAGTTTTTTTTTCACACACCATAATTCCCTAGAAATTCAAGTTATTGCAAGTATCAACAGTTCATTCATTTTTGCTAATTAGTATTTCAAGTTATGATATGCCACAGTTTGTTCACCATGCACCTATTAAATGACATCGAGGTTGTCTCCAGTTTTTGGCTATTACAAATAAAGTTGCTATGCACACTTGTGGACAAGTTTTTGTGTGATCGTAAGTTTTCATCTATCTGGGATAAATGTCCAATAGTGCAATTACTGAGTCATGTAGCTTTGTTTTTATTTTTTTAATTTTAATTTTTAAAAAGATTTTATTTATTTGAGAGACAGCAAGAGCAAGCGAGAGCATGAGTGGAGGCAGAGTGGCAGAGGGAGAGGGACAAGCAGACCCCTCACTGAGCAGGGAGCCCAATGTGGGGCTCGATCCCAGGACCCTGGGATTATGACCTAAGCCAAAGGCAGACATTGAATCCACTGAGCCATTCAGGCACCCCTGGGTCATATGGCTTTGTATGATTTGTTTATAAGAAGTGACAAATGATTTCTACTGTGACTGTATACCATTTCACATTCCCACCAGAAATGTATGAATGATCCAGTTTCTCTGGATTTTTGCCAGCAGTTTATGTAGTCACTATTTTTTGTTTTAAACCTTCCTGATAGGTGTATATTGATATTTCATTGTGGTTTAAATTTAAATATTACTGATGGCTACTAGTAATGGTGAACATGTTTCTATATGTGTGTTTGCCATATGTATATCTTCTTTGGTAAAATTTTGTTCATATCCTTTGCCTATTCTAATTAAACTGTATCTTTTACTGTTGAGTTTTGAGAGTTTTTAACATATTCTTATATGCTCTTTCTTGTCAGATATGTGGTTTGCAAGTATTTTCCTAACTTGTACTTATCTTTTCACAGAGCTAAAGTCTTTTTTTTTTTTTTAAAGATTTTATTTATTTATTTGACAGAGACAAACGCAGCAAGAGAGGGAACACAAGCAGAGGGAATGGTAGCGGGAGAAGTAGGCTTCCTGCAGAGCAGGGAGCCTGATGCGGGGCTCCATCCCAGGACCCTGGGATCATGACCTGAGCCGAAGGCAGACGCTTAACAACTGAGCCACCCAGGAGCCCCCACAGAGCTAAAGTCTTGATGAGGTCCAACTTACCAGTCTTTTCATTTATGGATCAAACTTTTGGTATCAATTCTAAAACCTTTCTGCCTAATTACACAGCCTAAAGATTTTCTCTTTTTTTTTATAAAAGTTTTATAGTTTTATATTTTACTTCTAAACCCATGACCCATTTTGAGTTAATTTTTGGGTAAGATGTAAGATTTAAGTTGAGATTTTTCCTTTTTCGCTTCTGGATATTCAATTACTCCAGGACCATTTGTTGAAGAGACTGTCCTTTCTCCACTGGATTGCACCTTTGTCAAAAATCACATAAGCTATATGTGAGGGTCTATTTCTGAGTTCTTTATTCTGGGGTCTACTGCTTCACAAATACAACATTTTCTTGATTATTGTAGCTTTATAGTAAGTCTTAATATCATACAAAATGATTCTTCTCACTTTATTTTTTTGTCAATATTGTTTATTCTAGTGTCTTTGCCATTCAGTCTGTTTTAGAGTAAGCCTGTCTATGTCTATGAAGAATTTTGCTGGGATTTTGATAGGATGTGCGTTAAACCAGATCAGTTTGAGGAGAACTGAATCTTTCCTATGTTGAGTCCTCCAATCTATGCATACAATATGTCTATCTAAGTCTTTCTTCTCTGACCTCTTCCATAAGCATTTTATAATTTTCAGCATATAGATCCTATACATTTTGTTCAACATATACCTAAGTATTTCATACTCTTTGGAATGATTATAAATGCTAATGTTTCTAAGTCACCATATGCTCATTATAATAGAGATCAGGTTGATAATTTGTATGTTGATACTGTGTCCTGTGACCTTGCTTAAATCATTTATTAGTTGTAAGATTTTTTTTTTTGTAGATTCCTTGGGATTTTCTATGTAGAAAATCATGTGCAAATAATTCAGCAGCATTCCTTAAAGCTAAATTGGTTGAGAAACTGCTAAAACATTACAAAAAAAAAAAAAAGAGAGAGAGAGAGAGAGAGAGACCATAGCTTATGGTGAAATCCTGTTGTCATTTACTTTACTTATTTATTTACTTACTTACTTATTTAATATTTAATTAATTTATTTGACAAAAAGAGAGAGTGCACAAGAGAGGGCAAGTGGGGGGAGTGGCAAATGTCAAAATAAATAAAAGTGCATTCTATTGTTAGTTATGAACTGGTAGTATCTATTTACACTCCCCCATAGCAGCATGAGTTCCCACTGATCCTCTCCAACAATGGATAATGCTAGAGACATCATTTGTGCTCACTTGTTGGGTAAAAATTGGTATTTTCTATGGCCTTGTATTTTCATATGTCACACAGGGTTGAGCATCTTTTCATATTTATTAACTATCTGAATTTCCTCTTAAGTGAAATGTCTGTGTATGGCAGAGAATTACCAATATTCACGTGTTGCTCTGAATTTCCCAGATCTGCAGTCAAGTGTATGACCAAGTGGGTTCTGGTCAGAGGGATATGAGTGCAAGAAGTCTAAGTCTCTCCCAAGTCTGGCCCTTAACAGCATCCAGGGTGATCCTATCTTGCTGTGCAGCATCAATTTTAGAGACTGTATGTTCCAGGTGGCATAATTACAAGAAGGAATAGGGTCTCTCAAATTACCATACTTACCATGAAAATGGAATACCCCTTATACATTTCCTTTAGGGGAGAATATTTTGTGGTAAACTTTCATTTATTTCATCTTCATTTTAATAACTTTGCTGGCTTCAGAATTCCAAGCTGATAATTTTATTTAATCAAAGACTAGTAGATAAACATAAGTTCAGCACAATTACCTCAGATCACTCTTCCTATCGTATACACACAAACCAATGAATGTAATCTGAAAGAAATCTGCAACCAGCAGTGAAATGTATAGCTTTTCCTTCCCTCTCAAAAGAAAAAATTTAACCAAATTTACAATTTCACACACTCTACTGTGACAAACTAGTCACACAGAGAATGCAAAAAACTTGATGCTAACATTATCTTTGTTAAAAACCATTAAATAATCATTAAACAAAACGATTAACATATGCATGTTTAATACTGGAGAAATCATAGCCCTCCAAAATTTCTCCATGTTTCACGCCAACAGTTATTTTTCTGTCAAAATTTTGAAGATTTAATTCCACTCTTTCTGGTGGCCACTGTTGCTGGTTAACTCATTTAAATTTATATGGTGATAACTCCATTTCTCTGACTGCAAAATATTCTTTGCTTATGGTATTGTTCAGGCCACTGAAAAATGTCTTTTTCTTACTTATTATTTTATTAGATAAAATAAATAATAATTTCTTATTTATCTTATTAATTATATTGCTTATAAAAAATCTTTTTATCTTACTTAATAAGTTGTACTTAAGGATAAAAAGATTCATTTTACATAATTTTAAGAAAACCACAATCATGGTCTCCTCTTTGTTGTTTCCAAGGACTGTGATTAGATTTCATTTCATCCCCTAGGTCAGGGATTGACACACTCTAAGTAAGAAATCAGACAGTAGATAGATATTTTAGGCTTTGAGGGTCACACAGACTCTGTTACACGTACCGAACTCTACCATTATAGCACCTAAGCAGCCGTAGACAGTATATAAAAACACATGTCTGTCTTCCAATAAATAACTTAATAACGAGCAAGCTGGATTTGACTTGTGCTATATTCTGCCAATCCCTGCTTTAGATCTCTTTTTCCTTCTCCTTGCCTATGCTATGTTCTGGTAGTTATTTGTATATGTTTTCTAGCTCACTGATTTTCTCTTTACCTGTTTGTTTTAATCCACTGAGTTTTTTTAGTGTAACACTTTCCTTCCTGAAGTCTCACTTTTTCCAGGGGCTCCTGGGTGGCTCAGTGGGTTAAAGCTTCTGCCTTTGGCTCAGGTCATGATCTCAGGGTCCTGGGATGGAGCCCTGCAATGGGCTCTCTGCTCAGCGGGGAGCAAAAAAAAGTTTCACTCTTTCCAAATCTGCTCACTTTCCTCCAAAAGTCTTATTTCCTTAAACATTTTACAAATAGCTAGTCTACTTTAGTCCTTGGAAGGGGTGATGAAATATTAATTTCTATGTGTTGTTCATTGTTTATGCTAATCTTCTAATCTCACTCATTGTGGGCTTTTTTTTGGTATCATTCATCTTTGATAGCTAATTCCTTGACCTTAATTTGTGATGATCCTGCTTAATCCCTCTTGAAGACCTTCCTTCAACACTGGTCCATGGCACAATTAGCCTAACACTGGTCCTAGCATGTGAAAGCTCAAGAAAGCCCCAACATCTGTTGCTTACTGCTCTCCTCCCAACTAAATGTGTGTGCATGTATGTGGAGGGGGTTGGAGGAGGTGTTCCCAAGAGAGCTTCTTCTGCCTCTGAGAATGGCAATGCCTTTAAAAAATGGGTCCCATGCAGGTTTTACTTGTAATACTAGAAACAAAAATGGGCAGGTCTCTAAATTTAATTCTAATCTAATCCCAATCAAAATCCTAATGTTTAATTTCACCCAACTTTTAAAAATTGGCTAAAGTGATTATGAATTTCCCATAGAAATGACAACTACTGCAATTCAGAGGGTCAGTAAGTAAACTGTGGCAGCATAACTGAGAGTTCATCTAGAAAAAAAGAAATCTGGTTCCCTATCTCTTACTGTATATAAAAATGACTTTAATCCATCTGGAATCTTAGTGTAAAATTAATTATCTGGACTTTAAGTGCAAAATAAAGACTATTTTATCATCTTGACGTGGGGGATACAATCCAAAACAAGGTAGAATAGCCAGACGCTATAAAGGAAAATCCAGACATACGACTACATAAAATTTAAAATTTTAATGGAAAAAAGGCAATAAAAGACAAACAGGAGATTGTGAAAAGTGTTTCTAAACCATCTGAAAAAAAAAGTTTTGTACAAACTTATAAACCAAAAGAATTTCTGGAGGATATTGGTTATTAGGCAAGTCACACGGCTAATAGATGAAAGATCAACCCCACTTGAAGTCCGGGAGATAAAAAGTAAAGAAAATGATTATAATCTTTTCATTCAGATTAGCAAAGAAAATGAGGGCAGTAATAACCAATGCTGGTGAGGATAATGGGAAAGTGGTACTTTCAGACTCCTAGGAATGTGACCTGTTCTAATGCTTTTTGGAAAAGTCATTTGGTACCTCCTATTAAAATAAAAACTACTCCCTTCAACTATAACTTCTGACCCAGGAATCCCATTTAAGGAGCTCTACTCTTTAGAAATAGCACAATTATGTAAGGCTATATACACAGCATATTTACTGCAGCACTGTTCAGTAGAGAAAGACCGGAATTAACTGAATCAATAGGGGATTATATAAATCATGATACATGTCTGTTCTAAGGAATGTCGTACAGACATTTAAAAAGAATAAATCATGTAATGAGTACTGGGTATTATATAAAACTGATGAGTCACTGACCTCTACCTCTGAAACCAATAATACATTATATATTTTTTGAATTTAAATTTTAAAAATGTAAAAAAAAGAATGAATTTGTCTATATCCATCTAAAGACCTAGATAGATGATCCTGACGCATTAAGAAAAATTCAATTGCCAAGTAACATGTATAAAGGATTTTTTTATAAAAATTGTTTTTATAAAAACAACCCCCTCAAAGTCCTAACATGTCAATATTTGGATGAGCATGAAAAGATGGAAAATAGGGGCATCTGGGTGGCTCAGTCCGTAAGTCTGCCTTCGGCTCAGGTCATGATCCCAGGGACCTGGGATCAAGCCCTGCATCGGGCTCTCTGCTAAGCGGGGAGCCTACTCTGTCTCTCATGAATAAATAAATAAAATCCTTTTAAAAGGAGCCTGAAAACTATATAAGTCTTGATCTCTCGGATGCCTGGGTGGCTCAGTTGGTTAAGCAACTGCCTTCAGCTCAGGTCATGATCCTGGAGTCCCAGGATAAAGGACTCTCTGCTCAGTGGGGAGCCTGCTTCTCCCTCTGACCTCTCCCCTCTCATGCTCTCTCTCTCAAATAAATAAAATAAAAATAATCTTAAAAAAGAAAAGAAAAGCAGTGCGTCAATATTAAAAGTCTTCATCTCTCAATAGCTGGGTTAGGGAAGAGAGAGATTGTTTCTTACTATCTCAGCCTTGGTAGTTAAGCTTTCCAGGCAGCATTAGGGCTAACTTGAGTTTATGCTCGTGAATTTGAAGTGAGGCTGGTTATCATGGTTACATGTGTCTGTAGCCACAAAAGGCTTCATGGGTGCAGAGCAAGCAGGCAGATTTAATAAGGATTTGAGTTTTGCCAAGTGAATACAACAAAGAATGGAGCAATGGGATTGAGGGTATATGCAAGGGAATGTTTATGAATAATAATGCACAACAAACTTACATAAGGAAAGAAGTAAAACCATGAAGGGGAGAGGTACTGTGAAAAACACTAGGATTGATGGATCGTAAGGTCGTAGTGAAGTCTAATGATTATTAGACTCTAAAGTGCCTACCTGGAGAAAGCTAGAAAAAGATATGATGAAGTATAACAGCTCGCTTGAAATTGAGAGTAAGGAAAGATTTTAGTTATTGGCAATAACAAAGGAATGGCTAAAGTTGATTAGCTATTAAGATCATTAGCAGAGTTCAAGGGACTGAAAAGTGTCAATTAGAAATAGTGAGAGACTAAACTCTCTGGGGAATAAGGACTGAGCCAGAACTGGTAAATGACTAAGGGTGATATAGTCTTATGATCACGAAAAATCCTAAGCTGGGGTATTTAGGGAAGAAGGTGGGGGGTAGAGGGGAGGATAGTCTGCAAGTGGCACCCCAAAAGTAAGAAAAACACTAGTGAAAAGAAATAGGTACTGAGAACCTACGGCAGAGACCCCAGGTTCGGTTAGAGCAGTGTTTCTCAAATTTTAGAGTGTATCAGAATCACCTGGAAGGAGTATTCAACTAAATAGACTGCTAAACCCTACTCCAGAGTTTCTGATTAAGTAATTCTGAAGTCTGAGAATTTGCATTTCTAAAACATTCTCAGATGGTGCCAATGAAGCTGGTCCAGGGACCATACTTCCAGAAAACCTCAAGAACAAAAAAAAAAGGACAGGGGTGGTTCAGTGGGTTGAAGCCCCTGCCTTCGGCTCAGGTCATGATCCCAGGGTCCTGGGATCGAACCCTGCATCAGGCTCTCAGGGAGCCTGCTTTTCCTTCCTTTTCTCTCTGACTGCCTCTGCCTGCTTGTGATCTCTGTCAAATATGTAAATAAAATCTTAAAAAAAAAAAAACACCAAAAAACCAAAATTAAGTTTGGTCATATAGTGAACGTTTTTGAGGATTCCCAGAAAACAGGGTCGCCTGGGTTGTTCAGTGGGTTAAAGCCTCTGCCTTGGGCTCAGGTCATGATCTCAGGGTCCTGAGATTGAGCCCCACATTGGGCTTTCTGCTCATCGGGGAACCTGCTTCCCCCCTCTCTCTGCCTGCTTCTCTGCCTACTTGTGATCTCTCTCTCTCTCTCTGTCAAATAAATGAATGAATGAATGAATGAATGAATGAATGAATGAATGAATGAAAAAAGAAAAAAAAAAGAATCCCAGAAAACACTATGAAAAAGTTTTAGAAGTTGGAGAGTAGTGAGAGATGTGGACAGAAAAGGGGTCCGCACAAAACCAGGCTTGAGTTGAAGGCAAATAAGTTACATGCAGTATTTCATGCATAAAATTAACAGAAGTAAATTCCAAAAAAGCAAAATAAAAAACCAAAAACCAAAAACAAAAAACCAAAACAAAACAAAAGCATAATATAGGAAGGATCAGTTATATAAACGGATATTTTCTCTGCTCAACTGACTTCAACCAACCTACCAAAAAGTCTGTTAACTGAGCAAAGGTTAAAGTGTTAAGCTGGTTAAACAAAACACTGATAACCATATAACAGCTCTATCAGGGCCCGTCCAGATGTTAATAGGAAAACCTCAAGTAAGCCATTATTCTTTAATGTAAAAAGATGTTAATAAAACTGAATTTTCTTTTTTCAGATGTAGCCAAAGCTCATTGATTCATCAGTTTTATTAGTTGTTTAAAGGCAGATGTTGAAAGATTTAATGTGTATTTGACAGAAGTAAATCCTTACTGTTCATTCTCTCTCCAAAATGGAAAATTTCCCACAGATCTTAAAGTATTACATAATACTAAAAAGAACCAGAAAATGCTGAAATGTCTTAAATGAAAAACAAATACCCTATAATTCAATCACCTAGAGCTAACCACTATGTACATCTGATATATCATCCTAAAAATATATATATGCTAGAATATACAGAGATAGATCTAATCTATGATGATCTTTTAGAAAAAAAAAACGATGCAAACTACTTAGTATATGCATACTAATTCCTTGCTTAAAAATATCTATAGGTGAAGGGTGTCTGGGTGGCTCAGTCTGTTAATCGTCTGCCTTTGGGAACCTGGGATCGAGCCCTATATAGGACTTCCTGCTCCGTGGGGAGCCTACTTCTCCCTCTGCCTCACCCCCTGGTTTGTGTTTTCTCTTTCTCCCAAATAAATAAACAAAATATTTTTTAAAAATAGCTATAGTTGAATGGATATGACTACCACTGTAATTCTAACTATGTTTCATGAAGGTGTCACCACCATTTTAGCCACAAGTTGATGATATTTTTAAAATGGCTGTAGTTTAGATATTTCAAAAATTGTATTGATTATAAAAACAAATGAAGTCAAGAAAACTTTCTCTTTCTCTCTATAATACACACTCTGAATTTTTACTTTAAATGGTATCATAATGGGGCCTGAAATCATGTTACACTTCAAGAGTCCAAAACTTTAAAATACATGAAGTGGATACACATAATTGCAACTGGAGAATGATGAAACAAAAATAATTTACATATTTGAAGACTACATAGTTAAATAAAAATATAAACATTCATTGATATCACATATGCATATAAGAATTGTATAAGTTCCTACAGAAACTTACATCATAATATTTACTATTATTTATATCCTCAAATTTAACATTATCCAAACCATAGGTAACATTGTCTTTAAACCAAATTTCAATATAACTTTTGCATACAGAATCAGCAAAGAATCTTATGTAGCCTGATGGTCAAAAAAACCAAGAATTATTTGTTAAAGGTTATAAATATTTTAAGGCAGACAGATATTTGTTTTAAAAGTTAAAAACTCAGCAGGGGCTGTTTTGGATACACTTTTATGTGTTTTTCATTTTTAAACAAGAAGGGGCTCTTTTGGATTTTTCACTGCTTTACACAGGGCCTATAATACATAGCAGACAATTATTTATAAAATGAACAACATCTGGGAATTTATTCAATCTTTAGGGATCCAAAATTGTAAAATTTCCTATAAATTATACCATTTAGAAAATGAACATATAGCTATTAAAAATATATGTGAAAATTGTTTAATCATTTTAAACAGTCAAAATACAATATAAGATTGGTATCTTGGTGTTTGAAATCAATCATTTTATCATATGCATCTTAATCTTTTATCATTCATTTTAAGTTGCTGGTTAATTTAATAAGTTTTAATCAAAGTTGTTTTCAAACATTGTCATAATGTCACTTTGAAGAGTCATATCAATGGTACCAGCCATCTGTAGAAAGAAGGGAAAAAATTCAATGTTAGTTTAAAAAAACTTATGCCTTCATTAGAACTATACAAAAATGATCACACATTTTGAACAGATCATACAACATGAACACTATCTATTTAACATGAGTTTACGTATTTTCTATTTCTATTCAAATACTGATTTTCATTAAACTATTGTTCATGTGATAAATAAAATTTAAAAATTACAAGAACACTAAAAACAAGCTTAACTTCTCCAAGTAAAGGAGAATACTCTCAGTGTTGACAGAATATTAATAAGGACATGAACTGAAATTGTACCGTTTCATTTATTTCTACAACCAACATAGCACTAGACACATAAAATTATCTTCTGAATGGACCAGTATCTCTAACTATTTGAGAAAACTATAATATGCAACATTGAACTACAGGCTTTCCTGGATTTGGCCACTTACTGTGTAACTTAGGACAAATTATTTAACCAAGTTTATTTTATATACAGGTATTTATGAAAATCAAACCAAAATGCATGTGTAACTCTCAGTACAATGGTGTTTATTAAATGCTAAAAAGCCAAAGTAAACAAAAGTCCAATTAAGACAAAGGAAATAGGGGTGCTTAGGTGGTTCAGTTGGTTAAACATCTGCCTTTGGCTCAGGTCATGATCTCAGGGTCCCGGGATTGAGCCCCATGTCAGACGCCCTACTCAGTAGGGTGTCTGCTTCTCCCTCCCTGCCCCTTCTGCTCCCCTGCTCACTCTCTCTTCTCTCTTACTCTCTAAATGTTCATGTGATGGCATCCAAAATGACACCAACTATGAAATTTTAAAAATGGTTTTGGGGCACCTTAGTGGTGTGCAGTTGGTTAAGCATCTGACTCTTGGTTTAGCCTCAGATCATGGATCTCAGGGTTGTGAGACTGGGGCCCTGCTTTGGGGTCCATACTGAGTGTGGAGTTGGCTTGGAATTCTCTCTCCACCTTCCTCTCCCTCCCCCCAAATAAGTAAGCGAATCTTTAAAAAAAAAACAAATGTTTGTTTCTTGGGGCGCCTGGGTTGCTCAGTCAGTTAAGCATCTGCCTTCAGCTCAGGTCATGATCCCAGGGTTCTGGGATCTAGCCCCACATCATGTTCTCTGCTCAGCGGGGAGTCTGCCTCTCCCTCTCTGATCTCTTGCTCTCATTCTCTCTCAAATAAATAAATAAAATCTCAAAAGAAAAATGTTCATTTTTTTTCATCAATAAATAGTAACAGCCTAGAGTGGTAGGTAAATGTGCCAATCTGCAACCAACTGGTTGACTTTCTGGATGAGAATCAGTATTCCCATTGGCTATGTGGGAGACAATATGAAATTATGGCTTATCTACCAAAAGGATATTAAAGTTACATGTGACTCTTATGAACTATAAATATCGCTTTAAAAATGTCATAGAAACAAAAGGATAAATTGTTAAATCATAATCCAGGCTACTTTCCTAATGCCAACTCCTAGGATGCCAAATGTCTGTCCCAGAAAGTCCCTGAAGTTCTATTTTAACCCTCCAATATGAGAGTTGGATACACTGTCCTCATCTAAATATCATGTGATAGTCCTGTAAGTATCTGGACATACTGCAAAATTCTAAAAATATGTAATGAAATTTGTTTTTATATTTTTATTAAAAAATTTTTATAAATATTTTTTATAAAAATTTTTATAAAAATTTATTAAAAATTGTTTTTATATTTTAAATACTTTATTTAAGACTGTCTTCCATCTTGACTAAAATCTGCAGTGTGGAATTGATTACTGATATGAAACTGTTATTCTCTACACCAACAAATCTTTGATACCACGATTTACATAATTAACACTCTGCAGCTATCATCATAACCTAATATATACACCTCAACCATTCATATTTAAGACCAAACACTTTGTCAAGGGAAATGGGATGAGGTGAATTCATGGAAACTCTGCTAGGTGTCAAGTTACTATATTTTTTTTTTAGTACAGATCTGTAAACTAGCAGCAACATGAGAGTTTGGGTTGTCAAAAATGATAGTAGGTAGATCCAAGATCTGGTTGTTAGTTGTCAAAGCTGCCAGATGTGGTGTTAGTTACATTTCAGTGGATTCCAGGTCTAGACAAGTTCCAGAAGATTGCTTAGTATATTAGAAATTATATTAGGTTACCTCACTGCGTTGTTAGGTAGCAAGTAAGTTGCTGAGATATCACTTATGGGTGCCCAAAGTTCGGCCCTTGTGAGAACCAACAGGAAAAATTCCTAAGTCATCAGAGAAAATAGTCCTAGCTAAGTACTAATGAAAAGCTATGAGCTCCTTAAAAAACCACAAAAAAATTAAAAAGTTAAAATGTCTAAGTTTAGTTACTTAAACCTCTAATTCATTTAAAGTAACTAAAATTAAATAAAATTTAAAATTTAGTTTTTTGTAGGGATGGCCACATTTCAAGTGCTCAAGAGCCATATGTGGCTAGCCACTATTATATTTGATTTCATACATAAAGAATATTTCATAGTGGAAAGTTCTGTAAGACCACATTGTGTAAACACCACATGTTATGACACTGCCAGATGCAGTTTATTTCTACCGTAGTATTATAAAATAAGAATATAAAATATAAAATAAAACCTTTGTACATTATTCCTTAGTAAATTCATTTGTATTATAATCAATATAGAGCCAAAGTCATTGGCTTTTTCTTCTCAAACTACGTTCCTGAATGTCCTATGAATTCCTGCATCTTTCCTAGGATCACAAAAATATCCAGCACCCAACAAGGTAAAATTCAACATCTGGCATTAATGATTACCATATAAAGAAGCAGAAAAACACTTCCATAAAGAGACCAATAAATCAACTGAAACCAACCTGGAGCTGACAGAGATCTCAGAATTATCAGAGAAGCCCACTGAAATAGGTTATGATAATTGTATTTCATTTGTTCAAAAGCTTATTAGAAATACAAAAAATATTTTTAAAAGACTCAGATTCAACTTTTAGAGATGACAGCTACAATGTCTTAGATGAAAAATACACTGGATAGAATTAACAGCAGGTTAGACATTCAAGATTAGTGAACTGAAGCAAAATGAAATGCAGAAAAAAAATTGGTTTGGTTTTGTTTTGTTTTTTAAAGACTTTATTTATTTATTTGTCAGAGAGAGAGAAAGAGAACACAAGCAGGCAGAGAGGCAGGCAGAGGCAGAGGGTGAAGCAGGCTCCCTGCTGAGCAAGGAGCCCGGATATGGGACTTGATCCCAAGACTCTGGGATCATGACCTGAGCCGAAGGCAGCTGCTAAACCAACTGAGCCACCCAGGCATCTCAAAAAAAATTGTTTATTTATTATTTTATTTAGTTATTTGAGAGAAAGCGAGCATGAGTGAGCCAAGGGAGGGGGAGAAGGAGAGAGAGAATCCCATGCAGATTCCTTGCCAATTGCAGAGCCCAACATGGGACTTAATCCCACAACGTGTGAGATCATGACCTGAGCCAAAACCATGAGTTGGACACCTAACCGACTTGAGTCACCCAGGTGCTCGGGTGAAAAAAAAAAAAAAAAACTGGTTTAAATTCAAAGAGCATCAATGTGGGACAACTTCAAGTGGCCTAATAAGTGATTGCTCAAAGGAGGAAAAGAGGGGCGCCTGGATGGCTCAGTCATTAAGCGTCTGCCTTCAGCTCAGGTCATGATGCCAGGGTCCTGGGATTGAGCCCCGCAATCGGCTCCCTGCTCAGCGAGAAGCCTGCTTCTCCCTGTCCCATTGGCTCTGCTTGTGTTCCATCCCTCGCTGTGTCTTTCTCTGTCAAATAAATAAATAAAATCTTCAAAGGAGGAAAAAGAAAAAAATATGAAGAAATAATGGCCAAAATTTCCCAAGCTTGATGGAAACTATAAACACACATTTCCAGTAAGTTCAACAAAGTATAAAAGCAAAAGACAAGAACCCAGTGATGAATAAAACTGTTAAAAGCATCCAGAGGAAAGGCATGTTATACAAAGATACCAAATTTCTCACTGGAAACAAAGCAAGCAAGAAGCTAGTGAAGGAACATCTGTAAAGTACTGAAAGAAAAAACACTAACCAATCTAGAATTCTATATTCAGCAAAAAACATATTTAGAAAAATAAAGGCAAGTTTAAAACACAAAAACCTGCACACATGTTTGCAGCAGCTTACTGTAATTGCTGTAGGCTATAAGCAACTAAGATGTCTATCAATAGGTGAATGGACAAACGGTCATACATCCATATACTGGGAGTATATAGAGCTATCAAACAACAAAAAGACATCAAGGACCTTAAATGCATGTTAGTAAAGTGAAAGAAACCAATCTGAAACAGCTATCTATTATATGATTCCAACTATATGACATTCTGGAAAAGGCAAATCTATGGAGATAATAAACAGATCAGTGGTTGGAAGGGATGAGTAAGAGATAGGAGACTTTAAAGAAAGGGAAATTAGTCTGACAGTATTGTAACGGTTGATCTATGTCATTACATATTTATCAAATCCATAAAAAGCACGACACAAAGAGTGAACCCTAAAGTAAACTATTTTTCTTGATAGAAACTAAGGTTGACAGTGATATATCAATGTAGTGTCAATATTGGTTCATGGATTGTGAGATGCTGAAAGTGTGGAAGGTTATAATCATAAATGGCAATGTCCCCTCTCAGTATTTGACAGAATAAGCAGGCAGAACATCAGCAAGAATGTAGGCAGGAGTCTTGAACAACACTATCAACCAACTTGGCCTGTTTAATACTTGGCTCAACAGCAGAATTCACATTTTTCTCATGTGCACACAGAATATTTACCAAGGTAGATCATAATGTGGATTGTTAAAAAAAAAAAGTCTTAATGAATTTAAGATGGTATATATTCTCTGACTACACTGGAATTGAAATCACTAACAGAAATTACTAGCCAGAAAATTCCCAAATATTTGGAAACTAATACACTTCTAAATAATCCATGGGTGAAAGAAGGAACCAAATTCTAGTTTTAAACATTATTTTCTGTATATTAAGACTCTTAAACATGTCAGGTTTTTTCCTTTCCAATTTTAATAAGGTATAATTGACTTAGGGGCACCTGGGTAGCCCAGTAGGTTAGGTGTCTTCGGCTCGGGTCATGATCCCAGGGTCCTGTGATTGAGTCCCACATCAGGTTCCCTGCTTGGCTGGGAGCCTGTTTCTCTCTCTGCCCCTCTCCTGCACTCATGCTCTCTCTATCTGTCTGAACTAAATAAATAAAATTTTAAAAAAGAGAGAGAGATATAATTGACTTATAATGTAAGTCAATATCTTCATCTAGTATTCAACTAAAACACTGACCTGGGATATATGGCATAACTTTTGGCCACAATTTATCAATAGTTTATGGATTTTTCAAGAATTAATAATAGTAAGTGATAAACCACTCTATCTCTGTGCCAGGAATGTTCCTATGTGTTTATTGCTACATGTAAATTCATTTCATCTTTACAACAGATATTATTCCCACTTTATAGACTAGGAAATTGAGGCACAGAAAGGTTAAATAAATTGCCGAAGCCCAAAAGTCTAGTAAATGGCAGAACTAGTATTTGAACCTACATATTCTTGTAGCTCCATGACCATACTCCATCATTACACTCTGTCTCTCTCACTATAAAATTTTTATTTTAGGCTCTAATTTTAGAACTTGAACCTCACTAAAGATGTAAATCCACTGTCACTGAAAACTACCCTGAATGTGTCTTTGAACAACAACAACAAAAACTGTTAAATCGTTCCTTAGTTAGATTTAGTAAACTAATATTTACTTACTGCTTCTCTCCTCCTCCGCTCTTGCTCTTTCTCCCTTGCTAAATTACGGTCTTTGAGGAGCCAGAGTTTGTATTTATCTTGAGCTTCTGAAGACTGCTGATATTCTTTCTGTTCCTCTCCAAGGTACTGGTTTTGTGTCTTATTTGAAAAAGATTCTTGACTGAAACCAAGGTCCCTTAAAGAAATAGTATAGCTCAAAGTAGGTTTCAAGTTCCTTAAAAGTTTTCATTACAAAGAAATGTTAAGTACATTATAAATATAAAGCAATGTGTTAAATCCCCTTTTCATATGCTATGTCATTTTTAAGTTTGACTTTTGACATCAAGTTTTGAAAGGCAATCTATATTAACAAAGAGAAGGTTATGGAAACTAACCATGGTGTACTACTATGTTCTTTCACCAGAATGTAAACAAGACATTTCTGGAAAATAATGATATCATTATGATTTAGTTATATTAGTATCTTTAATAGCTTAATCACTTGATAATTTCTATCCTCTCCAAAGTAGATACTAGTCAGTTAAAAAAAAAAATCAATAAATGTGTACTTTTTGCAATTATAATTTGCTTTGTGTTCTACCAAATAGCTAAATCATGATCATTTGAGAAAAAAGAAATATATTTAAAATTACATGTCTACCATAAGGGATGGAGATTGCTACACATAGTCAATGCAAGCAGACAGGAACAAATATTTCAATAAATAAATGGAAATTGATATATGAAAAAAAAAAGTCTGTATCTCCCAGTCTCCTTTAATACAGTAAATTACAGACCTCTGATTTTCTTGAAATATTTTTGGTTCCTTTGTATTCTGTTCCAGATGTTTCCGTATTAGTTCCTGTGTTCGAGCTTTTACTTCTTTTTCTATTGCTGCTTTTCTAAACTGGTTGAAGAGCTCATCTGACGATTTCAGTACACCGGATGTTTTTACTGGTTTGCCTAAACTTTTCCAAGAGTCTGCATTCTTGATCTTTATATCCTAAAACAAATATTTGATTTAGGTTGTGTCTACAGATGTCAGCCACATTTTGAAAGGAAAACAGTATTTTTTGATACAGTAATAGATCAAATTAAGATTCCAAAGGGCTTCATGTAATTTTATCAAATTATGAAAAAAATGAAACTATGATATCAGATAAGCTAAACTCATTAACCTAAGACCAAATTAAAATAGCATGCTAATCAATTATTTCAATTTAATGTACATATACAGCTGACCATTGAGCAACATGGGGATTTAGGGTACTGACACTTGCATAGTCAAAAGTCCATATATAACTTCTGACTCCCTGAAAAAACTACTAATAGCCTACTGTTGAATGGAGGCCTTAACCAATAACATTAGCAGTCAATTAACACATATTTTCTACATTATAAGTATTATGTATTATATTCTTACAATAGAGTAAGCTAGAGAAAATGTTACTGAGAAAATCATAGTGAAGAGAAAATATATTTACAGTACTGTACTGTATCAAAAATGCTGGCTTATTATAAGTGGACCCAACAGTTCAAACCTGTGTTCAAGGGTCAACTCTAATACAGAGTACGAGAATCTGCAAGGAATATAAACCTAAGTACCTAAGCAAATACTAAGTAAGTCATGTAAAAAAAGATATTTATCGTCCCACACAAAAAATAAACCAAGTATACAAATTATTAATAAGAGGCAAAGAAAAAAAAGAAGCAAAGAAAGATGATGCCATAAGAATGGCACAGTATTTGATGGGAACTCTCTGACATACAGAGACTACGGTACAGGGGTGCCTGGTTTGGTTGGTTAAATATCCGACTCTTGATTTCAGCCCAGGGCATGATCTCGGGGTCATGGGACTGAGCCCGGAGCTGGGCTCTGTGCTCAGCAAGGAGGTTGCTTGAGAGACTCTCTCTCCTTGTGCCCCACTGCCCTCTCCTCTCATGTGCATGCACTCACTCTCTCTCAAGTAAATACATAAATCTTAAAAAAAATAAAATAAAAAATAAAATTTTCCAATATAGGTATTCTATATGAAAGAAGGCAGAGTAGGAGGATCTTAAGCTCACCTTGCCCCATGGGTACAAAGAGTCAACACACATATTGGTGTAAATAACCCAGAAAATGACCCCAAAGACTGGCAGAACAGACTCTACACAGCTAAATGTAGAGAAGAGTCCACAGCAGGGTAGCAAGAGCCAAGAGGTGGTGGGAAGCTAAACAGACCCACTGGACTTTCTGTGGGACTGTCTATGGGTTGGAGGGATGCTGAGCATGGGCAGGGGCAAGAAACAGACACCCTATACACCAGGAAGATGAACCATCATAATATTTGGCTTTCAAACCAGAGAGGTAGAATCTCCTAAGTTCTTATAATCCGCAGGTCTTTAATACTTGGAACATTAAAACTCAGAGAGTTCTGTGGAAGAACTAGGAGGGTAGAGTCCAAGTCCTTAGAGAGAGCACAACAAACAGCACTGTGGAGATACAGCAATAGAAGCACCAGTTTGAAAAACACCGTGTGTGTGTGTGTGTGTGTGTGTGTGTGTGTGTGTGCGTGTGTGTGCGTGTGTGTGTGTGTGTGTGTGTGTGCGTGTGTGTGTGTGCGTGCGCACAGGAGGGAGGTTTGTTTGCTCATCTCAAAACGTGTGCTGAAGATGAGTTAGAGGGACAGGAATTAATGACAGATTTCTCTAGGAACAAAAGAGTTGGTCAGTACCATTTCCCTCCCAACTTAGACACCTGGAACCAGCATGATCACAACACTCTCCACATAACGTGCTAACACCACTTGGTCTGCCCCCATCCTTCTACAAACCTGCACCCTAAAACCCAGCTTGCCTTAATCCCAGTCCAGCAAGGTGGATCTTGCTGGCACCATGCCCTGCCTTGCATTCTCCTGTGCACCTACACTGTCTAATGTGCCCTTAGGACCGTCCAAAGTGATGCCACAAGCCTGGCAGTGTACAAGCAGCCCCAACAGAGACCAGTACCCCTCCACAGTGACCACTACTCTGGGGAGAGGGGAAGATAAACATACATACACACCAGTCCAAATGCAGCCCCAGCCGTGGGCTGGGGCCAGACATCTAGTCTGGCTGCAGGACCCAACCACCAATGAAAGCTCATTGGGGCAAAACACAGTGAAAGCACACAGCAGTTCTATGCTACTACCTCTATGGCAAATGCCTGGTCTGACTCAACCGGAGACAACTGAAGACTGGCTCACTAACAAAACTAGAACCAAATCCTGCCTACAACAGGCAGTGAGCCACTCCACACTAGGAGACTGAAGGCAAACATGGCTTAGCCACAACAGTAGGGCACACATGACACACACCCAAGAGACACCCAAGTGCCAGGTGGTTGAACAGGGGACACTGTACAGCAGGGTATTTCACGACCACCTTTTCAAAAGCCCATTACTTTCAAGTGTAGATGGAGCTGACTTACATAACACAAAGAAATAGACACACAGAATTAGACAAAATGAGAAGAGGAATACGTCCCAAATGAAAGAACAGGACAAAGCCATAGGAAGAGACGTGAAATGAAATAGATAAAAGTAATGTGACTAACAGAGCATTTCAAGTATTGGTCATAAAGATACGCACTGGATTTCAGACAAGAGTGAAAGACCGCAGTGAAACCATTAAAAAAAGATAGAAAA